>CM016566.1:6642625-6820586 GCA_003412495.2 Echium plantagineum | reverse complement strand
ACAATACTATTAAAATCGTTGGCTTCAAATTATAGCAAATGGAGAAATAGATATATACCATAATGATTTATATGCTCAGAGATTGTCGGCAGAAATTAAGTTAATACACGAAGGATTATGGATTGGACCCGTGGAGATGCTTACAAATTACTCAAAACAGAAATTTAATTAAAGCAGTTGACTCATATTATTGTGTATAGCCTGAAGGTCATTTTATCCGATGTCTTTTCTTTATCTAATTTTTATGATTGTTTCATCGAATATTTATTAAATTTGATACTGTTTTTTCGATATGAAGAATGAATTAAATTGAAAATAAAATTTCACTATATTGAAAATCATTTGATTTAGGGAGGGAGGGAGTTGTATTTATATTGGAGCATGTTGGTACGCCGTGACATAATTAAAGAAGCTTAGGTTTAGTATTCAAGTGTTTGCAATAGGAATTAGACAAGTGGGTAATAAGAGATGTGACAGAAAGTATATTGGATCATGTGATATCGTCCCAATAGTAATAATAAATTGGCCTATCTATTTATATTCATAAAATTGATGTAACAATCTTTAATGAAGTTGTAGGGGCAATGTCCTTAATATGTTTTTTTTGTATTGTCAGAATCTGACAGTGGATTAATTGATGACTGTGCTAACAAGGAGTAGTATACAGATTTTAAACAGATCTTCTTATCCACTTCAGATTTTCAGCATTCGGAAAAATATGCTACAGACTACGGACTACTATTGTGTCCATAGCATATAATTTCACGTCTTATTTTACTGTTCCATTAAGAATTTAAGGTTCTTCTCATCTTTCTCTCACGATACTACTTCATCGATCATTCAAAAGTATTTGGTCTTACGGACACCAATCAAGAAATATGGGTTCGTATGCTATAATTTATATGACAGTCTCTATTATACGTATATGAAGTCAATCATATAATTAAGGTTTATGTAATTTATTAATGTTATAATTTATAAATATATCAATGTATGTTTTATTTGTGCGTCTTTTCCCCCCTTAACAAGTCGGATAATAAACGAGTCGAGTTGGATAATTACCTTAATGTGTTAGATAATAAACTAGTCGAGTCGAACTGGATAGTTACCTTAACATGTTGGATAATAAACTAGTCGAGTTTGGGCGAGTACTTGAGCTCGAAACCCTATTGACTTGAATACTACTCGTTATCTTATCTTATCAAATCAAGTACTCCAATACTCGCTTCTACTCATTTCCAACAGTACATGGGACATTCTCAAGGAGTCACAGGTAGCTCTAAATACCATATAAATGGCTAAAAGATCAATATGCATTGTGTACTATATAAAAAAGAAGTTTGATTTGATGCAACAGTTGCATGTAGGGATGTACCACAGCTGGAACCAAAGGGAGATAATAATTCATCCCCAACCACCAATGCTTATGTACACTTAAATGTTGAAAATATATGGCCCCAAAAAACACTTAATGCTTCAAAGCTAGCTAATCCCAAACTTTAATTCATTGTTATTTTCCTATGATGACTCTAAGACAACATTCCTGAAAGGGATGAAGTGGTCCAATTCTCAAGATTCAATTTCTCAGTTGTCTAGCAGCTAGCTAACTATAGAATTCTGATGTAGCGAGAAACACGAATAATAATAACAATAAAATTGTTGTAGCGGAAGTTACGGATATGAATAATAAGGCCGTTGATTCCAACGAATCCCCCTCCTCATCATAGATCATATGATTGTTTGATATGATGCATGGAAGAATCAAGAATGGCAGTTGATGAATAGGTAACAGGTTGGTTGACTTCATAATTGTATTTTACCCAATCCCACTAATAAGAGACTAGCAATGACTTGGTTGAATTTTCCTAGATTCCAAAACATACTAAATGGAATTATGAATAAATAATTGAACTCAACAAGAATATAACTTCATTGTGGTCTACATTACATGTGGAGGCTTGTTATGAGGTTGGTATATACATTATTTTTTTCATTCTCTTCTTAGTATCTTTGGCATTTGGCAAGCCACAGGTTGGTTTTATTGTCCGCAATCCAAAACATTATTAATCCCTTCAATCTACAATCACAAACATTATTACTCTACCCTTCAGGAGGGCGAGCCATCAGTAAGATATCACTCTGGAAGAGCTATAATTCGAACTTATGTCAGAATCTACGGGCCAAGGCTTCAGAGTGATAGAATGTCGCGATTGCAGCAGCTTCGACGCACAACATATGCTTGTATTCAGCATCCCCAAAAGTAGTCACAGCCTTTGCCTTTTTGTACCAAGGATTTTAAACAACTGCATGTAGGTCTATGATTTTGCGTAGTTGCTAACTGAACATTTTGAATGATCAACAGAAACGTCAATGTAACGCCTTTGGGGTTCTTCAACGTTTAAATGGAAAGGGTAAATTATGAGACAGCTACGCTTCAGGGGGACATATACAGACATACAGTAACAGTAGTCTTCTTTATGTGCTTTGCATTAAGTCATGAAGGCAAATAGGCAATCAGTTGTTCATCACAATACATCAAGATTTTCAGTACATAGTTTTGCTGTGCCCAAATAACAATAAGATGCATATTACAAAGGAAAAATGAGAGAAAATTTAAGGTAACTTGAGACTTAAGCCAGGTGACTGTTTTACATGAAAATTAATGCCACTCCTTTGGGCAAACCAAGCAAAGCCATTTTAGGGACACTCTTACATACAAACAAAAAGCCAAGAAAGGGGGGGGGGGGGTAGACTTCTGGATAGTTATGTTGTTCGCGTTGTCCAGAATCTTTTATCTAGTTAGGCCTTTCACAATGTGGATGGAACTAGTTGAGTTTCATGGCCAGATCTCTAATGTCAGGCTAATGAAGATTGTTTAGACAGTATAGTGTTGTTGGATGGTCTCTATGTCGAGTCCTTTCAGCTTGACCACAGACTCAACATGACCCTTGAGTGTGTGTAGCTCCCTGAGCCTGCAATGACAAGATTAATCGATGAATTTTCATGGGATGACCAACGCTAGTTTAAGCACAATAAAACGATAGTCTGCAAGAGTAAAAAGTTCCTACCTTGCCATTTCTGCTCTCTTCTTGGCTTGTTCAGCGATTTCAGATAGTTCTCTGTAGCTATTCTTATCCTCAAAGATAGTAGTAGATGCCGCTGGTGGCTGCAGGCCATGTAGAGTCCTCTGAGCAACAGCCCATTGTGCCTCTCTTTCTTCTTTTCCATAATCTTTCTTGGTGGTGAAAGCGGTCTGTTGCATTGCAGGAATGTCAGGCCACTCAAAATCCTGGTCTGAAACATTAGGACTGAAACTGCATTAAGAAGGTGATCATACCTTATTTTCAATCATGTTATCCCAAGCTTTTCCGCTCAAGATGTAACGGGTTGCAAACTTCAAAACGTCGAGTGGAAAGTAGAAGACGATACTGTAAAGCCAGATAACTCCAGCCCATCCCCAGCCACATCCATCAATTCTAGCAAATCCCCAACTGGCATACACTGCTACGAGAGTAGCAACCTGAAACATCAAAAAGCGGGGATGATTAAAAGAGCCAACAATAATAAAAGTTCACTGCAATAGAAATTAGAAGACTTACCAACTGAGCAATGAAGAAAGCACCGAGTAGCAATAGTCCAGGGCGTTCTAAGAAGGACCAACTGCGGGAACGTGTGACGAAAATTAGAGCCTGGCTTACTATGCTCACTTGCAGGTATAAAGCGGCCATCATTTGATCGTCACGGTCATGCAGAGATCTAACTCCAAATTTGTCCTGTATCAGAAGATCATAGTCAGATCAAACTATGTCTGATCAACAACCCTAGGTTGTTAAATAAGAACAAGAGACACTGGTTTCTTACAGAGAAAAAGGAAGTTTCCTTCATTAACCAGAAGAAAATAACTGTCATCAATGCGAGGTAGCCGCCAAGGACAACACCAGTGGCGAAAATTTCGTTCAATTTCCAGCTGTCTGGTAAAGGAGATGGCTTCACTCTATCCTTTGAGATTGTCATAATTGTCCCTGAACATTGATAGCTCCATTAGTAATAATAATATGCATTATTATAGTTGATGAATAAGATACAAAAGTGATGCAGAATAGTACCATCGTTCAGAATTGCAATGATCAACACCATGAAGGGTGAAAAGTCGAATTTCCATATCAATGCGATGAACAGGAAACCAAACTGCACACCAGGAATTTCCAGAGTAAGAATGTGAGTCAACTGGATACCGAATGATTGCTTACAAAATTGACAATTTCAACTTACCACAATACGGATGGTGATGGACACTGCATATATCTGCCAAAATAATTTTCACAAGGAGAAATCAATAAGCCACAATTAAATTAAATAAACAGGACATTTCAAAAAAAAAATAGTAAAACCAACAAACCGTGTAGTTCTTCATCCTCTGAAAGATAGCTCTACTAGTAAGGACAGCACTAATGATAACACTAAGCCCTGGTTCAGTAAGAACAATGTCAGAAGCACTCCTTGCTGCGTCGGTGGCATCAGCAACTGCAATTCCAATATCTGCCTTCTTCAAGGCGGGGGCGTCATTCACACCATCTCCTGTCATTCCAACAATGTGTTTGCTCTGCTGCAACTTCTTGACGATCTCATATTTGTGTTCTGTTGAGTAATGTGAAGATATTCAGAATCCTTTTCAATAGGCTACAGTTGATTAATGGTGGCGGGGTATTGAGGAATCTCACCTGGAAACACTCCAGCAAAACCATCAGCCTTCTCAATCAATTCCTCTACAGGAAGACCAGCTATAGACTCATCCTTATGTTGACCTAGTAAAGAGGCAGAAGGATACATGTTTGTTCCCATTCCAAGTCTGCGACCAGTCTCCTTAGCAATAGCAAGTTGATCACCTGGAGGTATTCATAATGTACGGATTGATCAGTGACGAATTAGTGAGTACAAGAAATGTGAATCGTGGTAATTGCAGGTGAAAGAAGCAGACAATTACCAGTAATCATCTTTACATTTACACCAAGATGCAGAGCCCTGCGGATAGTTTCTGCACTATCATGCCTTGGGGGATCAAACAAGGGTAGCAAGCCAACAAACTGCCAAGGACCTCCTGAGCTCTCTTTCGTTTTCTCAGGGACTTCCTGTGGGTCATAGATTATTAACAGCGTTATGGTTTGGAATTCAAAATAAACTAGAAAGGAAGCTCTTAGAATAAGAGCGTTTATTATATTTAGGTACCTGTCTTGAAACAGCCAACGACCGCAGACCACGGTCAGCATATTTGTCAATGATGGCAAAAACTTTTCTCTTGAAGTCCTCTCTGCAGTTGCAAAGATCTAAAATCTGAAAACATGTAAGAAAACCAAAGTTAGCAACTAAATTTGAGTTAACTATCATAAATATTGGAAATATATGTAACTGCACCTGTTCAGGGGCTCCCTTGCTCGCACGGTGCCAGTTGCCATCATTATCGATATACGTTAACGCGGTCCTCTTGTCTACCGGATTGAATGGGAGGAAATGCACTTCTTTAGCTCCAGCTCTTGCCTATATATCGAAGCATGTTCAGAGCAGTCTACTATTTACTATAATGATATAACTAAACAAAGCAAAAGAAAAGGTTATTACCTCCTTTGGATCAGCAAGCATTCCTACAATAGCTGTGTCTATGGCATCCTGATTTTCAGTTCTTGAAGCCCTTGCAGCCAAGAGGATGACATGATCCTTATCTACTCCCTTAGCAAAAACTTCAACCAAGTTCTTATCAACACTCAACTTGTTCAAGGTCAAGGTTCCAGTCTTATCACTGCAAAGAACATCCATGCCAGCCATTTCCTCAATAGCAGTCATTCTCTTAGTGATGGCACCTTGCTGAGATAATCTATGTGACCCAATAGCCATCGTGACTGACAACACCGTGGGCATAGCAATAGGGATACCTCCGATCAAGAGAACAAGAAGGTTGTCAATTCCATCTCTGTACTTCCTGTGCTGAATTGGGTACATAACAATGATCTCAACAGCCATGCCAACTGCAATAGAGCATATGCAAAAGTTCCCAATAGCTGTAAGCACTTTCTGGAAGTGCCCTACTTGGTTTGTGCTGTCAACAAGATGTGCTGCCTTCCCAAAGAAAGTGTGCACTCCAGTAGCAATAACAACAGCTTCAATCTCTCCTTGTTTACATGTGGAACCCGAGAAAACTTCATCATAAGGGTTTTTTGTAACAGGGAGTGATTCTCCAGTAAGCGCAGATTGATCAACCTTTAATGCATCTCCTTCAAGAAGACGGGCATCAGCAGGAATAATATCTCCAAGTTTGATGCTTACGATGTCTCCAGGGACCAGAATAGAAGCTTCCTGCTCACTCCATCGTCCATCTCTGAGTACCTAAAAGTAACAAAAACAACATAACAAAGACATTAAACGCTGAGAAGGTAGAACATAAACAAATTGCATACAGTTAAACAACTGCTCCATCAAGCGGAACACATACTTTGGTCTTAGGAGCAAGACCAGCCATAAGAGCCGCAGCAGCATTTCCAGCATTGTTTTCTTCGATGAAACTAATGGTGGAGTTGATCACAAGCAAGCACATGATACCAACGAAATCTTGCCAATCTGGAGGCTTGTTATCTCCATTTGCCAACACGATAGCCATCAAAGCGGCCATCTCCATGACCCACGAGAGTGGATTCCACATGAACCCCAAAAATTTCAGGAATTTGCTCTCCTGAATATCAGAACATACAGCAATATTAGTACTGAACATTGAGGACCATATACATGACTACAAAATGAAAGTTTGCTAATGCAGTATGAACCTTCTTCTCTTCCAACTTGTTGGGGCCAAAGATTTCTAGTCTGCTGGCGCCTTCTTCCACGCTTAATCCTTCGCGGGTGCATTTCAGTTGCTCAAACACTTCCTCAATTGGGATTTTTTCCTGAAAATTTGTTCAGCAAATTAATAAGTACTCTATTGATCATCCATTTACTATTGTTAGCATAAAGCTACATTGACTAGTACCAAGTACCAGGATGTGATAACAATTGTTCAAAGAGAAAGTACTTCATTACAAATTATTTAATTGTCTAATTTAGTATTTTATCTCTCAGCACAAACTAGATTTAATATACTACTCCATATTTCATGTAACTCATGCATAACTACATCATTTCTATTATCTCCATCCCTAACGACATATTTGCTTTTCTTTTTATGATCAACACTAACAAATTTTAATGAATTATGAATATATTGATGTGCAAAACTTTATCTGAAGAAATACTAAAGTAAAAACAAGTAGATTGACTTTTCTTGGGTCAGGTAAAAGTTACTAACCCAAAAGCCATAAGGAAAAAGTCAGCTTAAAGTTCACCATCACTGGTCTAAATCACTTATGTAATAGTAGTATCTATTTTTATGAACTAAGGTCACATCTAATGTTCATATTCAACTCTTTTTAACTCGGCGTGATCTAATAATTTTAAAGAGTCTTTAGTGTGTGCGATATTGATCGGATAGTATAATATCTTATACTATTACAAATATATAATAACATAAAATACGTTTTCAAATGATCTAATAGTGAAGTGCAAAGTCTACTTTCTACATCACAATATTCAAAAGTCATAATTTATTTTAGTTTTTCTTGTATTTAATAATAAAGTAACGGAAATATTTTTTAGCCCCAATTTGTGACTAAATAATTATAGAATATATTTGATGAGAAGCAAGTTGACTTTGAATAATTGAATTATATAAGTGAGCCCCACAATAATGGCGTGAATTTGGCAACCAATTAGAAGGGCAGTGAGCAGTGAACAGTACAAAATCTCGTGAGCAGCTTTAACGGCCAACCCAATATTCCGTTCCGTCCACGAGCCTCCAGCTCAATAAACAATTCATTCAATTTTTTTAGCTGACGTTTTGATAATGATACGTAATTATCATTAATTATTTTTTATCCAAATAAATGAGGGAGTAAGAGCACAGCAACAAATTTCCCTCAGAAAAATTTAGTCTACTAGTTTATCAATTTCAAATTCAAAATGATTGTATTTCTTATATATCGAGAGATAAATTTTTGACATTCAGTTACTCTTTAAATATATTATAATTTTTTTAATTAATATTATGAAAGTAATTTAAAAGATGAATTCAACTACATAAATTATTTTGAAAAAATTAATGACTACAAATTAATGGTCAACATTCAATTTCAAAAAAGTTAAATGTGATTATTTTAGACTGAAAATAGTACTTAATAATGTTAGTATTGGCCTGTACTTAATTTATTCAATGAGCTAGTGCTCTTGATTTTTATTTATAAGTGTCTACACCATTTTTTAATGATATGAGGTATATAAAATTCAAGATATTGTAGATGATTATTGCTTGAATATTAAAACTTCTAGCAAAATGTCAACATAAAAAATCTTGTTCTTTGTGTAATTATTTGGAAAGGAAACAAATCTGAAACGTATTTCCAACAAATATGATGATGATTCTATACAATCGGTAATTAGTCCTTATGGGCAAAAGCACGTTCAACTTTAATTGAGTGCACGATGACTATTGTTTAACAAAATATTCGTAGAGGATTTTAGGGGTCAAAAGAAGAATAACTCCAAAAAAAGAGGGCCCATATGGTATTAAGAAATGAAAGTGGTGAGAGGTGCAAACAGAAGGTAACGGAAAATTCCAAACACAAACGTGAAGGAGTACGTACCACGGAAAACAAGTACAAGAACAAAAAATTCCAAAATAAACTAGACATAAAAGAAGACAAGAGACTTGGTTAACCCTTGTTGTGACTTTATTACAAGCTCCCACATGCACAAATAGAGAGGACATGTGCTTGGACTCCGAGCTCACCTAGGCTACAATATACTAAATACTAGGACTACTCATTAAAGTCTATAAGCTGCATGTGCATACACTAGAATATAAATATCGTAGAGTGTTGCTTAACAATAAAATTGATTATCGATAACTTGATAGTATGGTGGCATCTGTTCAAAGTATAATAATATATCATGGTTTTAATTTTATTAGAGAAAATTCGTTCATATTTACTGTAATTGTATATATTAGTTAGTAATTTATGTGTTCGTTATTACACTGTATATTCATACTCTCATTGCTAATTTACAAAAAAAAAAATTATTAAAAAATATACAATTGATCGGTTAGTGAGATCTCGAGGCTCCACCCCATTTTCTTTTCTAATTTTCTATTTTATGAGTCAAACTTTGACTATCAATTCTAATTAGTCAACAAAAAATAATATAATCAAGTGAGATATTATGAGATTCGTTTGAATGTATATTTTTAAATATTAAGTTACTATAATGTTTACGCTTGCTGAATAAGAGATATTTACATTCTAAATGTATATGAGTACAGTAAAAAAAAAGTCAAAAGACATCATAAAATGGGATGAAGGGAATAAATTGGTTAAACAAATAAATTTATTAAACCATTAATAAATTGGTTCAAACTTCGATAACCCATTGACAAACATATAGTCGGAATTTTAGGAGTAGTAAATAACAAATTTATTATTAACTGAATTACATCCAAAATCTAATTCAACTTGATGACTTGGAATATTTAAATTGACACTTGGTAGTTTCGAGTAGTAATTTAGACGCAAGTTCCATTTGAATTCTAAGGTGATCTCATTTATTAAATTATACTAGTGATTTTTTATATAAGAATTTGATGTGTAAATGATGAACAAGATTATAAAATCTTAAGGAGAATTATTAAATCCTTTTCACAATTGCTATAATGCTTATTAATGAAGATGGTGTAGTGCTAATATTTCATAAATTTAATAGAATATTTTATTACTCTTTTTGGTGAGTCGACGTGATGCAAACGGAGTGAGTATTGATATGAACGATAAATATGTCTCTCATTTACAGCAAAGATATACAGAAACATTAAAATTCATGAAAATAATGTTTACACATTAAAAAAAAGTAATTCACAGAAAGATGAGAAGTATTAACAGTAGTAAGTAGATCTAATTTTGGTATAATTAAATTTTCCTAAAATAAAAGAGTGAAAATTGAAAGAAGTTGTACCAGATCGACAGTCTCATTCTTAATCTCTTCGAGGCTGATATTGCCCTTGCCGCTAGCCATGGTTGTTGCTTAGTGAACAAAATATATTAATAATATTAAAAAAGCTTATGCGAAATGAGTAAAAGTTATTATAAGAGACTCATTTAAATGGCTCTGTTTCAGTATCTGAGAGAGGCAGAGGGGAGGGGAGGGGGAGGGGGAGGGGGAGGGGGAGGGTGAGTAAAGAGAAAGGTTTTCTCTTGTCAAAGAATGGCTTACGGAGGCTCCCTTTTTATATTTCGCCCCCTCCCCTTTTAACTCATCCATCAACTCCCTCGCTTTCATATCCAATATTGTAATGTAAATGTATTGTTAATTACTTATTAGTATAGAGTAATTTTTATTAGTTTATATATATTTATCATTTAAGAAAAAGTAAGGAAAATTGATATTTTTAGTCCGTATCTACTTTAACAAAGTTAGAAAATTGTTTAATCAATATCTGCTTTTCTATTCAGATTTTCTTATAAAATACTCTATGATGTTTGTTAAGATGTACATCCCACATCGGACGTCGGTGTCCTCCTAGTTAATATATAAAATCTTGGGATACTTTCTCAATTTTGTTATTTTATTTACTCCCTTCGTCCCTAAAAGATTGTCACATTTTGACTTTTGGTGGTCAACAAAACACGATTTAAAACATAAATATCTATTATTCTACATGCGAAAAAATTATAACAAGTTAATATTTTAAAAATATATATTGAGACGAATCTAACAAGGTCCCACAAGACTATATTATTTTTTATCGTTTAATGGGAATTCATGATCAAATTTTATAATGTTTGACTAATAAAAGTCAAAATGTAACAATTTTTTAGCGAGAGAGGAGTATATTCTATTGAATAATGAGTAAAGATTGAGGCTTCTTCTCTTGTATGTAGTCCCTCAATGATTTGTAACTTTCTAAATGAGGAATTCAACTTTGAAGATGTTCTAAATTACACCTTAGAATCATAAACATTTAAAATCATTTCTTAATAATTTAAATATTGAAGTGCTATGTGCTCATGAAACATATTTCAATGGAGGAGGCCCGTTTCACGTACTTCCAGATGGATTTTTAAGCAGGTCATAAACTATTCTCTTGCTGATGGATTTTATTAGGTTTAGGCGTTTAGCATCATTGATTATTAACATTAGTCATGGCGACGCTTGTAAGAAGAATAATATTTTCTTCATTTTTTAAATGATGTTTTAGACTCTTTTTTTTTATATGATATTTTACAATCTCAATATGCTTTTAAAATTTTAATTTTTTTTCCTACTAAAAATAGTTCGATTTTTAGGTTTCGTATTTTTTTGATAAAAAATGTTCAGTTTTGATAATTATTTTGGGAAAAAAAATGTTCGATTTTGGTAATTGTTTCGCAAAAAATTTTGATTTTGGTAGTTGTTTAGATTTTTACGATTTCTTTTCTATTGTTTTCTCGATTGCTTTTGGATTTTCTTTTTCAATTCCTTTTCTTTTTTTATTTCTTTTGGATTGTTTCCAGTAAAAATGGTTCAATTTTTCGGTTTCGTACTCTTTTTAAACAAAAAAAATCGGTTTTGATCATTGTTTTGACAAAAAAATGTTCGATTTTGGTAGTTGTTTCGCACAAAAATTTTAATTTTGGTTAGTTGTTTTAGAAAAAGTCAAATATCGAAAAAAATTTCTAACAAAGTCGAAAACTTAAAAATCGAACCATTTTTACTAGGAAAAAAATTGAAAAGAAATAAAAGGAATCGAAAAAAAAAATCCAAAAGCAAATTGAGAAAACAATCGAAAAAATCGAAAACAAATTGGAAAAAAATTGAAACAACTACCAAAATCAAAAATTTTTTACGAAACAACTACCAAAATCGAACATTTTCGCCAAAAAATTATCAAAACTAAACATTTTTGTCAAAAAAGTACGAAATCGAAAAATCTAACCATTTTTCTAGGGAAAAAATTGAAAGGAAACCAAAAAGATGAAGAAAAGGAATCGAAAAAAAATCAAAGGAAATTAAAAAAAACCCAGAAAAAATCAAAAAAAAAATCCAAAGGAAATCGAAAGAAAATTTGAAAAAATTAATTACGGGGACTAAAGTGCACCAAACAAAATTATATAAGACTACATTGTTTCCGATTTGCGTTGTTAACCTTGAAATAATGCTAAAACTTTAATTTTTGCCCAAAATTACAATTTACAGTCAATTTTTAACGCCGAGAGACTAAAATGCATCAAATATAACAATTATTAAGACCATATCCACAGTACATATTTACTGGGACTAAATCAATAATTTTCTCCATTGTTGTGTATATTCAATATTATTATTATCAGGTGTTGAAAGGATCCAACACAGAAAAACCGTAATTATACTCTAAATAATTTTATATCCCCTCTCTTTATGACTAGGCCTGCCAATTCATTATTTTATATATTTGTATTATGCTTTACTTACTTTTGTTTTAGAAAACAATGAACATGGAACAAATTTGATTGTAATGCTATTTTCTAATTAAGCTCGCTTCGTCTTCCTCATCACATACATGATACTACCTCTATATTCGAAATGATTAATATATTTTGATTCTTTGTTGGTTAAAGTTTATGAAATTTGAATTCTCATTAAATAGTAGTAAGATATATAATATAGTCTTATGAGATCTTATTAGATTTATCTAAATATATATTTTTGAAATATCAATCTGTTATAATTTTCTCACATGTAAAATAGAAATATTTTCGTTTTAAATTGTGTTTTATTGACCACAAAAAATCAAAATACACCAATCATTTAGAGATAAAGGGAGTATTTTGTAAACACAACGAGTCAATGGGCAAAACAAAATAATGTAACCGAGCTTCACTTTATATATTTTGAAAAAAACATTTATTTGCATTATACTATACCATACTTTTTTCTAAATCTTTTTTTAATAGAATAGCAATGAGTGTATGAACACAATGGTATGATAAATAACAAATACAAAAATTTATAACTAATTTACAATTTGAATAAAATATGAGATATTATTTCCAACAAGATATGAGCTCAAATTTTTTTGTTGAAAATTTAAGTTAATATCACCTGTCTATCGAGCCATTGCCTTTTAAAACTCGATTGATCTCCATTTAATAATAAAATAATTAGGTGATTAATTGTTTATTAAGGATGAAATAAAGAAATCGGAGGATGTAACGAATAAGGGAGTAACTAATTGTGAACGGCAGGAATCGACCAAAAGAGTAGCAACATGTACACC
Source organism: Echium plantagineum (assembly GCA_003412495.2). Classification (NCBI taxonomy): domain Eukaryota; kingdom Viridiplantae; phylum Streptophyta; class Magnoliopsida; order Boraginales; family Boraginaceae; genus Echium; species Echium plantagineum. Next base: position 6,807,223 of record CM016566.1, on the reverse strand, counting down.
TACTACCACTTCTCATGCCGATGACGACTTTCTCTATATAGATAGATATACTTTATTCGTGCTTAAATGATTGGTACATTTTGATTCTACGTAATCAAACTTTAAAAATTTTGATTAATAATTCTCATAAATCAATAAGAAATAATATGGTCATATGATATCTGGTTAGATTCGTCTAAATATATATTTTTGAACTATCAACTTTTTAAAATATTTTTTCATATGAAAAATAGGAGATATTTATGTTTGAAATCGTATTTTATTGATCATAAGAAGTCAAAATGTACCAATCATTTAGGGACGGAGGGAATATTAATTTGCAATTATTATTTTCCACTTGTAACTTGCTTTCGTCTTCGAGTAATCTCACTATAATTTTATACAAAGTCTACACATAGGGATGTTAACCTTTCTCACACACGCCGTCCCAAAATGAGCCACTTCTACTTGGGACCCCATCAATAATAAAACATGAAATAAAACATGAAAGCAGCCTCAATTTTGTCAACTTGATCAGAATCTTTCTTCATTTCAACGCACCAATTATGCAATAATTAATCTGTATCGTATACTGCTATTATGTACTCGATCTATGTTTAATGCTTCCATCACCATCCCCTCTTCACTATTATTTCGTTTGACAGGGAGTATTAAAATACATTGTAACATATTGATATAGATGTTAAACATTTTAGTTTTCTGAAATGAGTGTATAGAGTATATATAATATTGTAGCAAGTATATATAAATGCAACACAATATAATAATATACTCCCTCTGTCCCTAAAAGATTGTCACATTTTGACTTTTGGTGGTCAACAAAACACGATTTAAAACATAAATATCTATGATTCTACATGCGAAAAAATTATAAAAAATTTATATTTCAAAAATATGTATTGAGACGAATCTAACAAGGTCTCACAAGACTATATTATTTCTTATCGTTTAATGGGAATTCATGATCAAATTTTGTAATATTTGACTAGCAAAAGTCAAAATGTGATAATCTTTTAGGGACGGAAGGAGTAATTAGCATTTCAACAAAACAAAAAAAATAAAAAATAAATGATGGTGGACAAGTGCAGTACTAATGATAACAGTTACAAATTAGTGCATATAATAATAATAACTATAATATCATAACTTATCTAGGTCTAACCCTCTAAACTCGTAATAATATAAATATTCTTCTGTTTTTTTTATACGAATGCATCCCATCCTCATTTAAAATTTTTGTTACAACCTGTAAGCCAATGTTCAAAATTAATGTTACTCAAATACATATACGTATAAAGAATTAATCACCTAATTAATAAATTAAATAAAGAATCCAGGTATTCATATATAAAATGTATACATTAATGGGATTGATTCGTTAATTTCATTTTTATATTAGGTTTATTGGACTCACTCGTTATCATTTGATTCATTTCATTTTTTCTTTTCGAAATTATTCCATTATCAGGCTTTTTATATTTTTCCTAAGCTCACAAAATATTTGTTTTCTTTATATACTTTAAGAAAAAACAAAAAACTAAGAAAGGCTTGCAGTGTAATATACGCATCTTTCCCTAACAGCAACGTAGTGTGATGTGATATGCAAGTAGAATTAATAAATAAAAAAATCCAGGTATTCATAAAACATAACAGATACTCCAAGTAAAACACAAGCTTATGTTGTTGTCTCTATATACTACACGGAATCTTCTTCTCTTATCGCTCCGAGTAAAATTAATTATGGAGTAATTGATACTACACTTCGTTTCCTGATAATAACTAAATGAGGGGGACTTGGGAGGGGAGTATTTTAATTTGTGTAACATAATAGAATAAGTTGTTAAAATGATTCTAAAAAATAGGTTGAGATTGTCATTTAGTCCTAAAAAGTTCAAACAATTACAAACTAGTCTCCGGACAACTGACGAAGCCGTTAAAATCTAACAGAATATATAATCTAATTTACACCAAGAGAGCAATTGACCATCAAAAGTCAAAATGTGACAATCATTTAGGGACGGAGGGAGTATATAATAAGTTTAATTTGTTGTTGTCGGTCTGAACATGCACTACTCTCATATGGTTAATTGATCAAATCCCATGCCATGTAAGCATATAGAGAAAAAAAATACATTTGAATCTAATAAAATGGACCCCAATATTCATATATTAATTGTATAGGCCAATATAGAAACAGTAAACATGGGTTGTTCCATGTATTATCTGTCCAAAATGAGGTGTGATATACATTAGTTTACACCAAGAGAGCAATTGACTTTACAAAGAGGTGGACCTACTATTACATTAATAACCAAAAACTTAATTTCTTCCACTAACAATATATATATAATTCTAACAACTTTCTTAATGTACTATTTAATCTAGATATGAATGAATAACTTTCGAAAAAAACTATATCCTTTTCAAGAAATTTGATTGCATCATGTCCATCATATTCGAATAACAACTCATCAAGTTTTTTTCATTGTTGAAATTCACTAGAAAAAGAAATCTGCAAAATAGGAAATAATCCAACAACTAATTGAAACTCGAGTAAGATACATCTTATCTTATGGTACAATAATAGGGTAGTACCATTAAGTTATAAGTCAAATACAATGTAATACTCCTTACGTATCACAATACTTGATTGTTTTGCCAAAAAATACATTATTAAGGAGTTAATAAAATTTACTATTATACCCTACAAAATATTTTCGAAATGAAAAGTAACCTCTAAAGTAAGGGTAAAAAGGAAAAGCATGAATCAGTAAATTGAATTATGTAAACAATTAATTAATATGAAGAAATAATTTTTTTTCTAAATACTCAAGTATTGTGAAACGGAGAGAGTAGATGTAATTTTGGTAGCGTTGTTGTGAATAATAGAGGCGAGCGTGGCCCTTCTGGCTTGATAATTTTCAAAAACGCCCCCACAAGTTTCTCCTTCATGGCCGATGGATCACTTTAACAGCTACGGAAAAGTCACATGGGAATGAGAACAAAATATGCTGAAAATGGTGAACATACATCAAACTTCGTCATCCATCATGCCCACTTCAATTTGACTTATATATTTGTAATTTATTTCATAATTATCTGTTTTTAAGTACATGCCTCCTTGTATATGCTTTAGTTGACCATCTTTGTCGTATTATTAGTACTTTTAAACAAAGTTTTCATGTATATATTTACCTCAATTATTCAATCTTTCATGATGCTTGTCTATAATGCATCATTAAAAATTGATAAAATACAGGATATACATTTAAATCAACCAATAATGGTTTATGGAGGAACTCATGACCTCAAGTGATGGCTTAATTGCCCCTCACAACTTAAATATTTAATTGATTAGAGATAAGTTTAGATATTAATGAAGTGTATATTAATATTGTTTCTAACCGATCCTTGTTATTGCAAGAGGAAGTGAACATAACGCTCGTTGTTAAGATGCATATCCCACGTACATCAGAAGTCGATGTCCTCTTGGATCAATATATAAGATCTTGGGCAACTCTCTCTATTGTCAATTGGTTTTAGAGTGAAACCCCATAGACTCTTAACATAGTATCAGAGCTAACCCGAGTTATTAAGGCACGTGTATCCCCGCCGATGTTGTTCCGGCAATTAATACTAGCGAGGAAGATTCTGCTGACGATTGAGTTAAAACGTGAGAGGGAGTGTTAAGATGCACATCCTATATCAGAAGTTGATATCCTCCCGAGTCAATATATAATATTTTGGGCTGATAGGAATGTTATATAATTATGTTCAAGTGCCCCTTGGATTCTCATAAGTCTTATTATCCTTCATAGAAGCTAAGAGTTAATAAGCCAAATATTAGAGCCTATATATATATTGTTGGCCCATTGTCTTCATACTTACATACACTTGAATACTTGATAATATAGAAAATCATTCAACGTTCAACAAAGTACATAGTTAATGTATCAAACATATAAATTTCCCTATCTAAGGTATTAGACAATGTGTCCACAATTTTCCCTCCCCCTGGTTCAACCTTGTTTTAACAAGGGGCCAACTACGCCCAATTAAGTCAAAAGAGCCATTTCTTAGGAGAAATTCTGTGTTTTTATTATGTGAAGTAGCCTTTCGTTGAATAATAATTACTCCCAATTATTTTAACTATTTAGCCTTTTGATTTTAACTTTTTTCAAATTATAAATGATTAAACGCATACATAGAGTGAATAAGTTATGTTATTTTGCCGCTTAATGTGACCAATTGGCCACATAGTTTGAGATGATTGGGTGTTAAAAACTAGTGGTCTAGTGGAACTTTGTTAATCCACTCAGTGGTGATGCAAAAACCTCATTACCAATTGCATTATGTTTTTCATTCACTTTGTTTTTAAATTGTCCATTTTCTTCTTGTTTGGACGGAGATGGTAATATTATACTCTTCTAATTATTAGTCTATATTACTCCATACCTAGTTACTATACTCTTATCACTTTGTCTGTATCACTATCAATATAATATTCCGTCCAACCCTAAATGATCGACACATACATTTTGACTTTGGTTGATCAAGATTTACAAAACTTGACCTTTAATTCTCATTAAACGATAATAATAATATAGTCAAGGTTCGTCTCAATATATATTTTTAAAATATCAATCTTTTATAATTTTTTAGGTGTAGAATAAAAAATATATATATTTTAAATAGTGTTTCGAACACGAAAAATAAAAACGTGTCAATTATTGAGGAGAGAAAAAGTATGTAAATTTAGTTTGGAGCGAATTTAAGGGAACATATATAATCGGGGTAAATCTCCTCATTCACGTTATTATTTGAGATTTTAAAATATAATGATTTCGATATAGGGAAATAGATTTTCCTACATTTACGCTTAAACTATTACCTCACGAAGGGTAGGGTAATTATTTATATTGATCAATGTTATGCTGTTTTTTAATATGTTTCCGAATGATTCACTTTGAAAAAATAAAGTTTATCCAAAGACATTTCAAAGTACTCACACCTCACAAGAGTCACGTTAAGCAGAACATACCACAGTGATCGATCGTTAAAGTCATAAGTAACTTTTTATGTATTTGTAAATTTTGTTGTTTATTCACTTTAATTTATAGGTAATTATTACACTTTAAAATAGAAATTTACTTTTAGATACAAAATGTATGTGGAAGATATATAATGTTTATTCACTTTAATTAGTTAGGATTGTGTTCACCAGTGTAAACCGTGTTCATCTTGGTCATTGTTGAGTTAGTTTTCTATTTTGGGTTTGTGTATTGTTGCCCCATTACAGGCCCATTGGTTGTTGTGACTTGTGAGCTCAAAAAGGGGACCGCCTTGTTCTTGTTCATGTTTTCTTGGGGTTTTTTTGTAATTTGAGAGGAGTATGTAGGTTTATGTATTTTGGGGAGCAAATTGCTGAAATGGTCCCCGATAGTATGACCGAGTTGCACTTTGGTGCCCAATAGTTAAACGGTTGCACGTTAGTCCCCGAAAGTGGCCAAAAAGTTGCACTTTAGTCCCCACGTCAAGTTTTACGTTAACATTTCAGGTTTAGGAGTTAAAATTGGGGTCAAAATATAATTTTAAAGATTTAAAGTTGATATTTTTGCCCCAGTTGGTGCCAAAATGAAACTCCACAACCCCCTCCCGCCAAAATTCCCTTTTTTCTTCACCCCAATTAGTGTTGTGGAATTTCATTTTAGCACCAATTGGGGCAAAAAGTCAACTTTACGTCTTAAAAGTTACATTTTTACCCCAGTTTTAACGCATAAACCTGAAATGTTAGCGGAAAAGTTGACGTAGGGACTAAAGTGCAACTTTTTGGCCACTTTCGGGGACTAACGTGCAACCGTGTAACTATTGGGGACCAAAGTGCAACTCGATCATACTATCGGGGACCATTTCAGCAATTTGCTCTATTTTGGGTGTTTGGTGGTGGTGGTGATGAGGTAGATGAAATTGGTGGGGACGGTGGTGATTAGTGGTTGAAGGTTGGTGTGGTACGGTGGTGTGGAGAGTTGAAGAAGAAAAGGTGGAGAAAATGGGCGTGGTAAATGATAAGGGGCAAAAAAATAGTTTTTTCATGTGGTCAATATGCCATTTAAGCAAAGAACATTAATTGGCATAGATGTTTTAAGTTCATAATTTTGACCCAAAGGTGTCATTATGCCAAATTTCTCAATATATAGTATACACTGATATTAATAACAAATACATAAATTATTAATTATAAATATTTAGGGTAAACATAAGACAAATTATTGTATTTATTGAAAGGTAACACCACATATCAACAAACTATTGAACCATCGGCTGGACCGGTTATGGTTCTCTTAAGAATTTTTCTCTCTTAAGATTTTTCTTAATACATTAATTACACAATTTAATTCATAAAATTTATATAAATTAGATGATAGTCCTTTTAGCAAAATTTAGAATAACAAATTTTAATAGGATCATATCTTTCTACCTCTTTTAATTTATCTATGCTAAACTAAATATAAATCGGCAAAAAGGAATAATGATGCAACCGACGAGTCGACGACTATTGATTTTGCTATTGAGATTAGACGTGATTTTGATCGATATGAGTGCACATGTTATTATTCCCTTGAGTAGTTTAGTTACGTTGTAATCAAAATTATAAACCTATATATGCATGCAGCTACTAAGCAAGCGATAGAGTAACTACAAACACATCAACCTCTTTCTTATATTATTTCAACAATATATAAAGGAGATTATCATACATGCGATTTCTTATCATTTTTCTTTCCCCATAAAAGAGGTTTGATGTACATTATCATACACCCAACCAATACACTAAAAACCGTACTTTGTTAAATTCAACTATAATAATAAGGGCATTGTTCTTGCGAGTTTATGAAAATAGAGATCACCGATTGAATTCTCTTTAATTTGGTTGATGTGTTAACTTTTGGCAACGGAAAGAACGATTACAATAATTGGAATGATTTAGAAGATTTCAATATATCCTTCTGGAACATCTTTCAAGTAAGTAGTCGTCCACTACTCGTCCTAATATATATATATATATATATATATATATATATATATATATATACAGTTATCACCACCCAACTAACGTTGTGATTAACTAATTATATATCCATAAATTTGTCTTGCTTTGTCATTCTTATCACTATTATCTGTTCCTACAACAAATTATTAGATATTATTGCTAATAAAGAATGTAGTATATATGATGATTAGTAATAATACATGTAGCATGATAATTAGTGACTAATTGATTATAATAACGTGTTGACCCTCATCACATTTTAATATCATACGTATAATTTATTTAGTACGCTACCATTGAAATTAAATGCAATTAATGAGATTTATTTGTTATTGTTAGTTGCATGATCCTTCTCGAGTTTCTTATAATGGACTTCAAGTAGAAATTTAGTTATGTATCTGTAACAATAACATGATCATGATGTAGTTGATGACTATTGAGTCATCTGGACTTCATGAATTAATAGGCCCCGCTTAATGTGGATCTGTCTCTTAAATAAAATCCCAAATTGTTTTCACCACGCTTTAGTACTTTATTGTAATATACTACTATATATACCTCAACTTTGGATATGAAAACAATGAAAAGAGCATATGGAGGAAGTTACTAAGAAAAGACTGGAGGGCAAAGTAGCCATAATAACTGGTGGAGCTAGCGGGGTAGGAGCGGTGACTGCCCGTCTTTTCGCCAAGAATGGCGTTAAGTCCTTGGTGGTAGCCGACATCCAAGACGAGCTAGGCCAAACTGTTGCAGAATCAATTGGTTTAACCATTTGTAGCTATTACCATTGTGATGTCTCAGATGAAGAACAAGTGAAAAACATGGTGGACTGGACTGTCCGAACTTATGGCAAACTCGACATCATGTTCAGCAATGCTGGAATCTTGAGCAGGTCGAGTCAGGACATACTTAATCTTGACTTGTCCGAACTAGACCATGTTTATCGCATCAATGCTCGTGGCATGGCTGCTTGTGTAAAGCATGCAGCTCGTGTAATGGTTCAAGGGCAAATCAAAGGGTCGATAATATGCACATCAAGTGTCTGCGGTTCCACAGGGGGAGAAATATGGACAGACTATTATATGTCTAAGCATGCTGTTATAGGAGTAATGCGATGTGCTTGCAAGCAGCTCGGACCGTATGGTATCAGAGTCAACACTGTCTCACCATACGCGATTGGGACGCCAATGCTGGTCGGTTATTACAAAGATAAGACTGTCGAGGAAGCAGAAAATCGTTATTCGTCCTTTACCAGTCTCAAGAAACCCTTAAAGGTTGATCATGTTGCTGATGCCGTTATGTTTCTTGCGTCCGATGATTCTGCGTTTATAACTGGCCATGACCTGGTGGTTGACGGTGGAGTTACTGCTTGATCTTCATCTTCCATTACCATATCTATGTATATTTGCATTTCAAATTAATTTTATTCCATCCTAAATAAGAATAAGGCATTCAACTACTGTGTGCGTGTGTGTGTGATTTTTTTTTCTTTGCTTTTCTAATTGTTTTGGTGATTTGGCCACTGAATGATAATTGTATGTTGTGTAATTAGCAAGACATAATAAGTAGATCATAAGAAAATATGATGTACTTATGATTGTAATGTTCCAAGAAATAAACATTCAAGCATCACCAAGTTATGTGTAAAGAAAGATCTGCATAGTATGGACTCTTGTATAGACTCTATAATTGATGGATTTCTATTCACTACCATATTATTCAATTTTTATTTTATTTTATGCGTTAATTAAATACTGTAGTGAAAAAGTCTTTTACTAGTGACCAGAAAATATGGGTTCAAAATTCACTTCATCGCTAATTGTATAAAAAATTGATTTTTTATAATTACATTTTTAAATTTTCAATATCAATATATTTGTATATACAGTCTTTACTATCAAGATAATAAACTATTATTTTGATTATCAAATAAATAAATTATAAGTATAATATATTAAGTACTTCTTACTTTATAAATCACATTTACGAGAAATTATATAATAAATACAAAAAACAATTTCTTTGTCCCTTTTTAAGGCTCATTTGACTTTTCACCATTACCGAAACACGACTTAAAAATAGATATCTCTAATTCTAACCCGTTAAAGTTATAAGAAGTTAACATTTTTAAAAAAAAAAATATTGAAACGTATCTAACAAAATCCCACGTGACTATATCATTTCTTAGCTTCTAATAAGAATTCAAGATAAAAAAATTTAATATTTCATTCAAAAAATAGAAAGAGGTCTTACAAAACGAAGAGAGTAATAAAATCAAACTCGAACTAATATGCTCAAAGTAATCTAGTTTTAATTTTCTATAATAATAAGATACTTTCTTCGTTTTGAAATAAATGATTGTTTATCAAAAAATTTACTTTTTTCATAATAATTTATCATTTAATGAATTCAATGTACTTTTGAACTCATGTTTTCACTTCTAACCTAATAATTACCTTAATAATTATTTTTATATTAAAAGTTATTTTTCATTTTAAAAATATGTAATTTTTTTTAAAGAGACCAATTTTTTCTCTATACAATCATATGTTTCTAGAGATCTCCAAATACTTTAGATTTTGACAATAAAGTTTGGCAGAGGAGTAGAAATTTAATGTTTGGTCTGATGCCTAATTACCTAACTCCACGGCAACATCTGGCATTGGAGCTGATATAGGCGAGTTGACTGTTGTCTGCACTCACTTTCTTTTTTTCGATTTTGGGCAAAGGCTAAAGTATAAGTGGAACCAAAAAGTGTCTAAAACTCAAAAAATTGGCAACCACTCATTTCATCAAATTACTCTTCACAATCCCCAAAATCAATAACCTACAAAATCTTGTTTGCTTCAATACCACATTCCTCAATTTTATTTCATAGTTTACTATTATTGTTAATTTAATCTTGCCATACATAGATTTGCATGCCCCATACCACTTTGATTGTATTATACTTAAAAGATCCAAGCTTTTTTTTGTTGGTATATTTTGTTTCTTCCTCTTTCGTTTTATCTGGTTGAATTGCTATGATTTGGTAGAATTTATCATTTCTTTAAGGCTAGTTATAAGGAATATCAGAAGGGGTGAATAAAAATCGGTGCTTTATGGAGCAATTAGTCCGGTGTAATGGTTGGAAGCTAACTTATTATTAGAAGTATAGAAGTTGAAGTTCAAAACTCGAGGTTGGGTTTTGAAAAAAGAAAAGATTTTTGCTTTATGTGGGTAGTTTGGTGTATTGATTCGAGATTAGGTTCTTGAAAAGAAAAGATTGTTGTTTTATCTGGTGTGCAGGTTTGGCGCTTTTAGACACTAACTTGTAAGGTAGAAGCCGAGGTTTAAACCTCGAGTTTAGGTTTTTGTAAGAGAAAAGGTTGTTTCTTTATTGGTAAAGGGTGATGGAGTGGGATAGTGACTCTGATATAAGCAACAATTCAGATTTGGATGATGCAGAAGTGAGCACTAGCAGTAATGGTTTAGGGTTTATGCTGAGTGGTGGTGTTGGTGGGGCACTTCCGTTTCCTGTGGACAACCTTCTTCATCCAGCTCCTTGTGGCTTTGTTGTTTCAGATGCTCTGGAGCCTGATCATCCCATCATATATGTCAATTCAGTATTCGAGATGGCTACTGGTTATAATGCTGAGGAAGTTCTTGGCCGTAACTGGTAAGATCTTAATTTCCTTATTCAGTTCTTGTTTTGTGTCCCACTTAGAGCTGAACTGAGTCGTGGTATTCATATTAGGGATGAGATAAGACTTAGATGGATCATGTTTAATTTGGTTTTGTTTCATTTTGTTTTTGCAGTTCAGCATCGATTCATATTGTTTGTGCTTAAGTTTTGTCTAAAAGTACATGCTATCTTACTTTATTTATACATTCTGGAATAACAAATACACTTCTAATTGACTAATATTCGGGGACATATTACTCTTGTTGAATGAGAAGTTGAAACTCTCTATGCTTTAATCTTAGGTCTTCATGTTACAGAGGGTGGTTGGATTAGCTTTACTAGGACCAATTTGTAGGTTATACAAGTAATGAACACAAGGTCCGTCATTAGTTCATGTTTCTTGTTCAAGTAATCATTGTTTAGTTTTAATTGATATCATGCCTCTTTATCATCCATATAATTAATATATTACTACCCTATTTCTTGGAAGCCGATTCTTACAGTGCAGAGGTCCTTATGCCAAAAGAAGGCATCCAATGGTGGACTCCGCAGTAGTTGCAGAAATAAGAAAATGCATTGAAGAAGGGGTTGAATTTAAAGGCGAAGTTCTGAATTTTAGGAAAGATGGATTTCCACTGATGAATAGATTGCGTATGACCCCTATTTTCGGAGATGATGAGACAATCACTCACCTTATTGGTATACAAGTCTTCACGGAAGCAAAGATTGATCCTGTACTGCTTCAAGGCACTTCGATAAAGGAATCATTAAGATTATCTGATAAGTTCTTTTCACCTACTCCTTGTGATTTAACTTTAGATCTAAATCGAGGTATCAACCGTGGGTTCTGTGGATTACTTTATTTGAGTGAAGAAGTCGTCTCCCTCAAAATCCTATCGCTACTGGGCCCAAGAGATATTGCGTCAGTAGGTCTTGTCTGTAGGAGACTATATGAGTTGACTAAGAAGGAGGATCTATGGAGAATGGTATGCCAGAATGCGTGGGGCAGTGAAACTACAAGGATATTAGAAACAGTGCCTGGTGCCAAGCGTTTAGGGTGGGGCAAACTGGCCAGGGAACTTACAACTCTTGAAGCAGCAGCTTGGAGGAAGCTTACTGTTGGCGGAGCTGTTGAGCCATCTCGTTGTAATTTCAGTGCCTGTGCGGTAGGGAATCGGGTTGTGCTATTTGGTGGGGAGGGGGTTAACATGCAACCCATGAATGATACTTTTGTACTGGACTTGAACGCTTCCTGTCCAGAGTGGCAAAATGTTCAAGTGAGTTCTCCACCTCCTGGACGTTGGGGTCACACATTATCTTGTGTAAATGGCTCTAACCTTGTTGTATTTGGAGGTTGTGGGAGACAGGGTTTACTAAACGATGTGTTTGTATTGGACTTAGATGCAAAACATCCAACTTGGCGTGAAATCTCAAGTTTGGCTCCTCCGCTTCCAAGATCGTGGCACAGTTCATGCACTCTTGATGGGACCAAGTTGATTGTGTCCGGTGGGTGTGCAGATTCTGGTGTGCTTCTGAGCGACACTTTCCTACTTGACCTCTCTATGGAAATGCCTATATGGAAAGAGATACCAGTAGCATGGAGTCCACCTTCTCGTCTAGGCCACACCTTATCTGTCTATGGTGGTAGAAAGATCCTGATGTTTGGAGGCCTGGCCAAGAGTGGCCCTCTGCGATTTAGATCAAGTGACGTTTTCACCATGGATCTGAGTGAGCAGGTACCTTGCTGGAGATCGATAACAGGAAGCGGGATGCCAGGTGCTGGGAATCCAGGAGGCATTTCTCCTCCACCCAGGCTTGATCACGTGGCCGTGAGTCTGCCTGGTGGCAGAATTCTTGTATTTGGTGGCTCTGTAGCTGGCCTTCACTCAGCCTCTCAGCTCTATATACTTGACCCAACAGAAGAGAAACCTACTTGGAGAATACTGAATGTGCCCGGGCGACCTCCTAGATTTGCTTGGGGACACAGCACCTGCGTTGTGGGAGGAACTAGGGCCGTAGTCCTAGGAGGTCAAACAGGAGATGAGTGGATGTTATGTGATATTAATGAATTATCATTAGCTAGCTTCATCATCTGATTTGTGGCCAGCTAAAACACTGGTGGTAACTTTTCATCGAGCCCAGAAACTACTAGCAGCCCCTTCTTGCACATTCTTTTGTGGTTGTCTAGATATCTTTGCTGCAACTCTTGGTTCCTTTTCCTTGTGGATGGCTTAACACATTAAAAAAATGTGTAATTTGTAATTTTGTATGGATTATTACACATCTTTCCATGTCTTATGGAGTTAGTGATTTTGTTCATTGTGGCTCTTCGATATAATGAAATATAGGGTGTGCAGAAATAACTCAACCCATCTAAAGAAAAGATTTATGGATTATTATTCATTGTAAATCTAATTTTGTTCATCTGGACTAATTTAGTATGGATTATTTTATCTTTCCATGGCCAATTGATTATGATAAATCTTTCCATCTCAATCATGGTAATATGAACAATCATAATATTATGGTCTAATGTTGTATTATTGATGTTGTTAAATTATGAATACTGCTGTAACATTTTTAATTTTTGATATTTTACTTTGTGGAGTCTGAATATTGAATGAGTTAATAATAGTATATTACCCAATTTTATGATCTTATTCTTCTTCAAACAAAGTCAAATACAATTGTTTACAATTTGATTATTCGCAGTTACTTGATCCACCATTCTAACTCTAAAAAAGTTAGGCTAAAACAACAACTAAAAAACTTGGAGGAAGTACATTTTATAAGAATTTGCAGTTATCATTGAATATAGGAAGCAATAAGCCAATAATACATGGTCTATCTACATTCGTGATAGCCAAACATTTTCTGCAACTTATTAGTACAATTTCACATGACGATTAATTAGATACATAAAGTACAAGAGACGGTTGAAAGGAAATTTCATAAAAACAAAAGAATGGTAATACAAAATTGCATGAATTGCTCGTTTGTGATACTATATGATAACATGTGCCTTGGCATTGTTCAATATGGTTGAAGATGGTCTATACTATGACTTCTTGAAGATATATCACCACACATCTCGTAGATATCTGCCAGTCGTTTGCAGATTTTTCACCAAGCTTTCGGCTTCGGAGCTCCCCATAGATCCCTGAAACCAAATATATCACGTTTGTTATGTTTCGCTTTCATTGTCTGTGCATCAAAGTGCTCTTTCAAGTTAATCCAAGAACGAAAGTAAAAATGGCACATTTGATGAAGGTAAGTAATGCTCTTCGTCTTAAGAATTCTTATGAACCCCAAGATGGCTACATATCCTAGGCATTTCTGCGTTTTTCACTAGACCGTAACAGTTTCTACCAACTGATATTTAAGTTAATGAATGGAGGAGTTGGTTTTGACAGGGGATGAAAGAATGTATTTTAGGAATCTCGGACGGGGGGGGGGGGGTGGGGGCTCCGAGGGGGAGGAGTGAGCTTCATGGAATCTCCATCTATGGAAGTACCAATTTTTCAACATTTGGTTGGCAAAGCACGTTAACAATGATTTTCATTATGTATTATGTAACACTATACCTGCTCTTGAGCAATGGTGTGAAGAGTACGGTGGACATCCCTGGCCATGCCTTTGGCATCACCACAAACATATAAATATGCTCCCTCAGATATCATGTTCCAAATATCAGCAGCCTGATTAGCAGAAGATTGGATAAGTAACTCATGCGAATAATAGAGGGTAAAATTTCTTTGAATCAGATTAAAATCACGGAGATCAATTGATACCTTCTCCATCATCTTATGTTGGACGTATTGCTTAGTTGATCCCTCTCGTGAGAGAGCAACAACAAGCTCGGAAAGGGCACCAGTTTGCACAAAATTGTCAAGCTCGTCTTGATAGATGTAATCCTGCAAAATGACCAAATAAAAATTTCAAATTCCAGTAATTAATATTTTCTCAAAACACTAACATTGCAACAAAATAATAGTGCACTAACCATCTTGCTGTTCCTGCATCCGAAAAATAATACTGAAGGACCAAGCTCGGATCCATCTTCCTTCAAAGCTAATCTTTCCTGAAAGATAGAAGAACATTTGGGAATCTCTTAGAAGTCTACCATCAGGTGTAATATTGCAGCTGTAACATCAGTATATCTGCTTCATACCTGAAGGAAGCCTCTAAAAGGAGCCAATCCAGTTCCAGGGCCGATCATTATCACAGGAACTTTAGTATCAGAAGGGAGTCTGAAGTTGGATTGTCTAACAAAAATAGGCGCCCTACTGCAGTCAAGACTCTGCTCCAAGGGAATCGCATTCTGTAGTAGAACAACATAGTATTTAATAAGGACCTTCGAAACAAATTCTTCAGACTGGCTAATTAGGTCAATATTTTGAATTCATAGTGAAAAAAAGCTGAACTAATCATTTACCTTAATCCATGTTGAGCAGATACCCTTGTGAATTCTCCCAGTAGGTGTTTTCTCATATACCAATGCACAAGTTACGTGAATTCTAGATGGAGAATTCCTATGAAGATATAAAATTTAATTAGTTAACTGGTGTTACAATAGCATGCACATATACTGGCGAACATAGAATAAGTATATACCTAGGGGATGACGATATAGAATAAAATCTTGGCTGGAGGCGAGGAGCAATGGCTGCAAAGAACACTCCAAGAGGAGGCTTGGCAGAAGGGAATTCTGCCATTACCTCAAGCAGGCTTCTCTGGTTTGCTACGACCCATTGGGCATATTCATCCTGAAAGTCAGATAATGTATTTTTAGAATTGCTCTAGGAAGGCCTACCATAATACAGAGTAGATTGTATTGTTGAGAGATGAATACCTTTCCAGCAGGGGATGCAAGATATTTAAGTTTCTCAGCTTCACTGGAATCCGAAGCGTGAGCAGCCAGAGCAAGTAAAGCAGACTGAAAAAATAAGTATTTCAATGTTAGATGAAACGTCATCCTACAGACTTCATCTAAATGATCCATGCCAATCGACGGAGTAAGGGAGAAATCTACCTTTTTGGGTGAGCCCAAAAGATCTGCATAACGAGCCAGGGCAGTTCTCAATGTACAAGGTGGGAAGGGAGGTGGCAAAGAGCCTCCGCTAAGAGGAGAACCATCCTCATTGTCAGCATGAATGGATAAATAGGTATTTGGAGACAAGTCCAACAACTTTTCAGCCTCCTCCACTGTTTCAACTATATTCTCACAGTATACACCAACATGATCACCTGTTTCATAACTGCAATTGAAAAAGAAGGAAAAATTATTGATTGAACTAACTCCGATCATTCTCGATTTCCACCCAGCAACGCAATATAAATACATCATGCATAGGTGAAATAAATACTCACGTTAATCCGGTGCCAGATATATCGAATTCCAAGTGAGTGCAAGATCGATCAGATGCAGGAGTATGAAGTTCCTTTTTCACGGCCACATCAACACTGCCAATTATAACAACGTCAGGTTGAAGATATGAAACTTAGGAAAAAGCAGAGCAATCAAAATTTGTGTACTCTAGTAATGTACCTGCAAGGGTGTTGAGCATCATAAACAGCATGGCCATTGGCTTTAAATGAACCATTTGTAGTTATTGGTGCATCTGTTTGGTCATGGAACACAACACGATATTCTGGGATTGCAGCGGTGTAGGGAGTAGCAACAGTTGCATCATCCCCATCGAGAAGCAAATTATCTAACTCCGGCCAGAGTGAATCACGCCTTCATCAATGAACGTACAATAAGTTTAGGCTTCTCTTAAGGTAGAACTTAGGAGTATATTCAAGATATGATCAGTAAAATTAAGTAATACCATGAAGTAAAATCATCTTCGATACATTGATCGT
Source organism: Echium plantagineum (assembly GCA_003412495.2). NCBI lineage: Eukaryota > Viridiplantae > Streptophyta > Magnoliopsida > Boraginales > Boraginaceae > Echium > Echium plantagineum. The sequence continues at coordinate 6,790,643 of CM016566.1, read as the reverse complement.
CATCTCCAAGACCAAGTGGAACAATTTGCTTAGCACCTGATGACAAAAGTGAACATTATAGACAATTTAGTCTTATAAATTTCAATCAAAATGGATTCCAAATAACATAGTATCACAAGAAAGAAACTATACAGAAGTGCATCAATAACAGCATGACACTTGCTAATATGGTGTTTTCAGACATGTAACATTTATTAAAGCAGTTAAAGCAAAGATTCGACTAACATTATCATCAACATTTGTGCAAACTAACTTTAACTTTGATGGAGATATCATGCTTCACTCTTCATACATAAAACATGCCCCGATGCCTCCAGAGAGGCTATCGCCTAAGCATGGTGGGGTGGGGGTGGCGTTGAACTGTACGCAGCCTTACCCCTGTGATAACTCTCCATGACCAAAATATACTCTTAACCACTTAAGTGAGGTTATCATTTATCTAGAAAGTTCGAAGAATGCTATACATTTACTTTCTCGACCTATTTAAAGACGATGCAATTTAACTAATCGAGTTAACGAGAAGTATCAAGGCCTTAGCAGAAATCGAAAAATCTGGAAAGTAAATTCTCAAGTTAGCGAGCATACCTTCTTCAGCAAGGCCCTCATCCACCACTTTTGCAATCTGTTCCCCAAAAAGAGCATATAACAAAGAACTATTAGCAAACAATTCGAACACAAACTTATATTACGCATTCTTAACAATTTTCAGCTTATGAGGACATAGAAGATACATAATTAGCATCAAAATCAAACCTTGTTAAAATGTTCATATTGCCTGTTTCCAAGACCAAACACTCCATATTGAAGGTTCTTGAAACAATTCTCTTCCCTGTTTTCTTTTCCCTGTAGTATGTCATCATTCAATATTTAATTATGCTTCAAATTTCATAGTTACATTATTTATAAATATCAACTGATTTTTTTTGAAATATTATTTATTTTTACCTCAACAAACCATTTGTAAAATCTTGCAGCATTATCAGTTGGTTCACCATCTCCATATCTACATCACACCATCCAACAAATAAGCTTAGTAAGTCAATCACAGGCATAAATCAACTACTAATTTGTCACATCCCTATATTCAATAACGAACTATTTAAGACAAGAAATTTAATTAACTTACGTAGCCAAAAAGAAAAATGCAACATTTTCCTTCTTTAACTTTGCTTCATATTCTTCATCTTCAGCAGCATAATCATCCTATAAACCAATTCAATCAAATAATCTAATTAAATCATTTAATCAACGAAAAATTAAGTCCGATAGATGCACTAGAACATGTGAAACTATGATAGTCATAGAAGATAGAATCAGAGATAGGCCGAAGAGTTGGACGTAGACTATTATTATTCATATAGCCGATCCATTTAGTCAGTGGCGGATCCAACAATATCAAAGTGACTGTTGGAAATTAATATTAAGTGACTGTTCAAAATACTTCAATATAAGCAAATATAAATTTAAATGCTAATTTTTACATTAATTTTTTCTTTAAATATATATAATTTTTTTTTCGAAAAAAATGATTGTTCGAGTGACCGAGCTTGAACCCATATACCTCCGCCACTGCACTTATTGGTATAAGGATTGGTTAGATTTGGTAAAATAAAAAAGTTCTTACCAAATCAATAATTTTAATTCTGGCTTTCTCATATCTTGCTTTAGCTTCTTCACCAAGAGCTTTACCAAAGCCCTCAGCTGTACCAGTCTGTGTCCCAAAAAAGATTGTAACTTTAGTCACACCATCATCAACCTCTTCTGGTTCCGCCTCCTTTTTAGCCACCATGGACACTGGTGGCTCCACCGCTTTCTTGGTGGCAGAAGAAGAAGACCTCCTCCAAATCAAGAACAAGAAACAACCAACTAACACAGCCATTGAAGTGGTCATAATCAGCTTAATTTCCTTGTTTTCCATCAACAATGAAATCACAGAAGCTGCAGAAACAGAAGATGATCCATCAGAAACAGAAGTATTTGACTGATCAAATATCCCCCCACTTCTTCTCAAAATTGCAGCCATTAAATCCAATGCTGATAGCTTCTCTGAGCTAGTTGCCTCCATTTTTTCAAAACTTGAAAATTCTGAAAACACAGTTATAAAACAAATACAAGTATACCAACTTCGAATTCTCCTTGTTTTCTTGAAATCTATAAACAGATGCAGAAAACAAAGAGACTATGTATGATAAATTCTATGAGAAATAGTATATATTGAGATGGAGAAAACAATGAGAAGAGGAGAAATTGGGTAGTTGGTAGGTGAGAATTTAAGAGGGAATTGGTATTAGTTGAGGTTGAGTTGAAAAATATGAAAAACAGAGAGAAATGCAAGTGGTATAAATATGGACAGCAAATTTTACTTGTCAAAAATATGGAACTCAATCGAAGCCACGAGGAAGCCTGCCAAACCAGACATTCGGACAGAGTCAAGTCCACCGGCTTGCTTAGTCAAAACCATCACAAAAAGGAAACATATAATTTCATCTAACAATTTCAAATTTTCTTAATTTTATAATGATTATGTTCAACTACTATTTTCTTTTTTACACCTGAAAGTCTCGATGAATACTGTTGAATGTGTAAGAGTTAGATATCGAGTTGATATAATAATTTCCGTATTATGTGAGAGTATTGGTCTTTAATAAGTTACATGAATATTTAAAATTGTAATTGTAGCGTTTTCCAAAGCAGTTGAATCTGTATCACCTGTGTTGTGTTAACAGTAAGCTAGGATCAACCCCTACAAAATTTCAGCAAAATATTGATCTACACGAATTTGAATTTATGATATCAGGTATTTCTTCCTCAATCATCTTGCTACCTACCATTGAGTTAATACTTTGAAACGAAATTATTTCATTTCTTGTTATTTGTTGGAGTAGTTTATTTTTTTTGGTGGCTAAAGTGGTGCATCATTTTTGTTTTTTGTTATTGGCACGTTGCCATATATAAAAATGAATGTGATCCCACGCCTTTGGTTCGATCATTTTTGTGACATATTACTAATGATTGATGAATTTTTTGTTATTGTCCTTTACCATGAAATGAAATCCAAGAAGTATAATAACCATGCGTACAGCGAACATGGCAAATTAAAAACCTCGTGTTAATATCAGCACCACACACGCCTTGTTGGTCTAGGACTATGTGTGTTAAATTTCTCGTGTTTAATTTGTAGTATGTCACTATATACGTTGCTTTTATTTCTTCTAACAAATTAACTTTTCTTCATTAGGTTTTCACAACCCTACTCTATCTACCATGCCAAACAATCTACTCCCTAATAATTAACAAATAGTAGAGTCAATCGAATAGTCTAGTGAAAAAGCTCTTGCTAGTGATCATAAAATCTTGAGTTCGAAACTTACCTCATCGCTAATTTATATATAAAAAAAAAAAATAACAAGTAATACTAATAGGTGCCAATCAAGAAACTATGAACAATGTCAACAAATAATATATTGCTTTCACCGTTATTAGTTGATGTTTTAGGTATTTGATTGCGTTTTTTTTAATTGACGTTTTATAATTTCAATGCAATATTTAATAAACAAAATTATTTTCTCTCTTAAGCCCCTATCTGATGTCTTCAATGTAGAATACCAATACATGAATGTAATTGTTAATTAAAAATATTATACGTATAAGATGCTAATGTTTCTTAATTGACATAAAAAGAGCTAGATCGACAATTAATAAAAACGGAGGGAGTATTAGAAGAAGCAAAAGAGGCAGTTGGCAAGAAGCTACTCAACTGTGAAGTCAAGTCATGGCAACTTTTAGAAAATATTTTAATGTGATAATATTGAATAACAATCTTAGTTTATTCTCCAACATCTTCCCTCATCAATCAGTTTCTTTCCACGGCGTTGGAATTAAGAACGTGCAGGATCTGAACGATATCATAAGTAAATTTTTTTGGTCATTGGGTGCACCAAGTTGACTAATTTAGTTTTCTTCTACTACTAAACACCAAAAGTCAGCTGTGTTACAAATTCGTGTCTCTTTTAATATACAACTGCTACAGAACTTGGTTGTATTAACTATTATGTCAAAGCACAAGCTAAGCGAAAGGCTCCGCGTAGGATAATTTGACATTAATTATATCGTCGATTTGATGAACTGAATTCACAAACCATTATTTGAGCATGTACTGTGGGACTTGTTTCCATTAGTATTACATGTATATGAATGATACATAACCAGTGTAAAAGTTTCCAAACTCCAGTGAGTACAACTGAGTTTGTATCTAGAGCACACAAAAAATGAACAAAATTTCGGAATATCCAAATACATTACATCTTATGACTGACTTTGACTTGTGAAATCAAAACACTATACCCTATATTTTGAAAATGACATCTTAATCAATGGCGATGATTAGGAAACCAACAGATACGTACATGAGGAAAACAGGGTAAAGCGCGAGGGCTTTCCGCCTAGGGCTGACAGCAGCACTTATGAATGGATACGCAGCCCATGAACTCCAAGCCAATGTCACGCAGACGACCACAATTTTGATTATGATGTTGTCTTTCAACATGCAGATTAGAGCTCCAAGGGTAATTGGAAATAAACAATATCCAAGCAGGCTCAAGCTTTGGAAGAATATTATGTGACCACCCTGGAGTAAACATAGGACAAGATTGTATCAGTGAGGACTAATTGACCAAAGAGCATAGATGAAAAGAAGTGTTGCAATATATAAGAAGGTAGGGTGGGTGAGACATGAGTCAATTACCAGTAGCGATACATTCAGAGTAAGAATGATAGCACCAATAGCAAGGAGAGCAAATGCTACAGCAAAAACCTCGGACTGGCAAAAAAAAGAAAGACAAATGGAGCCAAGGAAGAAGGTTAGTTTACGTACAACTTGCACGGAAAGAAACAGTATTATTGAAAACAAATTGAAGTCGCTCAGCAGGGACATGTACTAATATCTATATCACCCTGAGAAAATAGGACCCAGATATTTCTAAAGAGAACAGGACTAATGGAAATAATATCTGACCTGGAAACTCGTATTTTTTTAAGATGATGCTCTACTGGTTTAAGGAATATAATTTTTTTTGTAAAGATGCAACTAACGCCAACATCTGGAAACTCCGACTCAGATTAGGCTATCATGGAAAATGGACATATGAATAAAGAAATAAAAACCTTATCGGCCACGGATCACGATGCAGTCATGTACCTTTTGATCTAACTTAAAGAACTCAAATGGTATTCTACTCCATAAGTGGAAATTAAGAGAATGAGAGATATCCCCCTCTTTAAAAACAATCATTTACTGCTGTAGACTATAGTATCGTAAGATCTAGGGGTGGCATATATGGTTACGAAGTAGTTCAAACGAGATTAAAATTGGTATAACAAAAAGTTTAAGCACAATTTCATCTTCTCGCCCTGACGTCATAATGTGCTAATCCCACACCTATCCAAAACTTAGGTCCTACAGTTTGTATTTAAATGATTAACTCGCCAACCTTTAACTTCTCATAAAAACTAAACTTTACATTTAAATTCAACTACCATAAAGCTGAACGAAAGTCATTGGATCAGAAACAAGAGATAAGTAAATTCATGTAAATGAAAATATCAACATTCCATCCTTCAAGAAAGCAGGATCCGTCTGTGACCAATTACTGATGATTCAAAGTACTAGGATCCCGAGTCTACTAGCTGATATACATATCCACTACATTAAACTAATAAAAAAAACAATCTTTTCTAACAACATGCGTAATGACATCTCGAAAGTACTGCTAATTCAAAAGAACTGTCCAGTTTGAATTCCAATCTAGAAAATGGACAAACTTTGTAACCTTAATTGCCAAGTATAGTTATGATCGGAACCAAAATTATCATGCTAATACTAAATTACCTTAAAACATCATATGTCATCCCTCAATTACTATACAACATATACAATTATAGTAGGATCTCAAGTTGATCTACATATACATTATATTAAACTGATTAACTAAACAATCTTCTGTAAACAAAAGCAATCCCCATTTCAAAAAGATTGTCCAGTTTGAGTTAGTCCAAAATGCAGCTAAAAACTCACCTTCTTCACAGAGGCAGACCAAGAAAGAGTAAGACCAAGAAACACAATAAAAAAGAATGGCCCCCACAAATCCCAATCTCTCAAAGCCTTCCCCGGATCTTCCCTAAACGGATTCGGAAACACAACCAACTTCAAGTTGCTCACAATCCTCAACAAATCCCTCTTCACCGTTTCCCACACAGGCTCCGTCAACGTATTCGGAGCCGGCCCAAATCCCCCACCAATCCCACCACCTCCGCCGCCACCCGAGTTGGATATCCCCGTCGACTTTGTTGGTGGGGTTGACTTTGTCGGTGGAGTTGATTTTGTTGGTGGGGTGGTGGAGATGGGGATAGTGGGGGGTGGGAGAGGGAGTGGGTTAGCTGCAGGGACGGAGGAGGCGGAGGAGTAGGGAGGAGAGTTGATGAGGATTTCGAGGTCGTCGATGTCGGATTGGGAGGAGGGGTGGAGAGGGGCTGTGTCACGTTCGTCCGACATTTTCTAATGTTGAGATTTTATTACAGGGTGAAAGATCGGAGGAGGGGTTGTCGGAGAGGAGATATATTGCTTCCTCCCTAAGATCTAGCCACTTCAATGAGTAAATAGTAAAGCAATGTAATTCTCATAAATCCAGACTTTTTTACACACTATAATAGTGATATATTGTATCATGAAATTATCATTTTAATCATACTTAACTTTCTCATTTATTACATTTTCAAATAAAAAGAGACAAAATGATAATTTATGCTACAATAAACCACTGTGTTGGTGTATATAACAGATTAGCTTTACCCACTAGTGTTTTAAAAAATCAAAATGATTATTTTGATCATAAATAAAATTTTATAAAACACTACACTTACAAATAGAAGGCCAAATAGTCATTTCACTCATTAAACAAAAACTATTTGCTATTATGTTGATGTATCTCAGTAGCGGATCTACGAGTATGAAAGTGTCTGTTCGAAATTGTCATAATTTTTAAAGTGTCTGTTCAAAACACTTAAATATATTCAAATATAATTTTTAATGCTAATTTTTACACTAATTTTTCCCTTACACATATATAATTTTTTCTTTTTTAAAAAAAAGTGTATGTTCGAGTGAACAGCGGTGAACTTGTATAGGTCCGCTACTGATGTATCTACAATGAATCATTCTAGTCTACTTGATAGTTGGTAAAGTGATTACATTTTAATGAAAATACCCGTTAAAAATTTAAGAAAATGAGAAAAAAAAATTCAAAAATAGTCATATAATGAAAAAAGTGATGACAAAATATTCATTTTTTTCTCACTTTAAAGCATGAGTGATAAACAAAAAGATTTTGAAATATTATATTTAAAAGTAAGAAAGGATGAAAATACCCCTGATTTTTTAGTAAAATTATCTTTTTTAAAACCCCTAAATTAGTCATTTAACTTACCCAAAAATTCACGACAAGACCATTTTGTACATTTTTTTAAATATTTGTGATGACTAAGGATATTCTGAACATTAATGTTGAACTAAAGTAAAACTGCAAACATGTGTAGAGAACAATATCGTTTACCCATTTTAAATATACTATATACTTATAGGTCTAAAAAAAGGTAAGTGTCATCTCTCATTTTATTATTATTTATTAATCTATTATTAGTTGGTAATTCCTTATACAAATATCCATGAAGAAAACCTCATTAGGACATATATTTTTTCAAAAGTTATTATTAACTCATTTTAGTAAATGTATTAACTGAATTCATTTAATTATTAACTGATGAATAGAAGTCAGAAATTAGGTATATTAGTTGTTGAGCTAATTTAGTCCAACAAAACATTATTATTACTCATTGTGAATTCATTGCCTCGTTATCTTTAAACTTCGAAACATCAATTAGTTTTAATTTAATACATATTCCGTGATACATTATATAATAACACCATATCTAGTTTGAGTCATAATTGTGATGAAACTTTATCTCCAAGCCCGCATTTCCCTGGAAATTCTGCTGGCACCGTCACTACATATTATGTAAATATATGCAGCATACTGGACGATTATTCTGGGACGGAGGAAGTAATTTCAAGACAAGTGCTATCGAGTATTTATTATTGTGTAATATTTGCTTAAATCTTATATATGTGCATGGTTCTATACATTTATCATCTGAAGGACCAACTCATGATGAAATAGACTTCGAATTCTTGGGGAATGTAAGTGGAGATCCTTATACTCTACACACCAATGTTATCAGCCAAGCAAAGGAAACAGAGAACAACAATTCCATCTCTGCCTCACTGGTTTGATCCAACTGCAGATTTTCACTCATACTCCATCCTCTGGAACCCCCAACACATTATGTAAGTTACGATTCACTAATCAACATCAATCTAAAGAGGCTCCCGCCTACGTGGGTACGGGGTCAAATGTTATTTCAAGATTGTGTTAACTGATGTGAAACATTGTTTGAATTTGGCAGCTTCTCTGTGGATGATACAATCAGAGTATTCAAAAATGCAGAAGATATTGGGGTATCCTACCCCAAGAACCAACCGATGAAGATATATTCTAGCCTATGGAATGCTGATGATTGGGCAACAAGAGGAGGGCTTGTGAAAACAGATTGGAGCCATGCTCCATTCACTGCCTCTTACAGAAATTTCAATGCACAAGCTTGTGTTTGGACATCAGGGAAATCTTCATGCAACAGTGATTCAAGAAACTCACAAACTACAAGCAATGCATGGCTGAATGAAGAGTTGGATTCAACAAAGACTGAAATGGGTTCAAAAGAACTATATGATCTACAATTATTGCTCCGATGCTAAGCGCTTCCCTCAAGGATTCCCTCCCGAGTGCAGCCTTAGCTCTGTGTAAATAGACTTCATAGAGGTAGTTATTTTATTATTGCTTACACATATATGAGCGCACTAGCTATAATGGAAGAAATAAATAAACTACTTTCTATCTCATCACTTCAGAATCGAATTTCATCGATACTATTTTAATTGTCATATCTTTTCGTGCTATATTATCTATAGGATATGATACGGAGTGCACCAAACAAGATGAGGCTGTAAAATAAATACTACTTATGTACGAGACCTAAAATATAGTATAACGCAATCTTCACAAGAACACTGTTGAAATATCATTGCAAACAATTATCTAGTAGACCTAGATCACCAAATCAAGCTTTGAAAAGCATGGCCGCTAGAATTCATTAGTACGTAGAGCATCCCATAATCAAGCAAGAAAATAACACGAATACAATAATGAAGTTTAATGGAGTAGCTTACTGAGGAGGGAACTGTACATTGTCAAATTTGATGCTAAAACCAAAGGTCCGCAAGACTCGTGAAGAAACCTATTCCAGTGCAGTCCTGAAACCTAACTGTATTCTGCTGCAAAATCTGCCAAGCATTTCGGCTGTAGTCAAATTTTGAATGGATCTTGAACAAACTTATTCGTCATCTAGCTGTACAATTTGTGCTCGCCTTTCAGCTGCCTTTTTCCTGATGAAAAAGCCCCACCTCATAGCAGCCTTAATCTTCAGCCAACCAACTACTGCTTTGCCAGGACGTGAACGGTCCTCGTCAAAACTGAAGTTCAGAGCTGGAGATGGCATGTAAGGTGGAAAAGAGAATGCATCTTCATTAACATCAACAGAAGCATGACCTCCCATGCTAAATATCCGAAGCAAGTGCTGCATGTCTTCATTTGCCAGCATCTCATGGCTTCTCAGTCGTATGTCCTCTTCCGACAAGAAGTCTTCAGCACCTTTGTCATGAGCTTGCGGCCAGTCAGCAAATGGATTCAGATTAGATTGTTGAACTGATGCGGTGACATTTTCAAATGAAGATGATGCTTGCGGAGGACCAAGAGCAAGACTCATGCAGCTATCATACTTTATGTTGTTGACCTGATTGGAGTTGTTAATTTGTTGGTCATGTAGAGCAAACGAGAAGCCGTCATAGTTGGTTCTGTTACTTGTATTAGTGAGCTGCGATTGGCTGGAATATCTAGAAGACATGTCATCATTATACCCTGAACCTGAACAAATAATAACCCACTAAAACTTCATATTTCACACGCAACACACATATGATAGTGTGGCATCTTAAGTTCCTGACAGACAAGAGATGCTACAGCAAAAATAAAACGATATTGTACACAAATGGATTACGCACCCATATAGTAGCTAGGAGTATAAAAAAATACCAAAAGCAAGTTGACAGTTAAAATGTTTACAAAACTTAACCCAAATCACAAACATAACTCCCACCAACAATCCCCATCAGTAGAAAATGGATCATAACCCAAATACAGTCCTCCCATCAAACCCACAGGTTGCCAATCTCAAGACTTCAAATTCAGTTTCTAAATTCTGAAAACATATATGCTAGTAGTCAAAACCATCGTCAAAGTGAGAACAGAGATCTATACATAGGATACAATCTATTACTTGTGTTCAAGAGCAAAATCTGCTGCATATATTAATTATGCATTGCTTCTTCCATAACATTCACATAGTACCATACAGAATACACTACTATCTTCAAACTGCATGGCCTTCAATATATAGCTTCTTTAAGCTCTCTAGCAAGTAGCATTCTTAAAAAATACATGACTTATGGGTGATGCTAAAGGAGGAGACTAATATATAAATGAAAACAAATAATCAATACCGACCGGATCTATGTGCACATGTATCTCTCTTTTCTATTTCTCACACCCTTACAGTGAATATAAACTATTGTTCTCACTAACTTGTAAGCAACTCTGCCATTGGGTAAACCCAGAAAAAGGTAACTACAAATTTCAACAGTAAAACCTGTAAAAGATGCTCCAAATAGGGTGGATTGAAATATTAAGAGCAGGCATAACTGCACAAGGACCCAAAATGGCAGCATAACGGATCATGCTACCGAGAACATTGCTGAAGATAATTTTGGTAGCCCATATTCTATCAGCTATTATAATATTGACACTGAGCAGAAAAAGAATAAACCTACCACCCATTAACATGTTGGACTCGACAGAAGATAGTTCGGAAGGAAGCGCAACTGGCAATATAGGGGATAGAAATTGATTATCCAAGGTATTAGGATGATCTACTGGTCCTGCCTGAAGTTCGTTTGAAGTTGAAGTATCATTTTCCCCGAAACCCAGCAGTGATTTTCCATCATACTCAACAACTTCATCCCAATTGTCATATGCCTTTTTAACCAAGTTATCAAGAAATACCTGCAGATGGAAACTCTTTTAGTTAAGAAAATTGCAAGCCTGACCACCTTTACTTAAGTGATTCATCACCAAGACGATACAGTAATCCAAATTGTTTGGCCTCCCCATGATTATGTTCTTCTAGAAAACTGAAGTACACACTCCAATGCATAAACACCACACAACATCATATAACAGATCATACCTAATATTTCATGTCCAATCTTAATGTGACGACTATTGACTAAGTTTCAATAACAAAATATCCGAAAGAGGGGGGAAAATTGTTTTACACAATCTTTCACAAACATATCAAGCGCACACCAGAACCACGACTAACCTTCTGACTGTCTGAAAGTGAATCTGCTGTGTAAAACTGCTCGCTAGCTATGAGGCCACTCAGCTCATAAATATTGTTGAAAACAGCGCCAACGTTTCTCGACTCGTCAGGGAAATATACATATAATTTTCGACTTAAGACTGTAGTCTTCGCATGCTCAAGCAAGGCTTCCCACATCTTATTTGACATGCCACTGCCCATGATCTGTTAGCAAACACTAATGGTTAGGCATGAATCACAAAGGAATAGACTAATACAGAAATCAAAACACTACCTTTCGTAACTTCTGTGGGTCTCTAACCACCAGCCGAAGGAAGTCTTCGACTGAAAATATACCTTCACGATTGAGCCTCTTATGGAATGAACCATCTTTTCCTATCTTCTCTAAACGCCATACATCATCATTCAGAGCAGGAGGATAGTGTTTCTTGTATACTATCGTCAACAAACATGAAAATTATTTTAGATGACATTCATAAGAAGTGAAAACAAAAAATTGCAGACTGGGACTATACATTCCCCTCTATGATCTTTCACAGTGAAAGCCTCAGTTTTTGCTTCACGAATACGTACTCCTTCACAATATCCTGAAGCCACTTTCAGGCCAAGCCTAAACTTCCTGCTCCTTATCCAACTTGAATTGTCTGTAAATGTAAGATCTCCTAGTGTTCCAACACCCTCTTTGAGTGTCACTTGCAAATCACCAGTCAAAAGAGGCCTTTTCCCTTCACGTTCTGTCACTATATGACTGCCAAATTCTTCTTGAGTCCAGCCTTCATCGTCTTCATTACTAAAATCACCTTCAAGGACAACAATATCAAGCTTCAGGGAAGATTCAGGTCCATATGTCACTACACGGCCAATGTTTCCGTCAATCAAGACAACATGAATTGTAGCACCCTGTTCTCCTTCCACTTTACCCCCAGTGAAGAGGGGGAGAGATAATCTGGACTTAAAATGCAGCTGCAGATTTCTTCCATCTGATCCTTCAATCCTCTTTGGTGAAGACCTAAATTCGTGAACTTCAGAATGTGTGCAAAGGAGAAAAGCAAGGTGGACTAGATAGAAGCGAAAGAAAAAAGACAAACATTCATATAATATATCCAATAATAAGACTACTACAAAATGACATATAGGGCAGTGAAAATCTGAAACAATTCTCTTTATTCAGCAATTGGCGACACCCTTAATTCAACAAGGAGAAGTCCGTTTTTACAGAATGACAAACACTCTCGAGAAAAGTGGTTCGTATGGTGATGTAGATTACTGATATACAATCTAATACAAGCTACTAGATTACCTCTTTAAGACGATTGTTTCTGTTTCTGCGACATATGGACAGTGATTGATCTTAAATAGATACTTAGGTGTATCAGTAAGGGTTAAGAGCAAAATAGAAGTCCACTTGGATGCGAATTTTAACTTATAATCTCCATGTTAGAATTGTTAAGTGATATGCAAGTATCACTTTAAGATGTATGTTCTAAATTCAGATTAGTAGACAAATGACTATATCGTGTGACTTGATATAATTGCTTAAAATGTATAACCTATTAGGTAGTATTGGTAATATCAAATATCAAAATTTGATGGAGCCAACCTTCCTGTGAGTTTAGCAGGCCCTAGTTTTGCCAGAGCACGTTCCACTTCTTCGCTGACCTGAGAAGCAATCAATAAAACTCCCATACGATAAAACATAAAGGGTTATTACTTATTACCCAGAGGCCATAAAAATTTTAATAAATAGAACTCAGGCAATGTAGAGTATACTATACCAATTATATTTAAGAATTAGGATGGCAGACGAACTTAATTTTAAAATTGAAAAAATTGGAAGACAAACTTCCATCTGCCATTTCTGTCATAGCAAAAAAAAGACAATCCTTAATAGAATGGGAAGCAATCAACATCTAGCAGGTGTGAATCTTACAACTCTGCGGAGAATTGGCTCCAAAGACGAGCAAAGCTTCTGAAGACTATCAACCTTTAGAGCTTCTACAATCACACTGCACACAGGGGTTCAAAAATTTCATTGAGTCTTCTCACAAACAAATATCTCACACAAAGAGACCGGCAAACCATTAATCATTCAAATAGGTGCCAAAACATAAACCAATTAGAAACTAAAGTTCCTTCCGATGGCCTGTGGAGTAAAGATTTTAAATTCTCTTGCTCTAGGATATAAAGGAATAAAACCAAAATGGATCATTACACTACCTACACCACTTAGCTATTGTGAGTAGATAGTGTTTGCACTTCACTCTTAGTACGGTTCGGAAACAGTCTTCCTATTATCAAGGGCTAATGTCAAGCCTCTTCAAAGGCATTGAGGCACGTGGATATTGATGGACAAGAAAATAAAGTTAGAAACCGTTTCCACCAGTTTCTTACCTTTGACAAAAAAGCATCAAAAATAAAATACAAGCTAATTCATATCATAAATTTACACAAGTCAGCAAAATATGTCAACAAGCCAGTATAAATTCAAGAAAACCACTTCCAGAATACCAACACTTTAAGCTAGTAATCAATTAACCTAACCAGGAAATTGGGTAAGCCCAATTAAATCACTGAATGAATATACATATTCACCTAGCTAAAGCTGGCCTTTTCCGTTCTGGCTGCTGGTCATCCTTATCGCCTCCCTCCAAACCTCTCTTATCCCTCCTTATCGAATTGTTCCTTTCCATCAACCTCGTCTGCATTTACATCAAAACAACACTACCCAACAGAAGAAGGAAAAAAAACACACAAGTTAATTAACGAAATAAACAAATTAGACCCCAGATCTCAAATCAAGAAATCAACCCACAAGCTGATAGATACAAAAGGAACAAAAAGAATCAAACTAAAAGGGGAACAAGAAACCTAATTCTTACAAGGTACACATATGTAAATGTAAACTTGAAATATGTGATTCAAGTGGATCGAATACACGTTACTTATGTTACCCAGTCCCACAATATACATACATAAATTTATATATGGTGAGTGTTGTACGGTTGTACCTGATGAAGCTTTGATTGGTTTGGATGTATATTTTTGTAGACTGCAAGGTTTAGGGTATTGTACTATGTTTTTGGATTTGCGTACACCTGAGATTATCCGCATAATAAAAACATAAATTGAGAGGTAATTATTACAGTACCAATGCTGACAAAGGGTGCGTGTTTATGTGGACAAATAAAAGGAGATATGAGTACTGGACAGAGTGAGACAGAGAGAGAGGCTATGGGTGTTTTTCTTTTTTTATGAGATCAAGGAGTTGTACTTAGAGCCAATTGCAAGATTATCATCACTCGACCTAGGGTATGTTTGGTGTTATAGCCAATTGCAAGATTATCATCGCTCGACACAGCTTAATCGATAGAAAATACTCCCTCCATTCCTAAATGATTGTCATATTTTGACTTTTGATGATCAGCAAAACACGATTTGAAATGAAATAGTATTATTTTACATGCGAAAAAAATATAACAAGTTGATATTTCAAAAATATATGTTGAGACAAATCTAATAAGGAGACTATAATTTTTCAGACCGTTTAATGAAAAATCATGGTCAAATTTTGTAATGTTTGAACAACAAAAGTCAAAATGTGACAATCTTTAAGGGACGAAGGAAGTAGAAAGCAAAACCAGTATGTTAGGTGAGACACATCCCACCATTTAGCTTATATGTGTCCAGGACGGGTTTCACATATAAAAAAAATTATGTGTCGAGCCAGTTACCATTTATGTGATATTATTAGTTACACATTGTTTATAAGAGAAAATCAAATATACATGTCTCATCAAATGAAGTGTAACAAAAAAAAATTATGATTGTGATATGATATTCCATATAAACAACGATATTATTTGAGAATAAATCCTCTGTACATTAACACGTGTATTTTGTTGTAAGAGATAAATTAGACAATAAAAAATAAGACAAATGTCATAATTTTAATGAAATAAGATTAAAAAAAGAAGTATCAAGTCAACTATAAGGAGCATTAGAGTATTCAAATTGTTCTTGTTCTAATAATTTATTTCGTATTTTTGTTTTTACAATGTTTCTTTGGTGGCTTTTGTTTTCATATAATAGCTAGACGACGGGACCACAAGTCCACAACACCACTTGTGGTCGTTTACTCATTTAACTTATCACTTTTTATTGTTATTATCAAACATTAAATAGCTACTACCTTGTAGCCCATTTTCTTGATAAGATATTAACGACCTCAAGTGTATTATTCATAGTCAAGGGAGAAAAGAACAGTTTGCTTGAGTTCGCACATTTACATAGTTTACAAAAGTAAGTTATGTGCGGTAAAATTGGTGAATTAGGTGAACTTGTAATATCAAGATTATGAATTTAATTTTGTTGTCGATATTTTTTAGATCATGTAGTCATATCTATCACACGAGACTTACCTGGTAATACTATAATTTAGATGACTAATGTAATTTGTAGACTAGGACATTAGTCGAAGTCCACGAATATATACACCAATCCCCTTATGGAGCTATGAACCACCAAATAGTCCACTTTCATAACTCGGAACGAGACGAGGCCAACATTTATGGGCTTGAGAGTGCACTGACCCATGTAAAGAGCTAGACTTACCATTTAGGCATTTTCCAAGCCTGCATAATCAGTGGGCCGGTAAATATTTTTCAATTTTCATAAAATGGAAGGACCCACACTCCCATTATTATTCCAGCAATCCAGCTGGTATAATCATTACAAAATAGAAAAAGAAATAAGTTACAACAACTCTTTACATTTCGGGCAAAAATTCCATTTAAAGAAAAATAACATTCAATACATTTCATCCATATTACAAAATATAACATAACAAATTAGTATTGCAGTTTTATTTGAGTTGTTCGGAATAGCATGCGAATTCCGAAATCAGGTAAACTATTCATCACAAGTCAATGCGACATGTTCATCCCAATCTTGACCTTCAGTTCCTTTATTTCACTAGATTAAATCATGTACGCTGTCTAAAATCAACCTACACGACTAACTAAAGTATACAAGTATACATAACTCCTAATTATCGAACCAACTGAACCATCCCTAGTCATTTTATAATCCTGCTTATTTTTAATACGCCTTTATTTTGAGGTCCGAATACAATTAGGGAAATAGAATAAATATAGCAATCCCGTGCATAAATTCAACACGATATAAATACTCCAATGGCGGAAATGAGCTGTTCATCTTTTACAATAAATCGTCATTAATACATAATAATGACAATAATATGAACATATGAAGAAAAATACGGTTATTAATTTAGTGCGCACGTACAATGAATAGTTATGGAAATTTATATTATGTACGTAAATCATGCTCATTAGTTACTCTATTTAAATTAAAAATTATAATTCCTTCACACCAGATTTATATTCTTCTATTTCTGTATTAATCAATTATTTCTATATATAATAAGGGTAAGAATCAGCTACTGCAAACTCACAATTTCTTCATAATATTGAAAAGGTTAAGCTTACAATATTTTGTGTGACGACTTCACATTTTAGAATAATCAAGAAACCATGGTCGGGAACAATGTGGATGAATACGATGATGAAATTAAGGAGAAGGAATCAATGGAAATGATTTTCAAGAGTGTTAATGTTCCTAAGTGGAGCAATCAGATAACATTTAGGTCCATCATAACAAGTGTTGTTCTTTCTATTGTTTTCACATTTATAGTAATGAAACTTAATCTTACAACTGGTGTTATACCATCTCTCAATGTTGCTGCTGGATTGTTGGGATTTGCTATTCTCAAGTTTTATACGGAGATGCTTTCAAAGCTAGGCTTGCTTAAGCAACCATTCACTCGGCAAGAAAATACAGTCATCCAAACATGTGTCGTTGCTTCCTCTGGCATCGCCTTTAGCAGTACGTTGTCCTCTTTGATTCTTGATTTTTTTTTGTTTTTTGCGTTTTCTTGTTAAATTTGTAGGAAAACTGAGGTTTTGTATTCGATTTTTTGATGATGTAGTGATATGAATGCAAGTTTTTATGACTGCATGATTTGAATCTTCTAATTTGATATGTTTCTAAACTGCATGATTTTGAGCAAATATCAGGTGGATTAGCAAGTTACTTGTTGGCAACGAGTGATGTTATAGCATCTCAATCAACTTCAGAAAGTTCACCAATTAACATCCTACACCTTAAGCTTGGATGGATTATTGGCTTCCTCTTAGTTGTGAGCTTCATTGGTCTCTTTTCAATAATGCCCCTAAGGAAGGTATGGCAGAAGACACTACTAAAGACATTTTCGAAGCTTCGTTTTTTTCTTTATGTCAAACACTCTGTACAAGTATCTAAAAAGGTGGTAACTCTGGAATTTATGCAGATGATGATAATGGAATATAAATTGACATATCCCAGTGGTACCGCGACTGCCTATCTCATCAACAGCTTTCACACACCGAAAGGAGAGAAATTAGCGAAGTAAGTTAAACAGTTTGATTAGTCTGATTAGACAAATATGTTCTTGCATTTCTGGAGATTGTTTTTGTTATTTAGAGTGTTCTTATTTAATAACTTAGACCATGTTCTGTATTATAGGAAACAAGTTAGTTCTTTGTTCAAGTCCTTCAGCTTCAGCTTTTTATTTGGATTCTTCCAGTGGTTCTTTAATGGTGGTGATAGTTGTGGATTTTCCAACTTCCCAACGTTTGGTATTCAAGCTTTTGCTAACAAGTAAGCTAGTAGAAGTAATTTGATTTCGATAATTTTGAGTTCGTTGACTAATGCAATTATAATATCATTTTAATTGACATGTATCTCATTTTGCAGATTTTATTTCGATTTCTCTGCAACATACGTTGGTGTTGGAATGATTTGCCCTTACATGGTCAATATTTCTTTGCTTGTTGGTGCTGTTGTTTCATGGGGCATAATGTGGCCATGGATTGCCTCAAAGGAAGGTAATTGGTATGCTAAGGGTTTGAAATCCACAAGTCTTAATGGGCTACAAGGGTACAAGGTATGTTAATTCATTACTACTACTGAAAGAATAATTAGCAGAAATCAATTTCATTTTAGCTCAAAATTCTAGTGTCGACGTTTAACAGGTTTTTCTTGCCATAGCTATGATCCTTGGTGATGGTTTGTTCCAGTTTGTTTTTATGACAATTGTGATCGTACGAGGTCTGATTGAAGAGAAGATGGGAAAGAGGAATAGATCAACTTCTATTGAGAGCTCTGCGGACTCAAATGATTCTTCAGATGCCAATGTTTCCAACTATGATGACAAAAGGAGAAACGAATACTTCTTGAAGGACAAAATCCCCAACTCTTTTGCTATTGGTGGATATGTTATTCTGGCAATCATATCTATTATTGCTGTACCTCTTATGTTCAATCAGAGGATCAAATGGTACCACATTTTTGTTGCCTATTTGATTGCTCCAGTGATGGCATTCTGCAATTCCTATGGTTGTGGTCTAACGGACTGGTCCCTCGCCTCCAACTATGGAAAGCTTGCTATCCTAGTGTTCAGCTCCTGGGTCGGCCTAGACAAAGGTGGCATCATTGCTGGTCTTGTTGCTTGTGGAGTGATGATGAATATTGTCTCAACAGCGTCTGATTTAATGCAAGACTTCAAGACTGGTTACTTGACCCTCGCCTCCCCTCGGTCCATGTTCTGCAGCCAATTAATAGGAACTGGTCTCGGATGTATCATGTCCCCTCTTGTCTTTTGGTTCTTCAATAAAGCATACGGCGTTGGTGATCCTAACGGCACATACCCAGCACCATATGCAGTGTTGTACCGCGGTATTGCACATCTTGGAGTCGAGGGGGTCTCTTCACTACCCAAGAATTGCCTCAACCTAGCAATTGCTTGCTTTGCTTTTGCCATTGTTCTCAACCTCATCACAACTCTCTTAAAAAAATTCGAAACGAAGTACAGAATTCACAGGTTCATCCCGAGTGCAATGTGTATGGCCATTCCTTTCTACTTGGGTGGTTACTTTGCAATTGACATGTGTGTTGGCAGCTTGATACTATACTTGTGGGAGAGGAAAAACAAGAAGCAATCTGATCAATTCGCCCCGGCCGTGGCGTCAGGGTTGATTTGTGGTGACTCTCTGTGGGGTATTCCAGCTGCAATTCTATCATTGGCAAATGTGAATCCTCCACTTTGCATGATGTTTCTATCAGCTAAAGATTATGAGAAGGTGAATCTTTTCCTAAAGGGTTGATAAAGAAGATGTATTATGTTAAATGATACACTAATGTCCTCTTTCACAAGACTTTTCCTTATCTTTATAATTTATATTTGGTGTTAGTGTATATAGTTGTTTGTCCAATTGTCTTTATAAGTTATCAAAGTTGTTAACAAGTTTCATTACACAAGAATCAGACAGGGTCAATGTGTATGTTTTTTGTTCATCTTGTGAAGCTTTGCAAAATAGACCAAACTCATAAGTTGAGGATGTTTGACTGATGTTGCTCCAGTCTCATGCATATCATAACTTGTACTTCCTAATTGGTTGAGATAGGATTTGACTTTTGTAGCCTTATAAATTATACTCCTACATTACTCGGAATAGTCGTTTTAGTGTTTTACTGAAGAGAAAGTCATTGGTCAAATGCACTGTCGTCATCATCATCGGCCCTACAATATAACTGCTCATTTGTGTACCTACTAGTAGTATAGTACTACACTGGATGGTCTTTAAAAGTCAACACCAATAATTTATATAGGATATTCTTTAGTTATGTAAAAAAAATGACCGTATCCTGTCCCGGATTTTCACGAGGAGGTAAACCGGGTTCGCGAGATGTTTCTCAGATGGTTATGAGATTTTTGCGGTTTCTTTATCATTGTAAAACAAGATTCTGTCCATTTACGAAACTCGTCCCCATGCGAAACTCGTACCCATGCTGTGCGACTAGGTGAGACTTAATTACATACACATTCTTCATTTATCTTTTACTCGTGGTAGTTACAGATAATTGTTCAAATAGTTAGTATAGTTTGACAAACATATAAATTTAGTTCCTTCCATTGGTACAATGATGATTTTTGGAGTTTGAAAAAATGAATTTGATGCACTTTCATTTTCTCTCATTAGGCAATCCATGGAATATCATTGTAGGCATACAAATTCTAAAAACTATTTGGGCAACAGCAACTTGTAACTTTCGGAATATCAAGCAACATACCAATGGAAATTTTGTGACAAAAATCACATTTACCAAAAATTTGTGGACGATTCATGCAACTAACTATAATATGTATATATTACGTTTTGTTGACTGTTTATTCTTTTTTTAAAACTCATCAAAATGTTGTTAATAAAACATGGATATAGAGAAATAGGAGCAAAATGCAGACTTCATTGACGAGTTATTAACAACGGGTATGATCAAGTCTTAGTTTAGCAACAAATTATTATACTATCGCAAATTAGTCTATGTAATTAGCACAATTGTTCTAGGACAATCTCCACGCCCGACATGCATCACTATTAAATTGAGATGAAAAAAACTAGTGAGGAACTTTTATAATGTTAATAAACTCTTAAAATTTTCATAATTTAAATGAACATATGAGATAAGTGGGAATAATAATTTGTCCAAAAGTACCATTTAGTGACTCTTTTCACCTAAATTTATCGAGCAAATTGCTGAAATGGTCTCCGAAAGTGGGTTCAGGTTGTCTTTTGGTCCTCGCAAGTACAAAAGTTGCAACTAAGTCCACGATATTGGCCAACGGTTGCATATTGGTCCAAAATTTAATTAAAGCATTAATTTTTTGCGCTCCAATGGCGATTGTAGTTCACTCCTACGCTAATTCTATTATTACCGTTCTAATTTATTAACAACGCATGTAACTCACGAGGCGTGTGGGCCGTTAACATTTAACAGCGCCGTTAAATTTTGGACCAATTTGCAACCGTTGGCCAATATCGTGGACTGATTTGCAACTTTTGTACTTTCAGGGACCAAAAGACAACCTGAACCCACTTTCGAGGACCATTTCAGCAATTTGCTCTAAATTTATCTGTTCAATTAGTATAAAAATCATAGGAGTATTTTTATAATTTTCGTTTTTCAAATATTAATTTACTTCGTACATCAATAGTGTAATTATTTGGGTTTTCAGCTCCTGAAAGCGTGTTTCTTGAATCCAAAAAAAGAAGAAAACTAAAAGATGATAATGGTTTCGTTAAAACAACAGGGTTGACCAAAAAAGGATTCCAATAGATTATTAATTACTCCCTTCATAAAGGACTCATAGTCAAAAGGATAGGACTCGGTATTTCAGTACTAGGTCTGTTTTGGTTTTTTTCACTAGTATTTAATTAATCCAACAATTAAAAATTGCACTGGATTATAACTGATCCATTAATTCTTATTTTATTATTTTATTAAAGTTATTAGTTACGAATTTTTAGCTTCTTCTTCAAAGGAATATGAGGCAGCTAACGGCCACATTTTATTATTAGATATAAATACACTTCACATAATTGGGGTTTAATTTGTACGAGTCTTCCTGTTGTCATGCATCCATCCCAATAGGCAAAAGTATCTACATATTCCATCTATCATAAAAATAGAGCATATATTTAATGATCGAGAAAATTGTCGAAATAATTACAAAAAATGGATTAAAGTTATTATTTAATCTCAAAAGTTTAAACGCTGCAAATTAGTCATCATCTCATTGAAAATGGATCGGATAAAAGTTACAACTTACTCCAAAGTTATGCAATAACAACAAAATTTATGTTAAGTTGTAACATATCCGTCAGCTTTTCGGCAGCAAAGTGGATAAAAAATTGCAACATATATAGTCCAAAATGGACCGAGTATGTTGCAATTTTCGTTCGGAAATTACTTTACAAATTTTAAATTTTCGAGGACCAAATGACAATCTTAACCCACTTTATAGGACTATTAAATAATTACAACTAACATTATAATATACAATTCAAACAATCAAATAAAGCTATAATGTCGATTAAGGCTACAAATATAATTAAAATATGAAATTTTAACATTACAATTATGATTTAGATAAAGTGTTTAGATAAATATACAATAATTAAAAGTTGTATGAATGGAGAGAGGGAGAGAGAGATTCTAAGCAGGAGGAGAAGACGAATAGATGAATGTTTCGTTGGTCTTCCTAAAAATCGATCTGCTCAATATTATGATATATAAATATAATATCCCATCAAAGAGCAACTTTTAATTTTTGATGGCTTCTTCTTGTAGTCTATTTGAAAGGTGCGCTTGGAAGACCTGTTTATTAGTTATTTAACATAAATTATTTGTGACATTTAATATCAAATGAACCAAGGTCAATGAGTGATGGCTTTTTAAATTTTATTCAATCCCGGTTTGTTTTGTTTTCTTCGCCATTTAGTGTCTAATGAGTAATTCTTAGTTATCACTTGGATACAATAATGTTGGCTATCACCAAAAAGTAACAACAAAAATCAAGACTTTGTGAGCTTGATAATGATGATCTGTGACTTAACTAATTAATATGTTCATTTTTATTTTCTAAATGAGCCTGCCCAAGTAATACTTTTATAGGTAGGATATAGGCAGGGCTATGAGTGAACGTAAAAAATTTGATTTCGTTCGAAAAAGTTTGGCTCGTGGTTTGGTGTGCATCGGCAAACATCAAAGTAAAGTCCAAGAAGTTTCGGTTCGCCGGACCAAACAGTTCGTTTTAGTTTGGCTCGCATATTAATACATGATTTTGCCTTATTTATACATTATAGTCCAGAATTGAAAGTACTAAGGCTAACCGAAATCATCAAAATCACTCCCACTTCACATTTATTCATCTCCTACTCATCCTCATTCGCTCAAATGCCCAATTGCATCAAACTTTTTGAGAACCAAACCGAACTTGTTTGCAAGTTCGCAAATAATTCGGTCCGATTCGGACATTTAAGATCAAGTCAAACGTAAAGTTCGAACCCTTCAAACTGAACTCAAACGAAGTGACGTTCGGACGGTCCGTTTATAATAGTTATAGGGATGGGAGTTTAAGAATTAACTGTCCAACTGGTCCCGTAAGTGGGGACCTGGTGTACTTTGGTGCTAGTAAATAACGTTATTGTTATAGAAATAGTCCTTAATAATGTATATTTAAATGTATTTTGATCCCTAAATTGATATTTTTCTTAAAATTTAATATTAACTGGCGAACCAAGTTATTTTGGGGTAAAATTGAAATAGCTCAAACCCTAAAGGCACAGTCTCTTAAATCAATGTGGTTTTGCTTCTCGTCTTCTCCTAAGCAATTTTTTACCACGTCACCCACTATTCCTACCTATAAATCCGCGTCTTCGCCTCTTAAAGTTGTCTCAACAAATCGAACACACATCAACTAGCAATTTGTTTTAACTCCTCTTCAAACTCATAATTCAATAATTGACCAAAAGAGAATAACAAAAACAACTACTTCAAGCATAGAATTCAAAAGATAAGATGGGAAGAGCTCCATGCTGTGATAAAGCTAACGTCAAGAGAGGCCCATGGTCTCCTGAAGAAGATGCGACGCTTAAGGACTATATTGAGAAAAACGGCACCGGTAGAAACTGGATCGCCCTTCCTCAAAAGATCGGTATGCTCTCTCGTCTTCGAGGGGTCGGGGGTCAAATAGTATGCTACCTTACTCATGTCATAAAAGATAGACATTAGATGATATATGAATATTTTATTAATCTAATCTTTGCTATTATATTGAATTTTTTAACATAATTATTGTAGGGCTTAGAAGATGTGGAAAGAGTTGTAGACTTAGATGGCTAAATTACTTGAGGCCAAATATAAAACATGGTGGATTCACTGAAGAAGAAGACAAAGTCATTAGTAGTCTCTATATCAGTATTGGAAGCAGGTATGTACCTATGACATATATCTCTGACACATACACAGACATGCATTTTAGGTTGCTTTGACCATGAATTTCAGCATGGGTTGTCTTCTTGTACTTGCAACAACATTTTTGTTTCAAGAATCCTTATTATTTGAGTTTATAAAATACCTGTCTAACGTAAAAAATGTTATTGCTATTGATATGAAGTTAGTGGATTCGAAACTCATTTCATCACTAATTATCGAAAACCGCTTATTATTAGCTTAACTTTATGTTGTTCGTGTCTTAATCCATTAGTCCCGAACATAGTGTAATATTTATGTCATTTTTAAAACTAATTGCAATAATGCGAAACTCGTTATGTTGGAATTGATAGGTGGTCTGTAATTGCCGCTCAACTCCCTGGAAGGACAGATAATGATATAAAAAACTATTGGAACACAAGACTGAAGAAAAAGTTACTAGGAAAACGCAAACAAAGTATGCTGGAAAGATTATCATCAGTTCCTCATCATCAAGATGGAAATGAAGGGGTTGATGAAGATAATCCACATTTACAAAACTTAAGCAACTCAGCTATTGAAAGGCTTCAACTCCATATGCAACTTCAGAACACATTTTCTTTCTACAATAATAATCCTGCTCTTTGGCCTAAGTCATCCAACCCCCTACACGAAAAGCTATCGCAGAACATGCAATCGTCGATGAACGTTGAACAGAAGTTTGAACCCTTTAGTCCACAAAGGATAAACAACAATATGGAAGCATTAGGATTTGAAGATGTGGATGGATATTCAGCTATTGCTCAAAAGACAAGTAGAATACAAGAAGAAGATGTGAATACTCATCAAATTTCGACTACGTTTACACAAGCTGAACTCGATGAGCTCCTCATCATCAATAGTAACAAAAATGTTGGGCTGCTTCCTCCTTCAAGTAGCCAGATGATGGGTGAACTGGATGGTTTCAAGGAGATGGAGGGCGGCCAGGCCTCGAAGGACCAACTGTTGTGGTGGTTGAATAACTTTGAGGCAAATTCAGCATCCTCATCCTCATGGGACGACTCTACATCTCTTGGGTATCCCTCTGGTGAAATATGTCAAGACTTCGTAGGAGGAGGATATAACGATAATAACGTTCATAATTTACAGTGATTTTACTCATTGTAATTCTATTTGTAGAAAGTTGTATTAATTGTACTCCATAGTCCATAACTGATAAACGTAGGCGATGGTGATGATAAGAATTATGCATGAATCGTTTGTTGTAAAATGTGTGAATAAGGTGTTTTCTATCACACACTGTATGAACTTTTTTTCGTATGTACACAGTATGTTAATTACAATTATCCAGATGATGATTTTCATACACTTATAAGATCGTTTAAAAAATAATTTTTCAAACTGCAATAACTACATATGATATATATATATAGTAAAAAAGAGAACTAACATCGTAATTTAAAACAAAAACATCAAAACCACTCATATGATCGTCGTCCAAGTGTTCACAGGAGATGGGTGGCAGCTCTAAGGACGGTGCTCAAATGTGCCATCCAAGAGCTTTTTAAGTGCCTTCCGATCCACATGATTTTTTGTAGTAGTAGAAAATGACCATAATCACTTCCCTAGTAAAACCAACAAATCACCATGTTAGCAATAATACTCGTTACTATATATTACTCCTACTAATAACGTCATATGCTATCTTATAGTAATTCTTTTTATTATAAGCTCCAATATTCTTGTAAGATTAGTTATTATATTCTTGATAATAAGTAGTAATAAGATGTTTCCTTGACCTTGGCTTGACTGCCTGAGTCTGGTACTCCTTAGTCCTTAGTGTACCCCTGGCCCTGGGCCTTGTTGTCGATCATGTGGATTATTTAATTTGGCCTTTTAATTCAACTCTTCTTTCTGGCTTTTGTTTCCACTTCTTCGATCAACAAATTTCCCCTTTTGCGATTGAGTGACCTTTAGAGTGTTCCTCAACCTGTAATTTTTTTTCCCTATTTTGTAAGTCAAAACAGAATTAGTGGACGTTGGAGCAACTTCGATTAGTCCCGTTTCAATAATAAAAATTTGCTCCGATTATTATTAGTGCGTATTCAATTATAACGCAAGAATGGTGATGGACATAGTATCTGTAGGTGACAAAATGAAAGTTCCTCGAGAAGATTGTGAATCAATGATGTTATGAAGGAAATGTGTGCACGTCATAAACTCGTCCATTATGATACATGATGGTGGTAACTTTGTATTTCTTAATTAATGGCTATTTGTTTGTATTAAATAATGATAAAACTAATACATCATGATTCATGAGTAATAATGAGTAATGACCATGCGAGTAATCGAGCTTAGATTGAAACAAAAATCAACTGATGACCAAGCGTCCAGGACTATAATAAATAATGAGCTAGAAAGATAAATTGTTTGGTGCTGAAATGTTCGGGCCGGGGTTTGCATGGTCCTGGACTCGTTGTTTCAACTTTCAAAAGTCAAAACCAAGACTCAAAATTAACGTTGGCCCGACCTGATTTTTCTTTTTTCTTTTTTGAAAAAATGTATAACAATAATGTAAAGAGTTAATTGTTCTCTTCCCTAAAATTTTTAAAATTGGGATTTCGTAATGGTTTATGGATGTAATTTATCTGGTCTCTAACTTTATGAAAACATTAATTTAATAATTAGTAGTATATAGAATTAGATCGTGGACTAAATTGCATTTAACCATTTACATAGTCACTTTAAATGACTAAATTTTAATATTTAAATTATTGGGACCGTAACACAAACAATTTTTTAATTGACTACTAATTAACTCAAACTAATTACATAAAAAAGATTAAATCCCATTTTTAAAGATTAAATTAACTAACTATTAATTAACTCATACTCTAAATAACTTTAACATTTTCCTATTATCTCTTCAGGTAATAGATGACGAATTGAATGCGGCATAATATTGGGGATTTGATAGAGAATAAGAAATTGTACAATTCGACTTGATTCTTGTTTTGTTTGCGGATGTAGCTGCGAGATTTAATGCCAATCATCAGATTACTGCCAACACTTTTGACTTTTATTTTCTTCAAGAATAATTTTTTACACTAGTAAAGATAACTCCAACTTACTTTTAAAGGTTAAAAATATACTCCATATTATAGTAGCTTTTGGCTTTTGTACTAAACCTGATTTATTAATTGGAGAAGGGCTCTTTATTCTTTGTGTGTGTTCTTAATTGTGATTTGCTTAGGACTATAATATGGAGTAGTTTATATGATTCATGATGATTGATAAGGACTTTACTTCATTAGTAACTAATAGAATTGATTTGATTGATGAATAATAGAATATTCCAAGAAGGTAATAGGAAATTAGAAAATAAAGTTCCATATTCTCAAATGTACTTACTTTAGGAGGATAAATTATTATTAATTTACAAATCATTCCAATGTGAATAGATACTTTCATATAATAAATTGATAATAAATGTTTCTTACAATTATTAGTTTTTTTTTTTTTTTGGTAATAAGCGATGAATTTTATTAAAGAAATGAAAAAAATAATAATTACAAACCTATACAACTATGGACCAGAGTCCAGCTGATGATAAAATAACCAACAAAATCTCAAATAAATTCTTAAACCCAACATGGATTAAGAATTCGGTCCAATCCTATCATCAGTTAAAGTCTCAGGTAGAAAACCCTGGACTATAGCTACTACACCTTAACTTCATTAAACCTAAACTCCAGTACCAATTAAGCATAAACTTTCTAGCAGCCGTGAAAGTCGAATAATTATTACTAATAGCATCGATCGTATGTACCCACATAACTAAAATATGTGAAGCCGTCACACTTACGACTCCCCCCCTTCCTACCCTAAAGTACAAGAAGAAAATAAATCATGGGATGTATCTCAACTCTCACTAATTAGAGAACTAAAACTCGTCTATTAGCACTAGTTCTTTGCAGTCCAATTCTTAAAAGTTGAGCTACTCGATAACATTTTGCCCACATAACTAGGTATTAGTAGTTAGGGGGAAGACTAGAAATCTCATTACACAATAATTTTGTGCTAGATAAATGGCTATATATAAGGTTGACTAATTACAAAATTGATCTCTACATAAATGTATAACATATTCTAATAGTAACTTTCAATTTCAATGAAGCAATTTTACGAGCATAAGTTTGAAAAAGGAAAAATGGCAAGAATATCACCAAAGTACTATTAAAACACCACTTTATATTACTACACTTGATTATGAAACATTCATATCTATATATTTGCCCAATATCATGTCGATTTTTGATATATATAAGAGATTGTTAGTCAAAATGTAACATATGCAAAATTAGTTAAAACTCCCTTAGTCAAATATTTTCTAAACTACATAAATTATTCAAAAAGTAACCTTCCCAAACTTAACGATGTTGTGGGTTACATCTACCTCATAATTATTGTATCCTTCCCTATAATCCAATATATCACCCCCCCCCCCCCCCCCCCCACCCCCATATTCTCCTTTATAATCAGCTCAATTAACCTACATACCTCACTCCATTCCTCAAAATGAGGACTCACCACTATACCTCCATCCCTCTCCTCCTCCTCTTTTGCCTCATCACCACCAATGCTTCCACCTTCCGACCCCCCGTTGCCACCCCCGCGTCCACTCCCTCATCCTACAACCTCTCCCCAACTCCCGCATACACACGTATCCCCAAGATAAGCTCAGCATACTTCTTCATGGCTCCTCAAAACGCGGCCCGAGCCGCTCTTCGTCTGCCCCCTTTAACATGGGATAGGAAGCTGGCTAACTACGCCAAGTGGTGGGCTAGCCAGAGGAAACAGGACTGTGCATTGCAACATTCGAATGGGCCATATGGGGAGAACATTTTCTGGGGTAGTAGCACTGATTTTACTCCACATGATGCTGCTCAAGATTGGGTATCGGAGAAGAATTACTACAATTATGTGTATAATTCTTGTACTGAAGGAAGAGATTGTGGACATTATACTCAAATTGTTTGGAGAAATTCAAAGAGAGTTGGGTGTGCTAAGGTCAAATGTAATAATGGTCAAGGTGTTTTCATGATTTGCAACTACGATCCTCCTGGCAACTATATTGGAGAGAAACCATATTAATAATAACATATTGTTAAATTAATAATAACATATTGTTAAATGCTTATTAAAATGTGTAAGCATTTTTTTAGGAAAACTCATAATAATATCTCCATATATGTTGTGTTTTTGGAGATGATGTACTCATGCAAGTCGGTTTGTTGAATTAAGACAACCGAAAAACAATTAACATGAATAATAAACATCATTATTAACCGTGAAATAGTAATGTTTTTCAAACCAATTACTTATATAACACTTTGCTTCAGTATAGCTTCTAACATACGTCATTATTGTCGATGTATAGGAACAGTCCACCAAATTAATTAGATTAGGCTAAGAAAAATTAATGTAACATAAATATAAATTGTTATGTTATTGACATGTTATAAGAGTTCTGGTATATAAGACATAAAAATATTATACCTTATGTTATTGCTATGAAGTTTGGGATATTATACGTGCATGGATTAAATTTTTATTTTCTGGCAAAAATCTTAAAATGGATATTCAAATATAATAATCATCTTTTCATTTTGATTCACACTAATTCATCTTAAATTCTAAATCCATATAAACTTCAATATTGGAAAAGTACGTGATTTTGAAATAATATCAAGATCGAAACATTTAATTTTGATAAATCTAATAATCATCCTTTTGAGTCATTATTTTTGTGTTAATATCGTGTACTTCGATGCTCTAGAGATTTTCTAGAGAAAAAATGTTCTAAAAATTTCCTAGAGATCAGAATAATTAGAGATGGCCCGATAAATAGTAAATACGAAACAACCTAGTTATTACAATCACCCGAATAAAATTGTACATAACCAATGGAGAATGGAAACAATTTACAAAGCCAATGTATTTGATCTTTCGATCTACAATTATAATGGGTGTATGTACCGCATTATTTGATATTCTCCCAATATATTGAAATGTAATATCTAATATTCTATCATGATGACTAATATCTTCCACACAAAAAATCAATCTTCAAAGATATCGAAAATATGAAAAGACTCCACGATATACTCTTTCCAGAGAAATTGCATTACATGAGTTAAACTTCAATTTGATCAAAATATACTTCCTCTGTTTGTTTCGGTATGTTTGATTGTTTAGAAATTTGGTCATTTCTTAAAAAGTTTGATTGTGTACATTTTTAATGAACTTTTAAGCCTATTTTATTATTTTTGCCCCTAATAAAGTACTTTTTGTTCCTAATAAAGTAATATTTCAAGTTCAACACCTTTATTTATGAACATATTAATAATCTTTCACCATTAATTAATAAAATACTTTTATCTCAAACAATCAAATATATCGAAACAGAGGGACTATGATACTACTAAATCGCCCATACTCAATCCCGTACTAAATTTAGATATTTTATTAGGAAGTCTTTGGACACAATTGTCAACTACACAATTTGATCACAACGTTAGTGTAAAGTGTAAACACCTCTATCATGCGACATTCGATTGCATCACCATCCATCTACACTTCCATGTCCTCCAAAAATCCAAACCTTATTTCATAATCCAGAAATTAAATCCCCAAATTATCATTAAACCCCAAAATTGTTTACTAATTATATTAGCAGTCCCTCATCTGTTAGAGGGTACTGTTCTTGATCTCATATTCTGTAAAGATTCAATTTTGATCGGTTTATTATCAGATCTGATTCAAATTAGGAATTACCCAATATGGGAATAGCCTTCACTCGGTTGTTTTCATCGTTGTTTGGGAATAAGGAAGCTCGGATCCTTGTTTTGGGTCTTGATAATGCCGGAAAAACCACTATTCTTTGTAAGTTTCTTCTTCCTATTATTGTTATCGTTGTTGTTATTAATATTGTTATTATTTTTAGTACCCTTCTATATAAGAATATTGTCCTGCTTTTAAGTTTCGATGCGTTAATTGAGTTATACAACTTTGATTATAATGGAAGTTATAATTTTAGTGGTAAAGTAGCGTGAAAATACTATATAATATATAGTTGCGGCAAGTTAAGAAATAATAGTTGATGTTTAAGTTTAAAAATTCAATAGATCACAATTAGAAATTGGACAATATTTTAGGATGGGGGGAGTACAACGTTTGGAGAAATATATCAATTGCTAGTACCTTTAGTGTAGTTTATTAGCTACATATAGTTTGATTCAAATGAAGTTACGTGTGTCAATTAAGCTACCACTTTTGTTAATTTTGATCGCTGACAATCAAATTGGAGAATTCTTTTTTTTTGGGATGGAGCTAGTAATTGTTCGATTATATATATAAGTTCTTATATGTTTTTGTTGATACCCTTTTCAGATCGGCTGCAGGTGGGTGAAGTTGTTTCCACTATCCCAAGTAGGTACTCTTTCTCTTTCACTGTACGTATACACCTCATTGTATTTGATTAGAATGTGAAATAGAAAAGTTGATATATAATTTATTAGTACTAATGTTGTTGGTTAAGCACTTTTAAAATACTACAATGTTATTAGTGATAAAGAGATGAAGAGGTTTTAGTTATGTTTTTGAGTAGTTGGGTCGGTTGTTGTGAATAAATGATGAACTTCTGTTTCTTCTTTGGTGCAGCGATTGGGTTTAATGTTGAGACAGTTCAGTACAACAACATCAAATTTCAAGTCTGGGATCTCGGTATGAATCGTGCTTTTCTTATAAGTTTGTGATATTACCCTGTACTGGATGTTATAGGTCTCATATTTGTTCTTTTCTTATACTATGCATTGCCAATTTGTGTCCTTAATGTATGAAAAGAATTGTTACCAATTATCCTAGTTTGATACAAATGGAAATTTCAATGGCAATCTAGTTATTTTTTTTTTTGTAAATTAGCGATGAAAGTATGACCTTCAATCTAGTTATAAGTACTAATTCACCTAGTATTGATCAACCTAAGCCTGACTGGATTATAATGTTAATCAGACCAACATAAGTCTTAAGGAGCAATCTGCCTTTTGCAGCCCCAGAACTATCTTTGCTCCCCATCTTATCCTGTGGCTCTACAGTTGCGAGTATGCCAGTTAGTTTTACTTCACTATCTGTCAGTTGCACTCCAGAAGGATATTCTGGCTGACAGTTAAAACTATATCTCCTCTTAAGATTGATTTAGTTGAGAAGAACTTTAAACAGGTTTTGTATTCTTAGCCTGATGAAGTCCAAAACAGTATGGTTGAGCACATGGACATGAGATTCTTAATTGAAAAGTAGCACATGAACATGAGAGTCTTAATTGATAATGATATAGTTTATGCATATAATATTTTTTTCCAACATAGTTGAATCTTCAGGTGTAATGCAATTAAAGCATGACCATTGCTTAGAAAAGCTTTAGTTGAACATAAGCTATTTGGGTGAGGTACTTATATTCATTAGAGATGAGGTTATATAGCCATCTAGGAAATTTCTTTTTGTAAATGTCTGCCATAAAAGATAATATATGACCTATAGTTATTAGCAAAATTTCTTAGTGTGTCACTATGGTGCCAATTTATCATCAGGACAAATCAACTGATGTGATGTTATATGTAGACAGATATATAAGATGAAGCTATTGTATAGAGTGTGTGGGTACTGTTTTATGCTGCACGGATGAAAGTAGATTTCACTAGTATCAAAGGGTACCTTAGGGAATGTGGGGGATGCAAGGTCTATTGAAATTTCCTAACTTTGGTTGACATAATATAAGCATTAAACACTAATTTGTATGTTATTAGATCCTCCAACATTACTATCATCATCCAAATTCTGCTAACCTGGTCCAGTTGGAAACTATCTGAAAGATAGAGGAATGATTTGTGACCAACAAATATCTAACGACTATTTTCTTTAATAATGCAGGCGGACAGACAAGTATCAGGTGATCCTCTTGAACTTCACAACATTCTGGGGGAACTTCTCATATTTTGATAGCTTAATTATTAATTTGTGTATATAAGAATATTAAGCACGTTTAAAGGGATAAATGATGACGGTACAGACTTCGTCACATTCTACTTGAAATTTGATTGAATCTATCTAAAACCCATATTGCTATCATGTATGCTCCTGCATGATTTTCTTGAACTATTGATTTAAGGTTTAAACTAGTATGATGCTTCTTGTTGGACTGCGTTTTAGTATTACTAGTTTAAAAATTTAAATACTCGCAAGTTAATAATAATTAAATCAGATTTATGAGAATGAAACTTAAGTACCTTCTCAAAAAGATGACTAGTACTGGTGGTTGTGTCAAAGAATAGTACCAGAGTTGTTGATTGTTATACTGCGACACCCCCCCCCCCCCCCCCACAGATAACTAGGAACATTATTGCTCCAGGATTTTCTTAACATCTAAGCAGGTTTTCTATAAGCTTTGAAAGAGTGGCTGCAGCCTGTCCAACTTGTGGCTATGTGTGAAGAATTAATTTGACCTTTTTATGACTATCTTGAGGATTTTTCATGATATGCATGGCTTGCTAATATATATAATTCTCTTCATGCCTTCGAGAGTATCTATGAATGGGCACTGTCTACAATGCTTGTCACTAATTATATTTTCCTAACTAGGCCCTATTGGAGGTGCTACTTCCCAAATACGCAAGCCATTGTTTATGTTGTTGATTCAAGTGACACAGATAGACTGGTAGTAGCAAAAGAAGAGTTTCATGCCATTTTGGAGGTATTATGCAATTATGAATCACATATCTTCATGATTTAAACACAATTAATTTGTTTTACTAAGTTCTGAACACTGCCTTTTTTTTGCCTTTCTCCCACTCTACTGCTATCATATTACCTCAGTTTTGATACCACCTCTATCACGAATAAACTCTGGGCCACCGGGGTCTTATAAAAAATAGTGTTTTGGTGTATGAAATTGTTACATATAAGGGCTTGGTATTTGTTATCTTATTTAATATGAATATTTTGATATAAAAGCGAGGTCAAGTGAATGAATTATTGCTTCAAAAGTAGGTTGAGAAAACCTCCCAGTTAAATTGAGATGGAGGAAGTATCAGATATCTGAGACAAGTAACATACATCACTAGTTAAGGGCAAGCAATTATTAACTGTCTCCATTTGAAGTGCTGGAAAATGTTCGTCATATGTCAATTTTAAATTTATCGTTCTGATTGAGTTGTTAGGAGTGTGAAGTTTCCTTGCTGAATTATGTGTCTGCTTTGGAGGTATCTATTATTTCAACACTGATGCCTTGACCTTACTCGAGTCGCTTACCATATGATATCCGGCAAAACCATATGTTAAACTCCTCTTCCTCTTTTGTTTCCTACTGTTTGCACTTGGATTGATTTTGCTGAATGCCCAACATGTTTTTTTGGTTTGACAGGAGGAAGAATTAAAAGGTGCCATAGTTCTAATATTTGCCAACAAACAGGTATGTGCTATTTAGTTAAAGTTCTTGCATACCTGTGGGCAGTGTGTTCACTATCCTTGGGAAGTCTACCCTTTCTAATGTGTTTCCCTCTTCCTCCAGGATCTTCCAGGTGCTCTTGATGATGCAGCTATAACTGAATCCTTGGAGCTGCACAAAATTAAGAGCCGACAGTGGTCTATTTTCAAAACCTCCGCTATTAAAGGGGAAGGGATATTTGAGGGTTTTGACTGGTAAATGTGCTTCATTCTTATCATCCATATTCTAAGACCATAGAGAATATTGCTTCCGCCTGAACTTGTTGGATGTGTCTTCTCGTTTTCTGGATTAATTTCTTGCTCTAACACCATATCTAGTCTTTTCACACTTGCTCAACATAAAACAACCTGAGATATATGATTGAATGTTTAGGATATATATTTCCATACAAATTAGAAAAAATTCTCGAGTTATCCTCAATCCTTACATCAACCAAACACACCATATGTCTCATCTAAGTTCGATTGTAGTTTTCTATTTGCTTGTGTGCCCTCTAATGCAACTGTCTTTTATGTGTTATAATATGTAGGTTGAGTAATACCCTTAAAGCAGGAGCCTAAACCATTGGGGAGAAGATTGCTGCAAATTACTGAATACATATTTACGGAACCAGAGCTTGTTCTTTGTTTTTGTTTTCAATTCTTGTCCACTTCTTTCTCAAGTATGATCAAGTTTCTGAGGCCGAGAACGCTGATATAGATTTATTATTTAGTCAATGAGTACAAATTGATTGTTTTTACTTCCTTTGATGTCTTATGTAGAGAAGAGTGTCCTATTACTCGTACACCGTTTCTTAGCTTATCTCTTGAATTATTCCATCGAATCGAATTACTGGTGTTTAACTGTAGTTCAGTCAATTTAAGAATACATATCTTTCCATTATGCCTAAACACTGTCTCGTGGGCGCTCCCTTCCCTTTCTGTCACCATCTACTCTCCGCGGTAATTCAACCAGCATGCATATCATCGTCTTCCTCAGCCTCCTGTTGCATTCCTCTTCACAGAAGTTTATAAGGGAAAGAGTAGTGGATTAATCTTGAGAGTATTTACAAGGTAATTAATTAACATATTGCAAAGCTAAGTGCAGTATAGGGGCAGGTTGAGTATGTGGTAATTAATATATTAACACATTGCAAATTACAATAATAATAATAATAATAACCACAAATGTAGTCCAGGGAGAAAAGTTTAGGGAGTTACCATTATTGGCCGACTCAAATAAACTTGAAATAAAATATAATTAATATTCTTAATTGTATTAGGCCATATGGCTTTCATAGAAATAAATCTACACTATCTACATCAGCCTAGCTAGCAGGCAGAGGACGGCCATCATATTAAGTTTGTTTTAAATGATCAATCATCTTAGCTAATCGAAGGGAGGATCAAACATTAAACAAGAAAATATTTTCGACTATGGGATCATCTCAAAGTTGTTGTGGTGGTTCAGGCAAAGTTGAAGAAGTGTAAGCCAACAATTAATATCCAATTCATTTTCACTCTTGGTTATTGTGTTGTACATATAATTCTGGCATGAGCTAATTTGGATTGATTTTGTTCGGTGTTTTCAGGGAGACGATAGGTGGCACCGGGGAGAGTCCGTGGAGGTTATTTACGTTCAAGGAGTTGCATGTAGCTACAAATGGTTTCAACGAGGAGTACAAACTTGGCGAGGGAGGCTTCGGAAGCGTATACTGGGGCAAAACCTCTGATGGTCTCCAGGTTGATCTATACTTAGTATACTTTTTCCAATTCAACTACCACACTTGGCAACACATACAATTACAATTCAAAGTACCCCATTTCATTTGTATAAATTTATCAATATCTTGAAAACTAACATACCAAAGGAGCTAGTGTAAATTTACTATTTTCATTTGGTTAATGTAAAACATGAGTATTGATGAGCATGTGTATGTGTTACAGTTAGTATGTGACAAATATGTATAACATTCATAAATGGTAACGATCAATAAACATATTATTAATCATTAAAGAGCGATGATTCATTATTGCTGTACAAAGAATGAAAACAAAAATATTATATTTAGATTCAACAGAAAAAAATACTAATTCTTTGAAGTTTTTTTTTACAATAATCAACCTATACCTTTTAATTCCTCAGCTAGAAAGTGTGATTTCTAATTATGTTACTGGTTTTGGTGTCGTTTAGATAGCCGTCAAGAAGCTGAAATCGATGACATCGAAGGCTGAAATGGAGTTTGCAATAGAAGTGGAAGTTCTTGGAAGAGTGCGACATAAAAACCTTTTAGGGCTGAGAGGATATTGTGTTGGAAATGAGCAAAGGATGATTGTTTATGACTACATGCCGAATCTCAGTTTACTTTCTCATCTTCATGGCCAATTCGCTAGAGATGTTCGTTTGGATTGGAAAAAGCGAATCAACATTGCACTTCGCTCTGCTGAAGGAATTATGTAAGTCGGAT
Source organism: Echium plantagineum (assembly GCA_003412495.2). NCBI lineage: Eukaryota > Viridiplantae > Streptophyta > Magnoliopsida > Boraginales > Boraginaceae > Echium > Echium plantagineum. Next base: position 6,753,159 of record CM016566.1, on the reverse strand, counting down.
ATACACAATTTGGATCATCTGTTACACTCGATGTTACTCTTTTGTATTATGACGTTTTTCGTTCGAGGCATTTACTCTAGGATGACAGTTAATCTTTCTATATAAATGTATAGGTACTTGCACCATGAAGTGAACCCTCATATAATTCACAGAGACATCAAGGCGAGCAATGTTCTCTTGGACTCGAATTTTGAGCCATTAGTTGCAGATTTTGGATTTGCGAAGCTCATTCCAGACGGTGTTAGCCATATGACTACTCGTGTAAAGGGTACATTAGGCTACTTAGCTCCAGAATATGCAATGTGGGGAAAAGTTTCTGAAAAATGCGACGTTTATAGTTTTGGAATTCTACTTCTCGAAATCATAACAGGAAGAAAGCCTCTGGAGAAACTCCCTAATGGAACCAAGAGAACGATAACCGAATGGGCAGAGCCATTCATTTTGAAGGGGAAGTTTAAAGATCTTGTTGATCAGAAATTACAGGGGAAATTTGACGAGAATCAGTTTAAGCAAGCGATCAATGTTGCTGCTTTGTGTGTACAAACTGAGCCGGAGAAAAGGCCGACGATGAAAGAAGTCGTGGAGTTGCTTAAAGGGCCGGAGAAGAAGGATAGTTTTAAGCATATGAGACTCGAAAGTGTGAAGTATAAGGATCACTTAATGTCCCTTGATCAAGATAGTGAAGAAAACAATGATGATGATGATAATACTTATGCAGATGAAAGCAGTGCTTATGGTGTCTTTGGAGCTTTGCATGTTCAGAAAATGCAGGAGCCTTACAGATTTCATGCTCCCAAAAAGGTTATCACAATCAATTGACGGAGAGATTCGAGTCCAAATCATCTTTTACATTTTGTATGACACTCCGTTATGATCATATCATGTGTCTTATTCTTATATTTTAAATAATAACTTCTAGAAACAAACAAGACACATGACACAATCTTAACGCATGAGCGACGGCTTTCATCGTCAATGATGTACCAAGATATTTATTATTATATACTATCCAGACTTTTCGAACAATTTAAATTGTTTGTCAATAAAATCTTCGCAAAGTGTACACATGAATACACAATGAACAAACGTATTTGAAATACATGCATAATAGTAACAATAATTGAGTTGATGAAGACCAATTCATAGTCTGAGGCTTTATACTAGTTCATATTTATTGGTCTTAGATTGGTACTAACAAGACTTAATCTTGTTCTTGGTTCTTGGCACAGAAGGTCTAAGCACAAGGATTTTGGAAGTTCATGAAGTAAATAAATGTCGACTTTTACCAGAATAGTTGGAATTAATTAAGAGTTGAATAGTCAATGAATTTCCTGGTCATATTGACTGACATGCATCACTATTCTATAGAGGTTTAATTTGGACCATGACCATGCAAATTTTTTATATTGCATCTTTCTTTCGATTCCAAATATATCTAATAAATTAAATATCTCAATGAGTATATATATCATACACAAAGAATTGACACAAATTGTTTGTAGTATCTTCTACATGTCTTTCGTTGCATTATGTATGTTTGTACTAATTTCATAATTATCTTGTTCGAATACATTGGAGTCTATTACGCACTTGACTAGTAACGAGGCTGTAGATATAGCGAGTATCAACCCAGAGTTTAAGGAAGAGATTGTATTAGATAGTTTGAACAATGTAAACTATCGAAAAAACTGAGTGACTATACAATATATTTCCTTCTCCTATCTATGTAATATGTACAATATTAAGGATTAACTGAAAAAACAAGAGCCCTTAAGTACATGGAAGATCTTCTACTATACAACTCATGAGAATAATTTTTTAAAAATTGAAGCTAATAATAAGTCACCCGTCTCCGCCATGAGCCTCTACTCCTAATAATTGTAGGCACATCACAACTACAAGGTACCATTGTTGAATCTCCAGGCCAAATAATTTTCTTGAAATTCTTTACAGACTTATTCGTATGTTCTACATCGTCATAATCAATGGTTCCCAAGTCTCTGGAGAATCCGAAACGAGGACTCCAAAATCCCACCACTCTCTCCACCTTAGCAAGGACGTTAAATACCTCAAACGACATCAAAAATTTTTGTCCCACATTGTTAGATAGCGAATGCATAATATTACTGCTATACCCTCTTGGTAAGTGAGGCCTAATACCTAGAGCACCTTCCGTAGCAATGAGGGTATTTTGGTCCATTGAGTTTAACATTGTCGACATTCTACTTGTAATCAACCATGCATAACCTTTGCTCATCAACCCTACTTCTTTAGCAGCAAGAGCAAGTTGAGAGCCAAGTCTTACATCCGTCACATCTACTAAGATAATTCTGGTTTGTATATTTAATAATTTTGTTAGAATTTTTATGGTACTAGAATATGTTACAGAAGAAGAAATCGAAATTTTATTAGAAATGAGAATCTCTTCGCCTTTGAATGCATCGACTAACTGAGAAGCGAACTGGTTAGAGGGTCCGGAATCTTGATGTAAAAAGACTATTTCATGCCATTGGAAACCTCGGACGATATCAACCATAGCTTCGATTTCGGACGAAAAAGATTGAGGGCCTTTATGTAATTGTGGGAATGATGAGCTTGTTGCATGAGTAGATATTTTTGGGACAGGAATTTGCATGGAAATAATCTTCTTCTTCATGTGAATACTATCTTCATTATTGTAATTTGAGCTGTATGGAAATGAAGGGTATATTTCTTCTCTTGGAAGATTATTATGAACTGCAACAAATTACAAAATGAATATTAATAAATCATTTGATCGAGAACGATTAATAGGGAAAATTAGTACAACTAAAAATGTGGATCCACAACAAATTAGGTAGGTTTTTTTTTATACTTAGGGGTGATGTGAATTTTGAACCAGGACCTTCAAGTCAAGTCACTAATAAAAACATTTTCGATTAAACTATTCGATTAATTTAAACATATTAAGTAGGTTTAGTTATTATCGTTTACTACAACCAAAATGAGATATTTTAGATGCTTCCTAGAATATATGTTCGTTGGACCACTACTACTTAATTAACTACAGTAACATTTAGCAACACGTAAACACGAACGTTGAAATAATGTTACAAGCCGCGTATGAAGATGTTAGACTTCGGGTTTAAGATTTATTGAACATATTACAAGTGATAAAAACCAATAACCTTTTATATATATACGAAGTAAATTAAAATGTCAACGAAATAATTACCTCTCAAGTCAAATATACTGTATATATGTATTCTAATACTCATCAAATCTTTTTATCATGATGACTGAAATGATCACAGCATTGGATTTATTTTCAATATTATTGGAGTTTCGATTACTCAACTATGATAAATACCGTCAAGTTGGTATATATTAATAAGTAATAACTCCATTTAAATTTATCAATTTAGTAGATGTTCAACATGATCATTCATCACCTAACATTTTTCATTTCACTTCTACTTTAAACTTATATAGTTATATATATGTATGTAGTGTTCACAAATCACAATGTTGACATACATGTATAATTATTGAACTGTGTGTGGTTATTAGTTTCTAATTATGTGAACATTTTAATATACTCATAAAGCTCAAAAGTATGCATGAATTAATTATTATAGCTAGCTAGCTCGAAACAAAAATGGACCAAATTAAAATCTATTTGAGTTTTATATATATATATATTTCCTTTCATCTTTGTTATTTGGAATAAGAACGATAATCGAAGGCGAAAATAAATAAAAAAGAATATACTTATATCTAAGAGATATATACCTACCTGAAGAAGGTGGAAGCTGATGATGATGAGTTATTATTGCTCCAGTTGTTGTTGTAATAATTGGAGAGTAAAACTTGTATCCAGCAAGAAGAAAAAAAAGAAGAAGAAAAAAACGATAAATCCCCATGGTCTAGTGATGATTTTGAGCTTCAACATAATTTATTATTTAACAAATTTAGAAGTAGACATAATTGAAATACATGTAACTCATCAATCTATATATATAGTGATGGCTTGTAAGTTGTATGGTCGCTTCTAAAGCTGGACAAATTACGATTTCTTGACTCAAACGTTTCGAATATACCGTCTTACTAATTTATTACTCCTTATTATATAAACTGTGTCCCATTTCATCCAAGTCAGACCTCTAAGTTACTTCTTAATAAGGTTAAATTAATATTTAAATACATATGTCAATTTTCAGGAAAATTCTTGGCAGCTTACTTGAGAATTCAATGAATTATTTAAAAAATTGTGAAGATCGCAAATTTAATTCTAATAATAACATATATACATGTTGATGATGGTATGATTTAGGTCTAAATTGGGGGAGTATTGACTCATAGCTACTCTAAATAAAACTATTATACGTTATTAATTAATAATAATATTAATTGTCCACCAAGTTTTACATGAAATAAGTTCACTTTTTATTAGTTGAGGAATGAGAATGGAATCCCAAAACTTCATGTTTGTCTATATATGAAGATTGGACCTAATTATATTAGTATTTATAAATTGATTTCTTCTGTATTCATAATATATACACTAGGAATAAAAAGAAACATTCATCCAAAATCCATTCTCATATTACTAGTACAACGAATTCTTGAAGTTTGTTACGTTACTAGAAAACCTCCGTCCACATCACCATTTTATATTTCTTGACCCACTATTTGCCAAAATACTACAGAAAAACAATTTTCATAAGCTTTGAACTTCGTTTTTGAATGAACATATTCTAACAGTGCAGAATCAGAATGTTATAGAAAATTTTAAAACTCAGTCAATAGATGAATTCTTACTACATAACATAGTTGACTGTCTGTTAAAACAAAATCCAATCAAATTATAACAGATGGAGTACAAATCTAGACTATATTCAATAGTCAAGGGGACAATTATTACTGTGCAAAAGAATTAGTCAACAGAATTACATGCATAGCTATAAGCGCCACTAAATTAATTAGCTCACATACAATACAAGCAATATAATGGATTGGTGATGTAGAAGAATTGATGTATATAAACTATGTGTCAATTAACTCATTCCACACAATCTACCAGGTTGAAGATGTTGGCTATTGATCTCCATAGACCATGGTTGACTGGAAAGGCACCCGTTTAATTTCGACATAGGTGGAGTAGTCCTTGCTCATCGGCTGCTTCCATGGTTCGCCATCTACCTGCATGTAAGCTCGCTCCCATTCTCCGCCTCTGAGCTCAAACCTTATAGATGAAGCCTGCAAAGTACAGGTAGTCCATTCAGTAAGATGAACTACTGGAACATTATACCACAATCTTGGATGAACATCCTCGTATGAATTATTTATTGTTTCAAAAGTAAATCGACTACTGGAAAAAGAACATTAAATTGAAACGAAGGGATCAAATCAACAACATATTGATTGTTTGGGTGAATTGACTTAATGAAGTAAACCGACTATTTCAGATCAAGCACAGAGAGGAAGTCCAGCCTTGCAGTACCTGTGCAATGTGTTTGGCTGATATGAGTTCAACCATGACAAGAGAAGCATGCCATCCTTGTTTGAGGCCAAATATTTCTAAGAAACCATCATCGGCGTGGGCCTCGACAAAACCTCTCTGTATGTGTAAATGCACATTGTGAGTGACTGCATGTCATAAATCTTTACCAAACTAGTAAGGAGTAATATAAGTTTATAAACCTCTAATTGTCAATACCATTACATTAATATCATGCATCTTTAAAAGTGGATCACATTACCAAATTGAACATCAAATTATTTGAGTAGAGACAACAGATCAAGGGAGGTCCTCACACACTTGAATAGAGAAACGTAAAAGCATAACTAGGATTGGTCATGTCCGATGGTTAGCCGCATAGCATTTATTACATGGAATCGATTATTGCTTGGCCTACTTGTCACATCTATATGAATACCTATACGCCTTTGCAGTTTATTCAAACGGTTTTTTGTTTTACCAACACATCTGTTGTAAAATACACCAATTTAATTATAGTCGTAATATCTGAATTTATGTGTGCTTAAATAGTCTCTTAGATTAAATATGAATAGGTATGTGAAGAACTAACATACACTAGTAAAATCTCTGATGCATGGTGGATGGTAAAAACGTACCTTTTCCATATAATCAGGCTTTAAGTTACCCCATGGATGTCTTCCACTTCCATAGCTTGGCAGATTTAAAGCAACTAACGATCTCACACTGAAATAAAGAGTTGTAACCAGAGATGGTTCAAGTTGTGACAAAAGCACGTTGACATGGGAAAATTTTCACTTTAAGACGTGTACGTATGTTCTTGTGAAATAATTATCGAAGTGTGAAAAAGAATTAGAGTAAAGCGGCATTATGGAAAAGGCCAAAACTTATCAGAGGTGTAGTAACGGAAATTGATGCAGTTCCTATTTACCAACTTTAGCAATTGAAACCAACCTTGAAGGGATAGGAACACGCTCCCATGTTGAACAGTTAACCTTCTTAATATGCAATCTGAGAATGTTATTCAATCCCCTGCAGCATCATACATATGAGAAAATTATGGTTTCGTTAAAAGATGGGGAGCTGCAACATATATAGTTAAAAGTGAATGCTTGCAGAAGTTATCATAAATACAATCAGACGTTACATAAATAACAAAAGCAGAGTATTCTTCTTTCAAGTTCTTTATAGCTATAGAAAAGATGCAAATTTACCATAATATAGAATTGGACAGCAACAACACAAAAGTGGACTAGAACACACACATGAATATAAATGAAAACAGAGAGAACATATACATGCATGTATAATTTCGTTAAGCATCAAGGGATGACCCATCGCATGACTGATGGCTGAAGTCACTGAATATTCATGCTTCTGAGAATTTGCACTACTTCCTATTTAAGACCCTGAAGTTTCAACTTGTAAATCGATGATCAGATATTGCTAAACTATCATAATTACCTATAAGATTATATTACATCGATAAGCTGTCATGGTTACCTACATGAAAATTTGGACCTATAGAGTAATATTGTAGCATACATTGAACACAGTGGTGTATTGAATCCCTCTCAAACATACCTTAATACTTTTCAGAAGTGTTAATCTACCTATTGAGTATATGGAGCATATATTGTATGGTAATGAAGTTCTATAATTTGAAGATGAGAAAATCCTGACCTTAATGAAGGAGCACTGGTACAAGGTGTGAAGAACCAGCCTTGCGTGCAACTATATCCCGAATATATCAACTGCAATGGCAAAATGTAAGTTCATAGTGAATTTTTATCAACATAAGTGAAGGGTCTAATTATTTGTGTGGTAATAGGTACAAATATAAGAAAAAAGGAAAAGTATGAGAGAAAAGCATATTGAAACAGTTTTTCTTGGTTGTATACGTGTATCGTCAATTGCCTTCTCAAAATTAAAATAAATAAACAAAAACTACATTACCCATTCATCGCAAGTTGATTGATTAATGTTCATATAAAAGTTTAGAGCCTCTATTTCTCAGTGAAAGAGAGTAAGAGACTTGAGCTTATTATTTACTCCATATTAGATTTGGTTTTGTATATACGAAATTACCTTTTCATGCCTCTAAATCACACAGATGTTGCAGCAGAAGTAAAACATTTCAAATTCATGACAAGATGAGGTAACAAACTTAACCTTATTTGAGATAGGGCCTTGTGCCAGGTAAGGTTTCTCATTACGTAGATGATGGAAACCATAAGCGACCTTGGCATCCATTCCTGGAACAAAAAGGAAAAACATTTAATCTACATGCTGCTCATATCAGAATATAAAAAAGGGCCAGACACTAGGTGCACTACTTCAGACTTCTGTTCGAGACACATATGAAAGAGAAACATACATGGGCCGTTGCGAAAATGTTATTAATTTGAACAACAAGAAAACTGGTATAAGCAGACATTCAGTTTTTGTCATAGGATTGGTTCAGTTCTTCAAACATATTTAGAACTTTTAACATTTTAAAAATAGTCTACAACTTTTGTTGTTAATCTCTATTCATGAACTTTTTTAATCTTGTTCCCCCATTATTGATCCACCTCAAATAAATTTCCCGAATTAATTGGAGAGCCCTTGTGGACCAATGAATACTGCAGACTTTCTTAAGTGGAATAACCCATTTCACATGTAGTGACTGCGGTAAAAACTATAAACATAACAGAAGGTGTATAAAAAAAAATTGTAGTTAGCTTGACGCAATGGTGCATAGTGATATTAACCGTTGTATATGTTCTATTGTTTCATATTCAATACTTCACACACCTATGCTGAAGTAATTATAAAAGACTCCTTGATAGCAAGACACCTTCTCAGGTAACTCTGTCTCACTAGCCAATTCCTGCATGATGCAAATAAGTTAATGTAAATAAGGATGGTCCAAGTGAAAATCTAATACTCCATATTAGTCAGACGCGAATCAGTAAATCAGTTCATCAAGAAACTTAACATTAAAGGATCAGACCTGGGTCAGTAACTCTTAAATACAACATCATGTGAAGATAGTACATAAATATAGTCCCAAAAGTGATGTAACAAAAAACGGAAGTTATTCCCTTAATTATACAACATATCAAGGAAAAAACAGAATCGCATGATTTACTTTCATCTTGTCCACCCAATTGAACTTCTTAAACTTAAAGACACTGTAGAATATTGTATCAACTCTTATCATGACTAAAAAGTAAAACTACTGCAAATGTAATGAATCATTGCAATAAAAGGATGAGAAAGCAACTCACTTTTTATAGCATGGGCTTATTAAATTTAGGTGAACTTAAATTTACAACAAAAATCCAGAGTAAGTATAGTGAACACGAAGTAAGCAAATCAACCTGGTCAAGTGCTACTTCTTCTTCAGTCATCTTCAATGCATAGGGGGTCTGTAATTCTTTTCCAGCTGGCATCGATAATAAGATGTTCCAACTGCATATTAAAATGATAATAATAAGAAAACATGCAAAATAGCATTATCTTAATGTTTACAAATGCAGAGAAACCAAAAGTGATTTGCTCCAGTTGTCACAAACTCAGGAGTCTGAAGTGAGCACAAAGAAATCGTTGAGGTGGAAAGTATACTAAGATTTTGTCAATGAGTAATTACCTATCCAGCCGGCAAGTTGGACCTTGAGTGACATCTGTAAGAGTTCTTTTTATGGCCGATTTCCAGTTGTAAGGGAATGAACCTCCCTAAGAGATATTGTGGAAGTAATCAGCAAAACCAACGTGGAACAATATATGAAAAGTGATTATAGACTAAAGCTCACCCATCCGAAACTCCTGGACAAATCATTTCCTGTACCAAGTGGAATAATTGCAGTTGGTGGGACTGGATTCCTACCCTGTTTATGAAGGTCTCCAAGGCAACCTAATACCCATCCGACTGTACCATCCCCGCCTGCTACCTGTTAAGGGATAAGGTAGGTGGTATCATATATAATTAACTATGGCTCCATATGGTTGCATACATAGTGGGCTATAAGGGACCGGGAAATAAGAGGATATCAGGCTTGATGTGGTTCCAAGTAGAGGAACGACATGAGGGAGCCTCAAGACTCTAATTAAAATATCTAAGTAACCAATAATTGGCATGACATGTCGATGGGGATTTCCCCCTCACATATATTCTTACTAAACACAAAAGACGAGAAGCGGTCCCTCCATCCCCACCTGCAAAGGGGACCTTCTACTTGCACTTCCCACTCCCAAACAGAACCTTTAGCAGATAAAACAATTCAATATGGCAAAAAACACCCATGTCGAAACAAATTGTTCAATGTTCATACCACAACCCTTAGCTTCTCTCGAGTCTCTTTAGCACAATTGTCGCCAAGAGCAGCAAACTTCTCCAAGCAAGCCAATCCATATTGAACAAACTCATGAGGCTTCACATCTTGAAGATCAAAAACCTGAGATCATACTAACTAAATTAGTTATAATAGCACTAACATAGATCCATAACATACACAAAGGAAGATGGTAATATATTAATAAGATATAATGAAAAACGTAAAAGAAATATGTTACTACAAGACGATATTTTCATACTTCTTTTTTATTTGACTTATCAACTAACATATATTTGACAAGCTATGTTGTTTGATAGTCTTTCCATGAAACTGCTTTTACTTCTTTGGAGAACTAGTTCATCAGTAATAGTCCGACAAGTTTTGAGTAACTGTTACAGTGATGGGATAGCATAGGTGGAAGTATGTCTTTGGCTCTCTTCAATAGTAAGGGTGGTTAAAATATATTGAAGTCACTGAGATATATAGGTAAAGAGGCAAAAGTCCTGGATGTCAAAAACATTGAAGATGAACCGAAATCGACCAACCTAGTATCCATGATGTATTTCAAAAGAAATATCTTTTCCATGGTCATAGTTTCACAATCTTGCATGCCTACATATTATTCTTTTCAAAGATTCAAATTTAATTTCTTCATCATTCCATCGCATTGCCACAAAGGTACTTAAGTGTGGTCCCAGCAGATTTACAACAAAGAAAAAATGAGCAGCAAACATATGACTGACCCCCCCCCCCTCCCTGCCCGCCCCCGCCCCTTTCCTCCGGTTTTCACATTAAGAAGTTCTGCGATTCTGGGATTCTTTAAAACAAGCTAACCTCATAAAAGACCACCAATGTGTTATGAACTGCTTGTGAATAAAAAGTACGAGAATGCATTGTCGATGTAAACCCACCCCCACTACAACAGGAAGACCCACTACCAAAAAACAATAAAAGTTCCCAAAAAAGTAATTATTAATCATCCCTGCAAGAAAGCATTACATTTGACAATGAAAACTGGCCATACGTTGTGATTGTTGAGAAAGCAAGCACCTTATCAGAATATCTTCTCAACATCAACTTTTTCAAAAGTAATGAAGACTTAACATAATGACAAAGTTTGTAACAGTTAACTCCATTTTCATATCCATAAGCAACTATAAAGCTACATTAATGGATTAAAAAATCACAGAAAATCGAACAAAGCGAAAGAAGTAATCACTCAACAGTTAAGGAATAAAAGGTTCAACCTTTGCATATCATGCTCAAACAAAAACATTGTTTTACAAGCTAAGCATATACTTGGAAAGTTTATTGTTCTCACATGTAAATGCCAACGAATCTCTTCAATTAACACCCAAACAATACATATATGCACATGTCTAACACTAAAGACAGCATCTAAAAAAAAGTACCAAAAAAGAAAACCATGAGGAAGTACAAGCCTTAAAAGCATTTAGTACAAATCAAACTCGGACAAAAAACTCAAGAACTGCACCAGAATACTTCATACACAGCATAATGTACAACCCACATATTCTTCAACATTTGTGTATATGCTATATGATGTTGAGAGAAATACCAAAAAAATCTGATCTTCATTCAGTGATTTCTATATAGATAAATTGTCTCTTCTATTATTCATTAATTAGATTTTATTGTTAAACTTTAAAATTGATAAATACTGGGAAACATAAAAAGGGTAAAATTGTAAATATAATAAAAACTTATTAATTTTATTTAAAATAATCAAAGTATTTTGATAGTCTAAATAATCACACTCTTGGCAAATAAGTATTCGCTAAATTTCATTTTTTATAGAAGTTATTAGTTATGTAAACATAGGAATTTAGAAACAAAGCTCGACAATTTTGATCATTGAAAATCAAACACCATATCTAGATTAAAAGTACTAAGAATCCAATTTTGACTAGAAAATATACAACATTTAAGTATGTAAGAGAAATGAAAAGGTAGGCGATAAAACCTGTTCTTGACCCATGAGTTCTTGAAGCCTCTCCTTAAGCTTAGGACCATGTCTTCCACCGCTCTTGGAATTGATAAACACCACCAGTGGGGCCTCCACTGGCTCGGCTTCTTCACGAGCCGAGTTGAATAGATTTTTGACTTCTTGGGCGTCGACATCTTTAGCTAGAATGGCTTGTTTGATAGCGAGTCTTAAATATTGAGGGTATGTGACCTTGTCTTTAAGGTCCTGTTTGTTGATGTTGTATCCTGATAAGGTGAAAGCTTTGACGGAGTCCACCACTGATGACCTCGCTGATGCCTTCTTCTCTGCTGCCGTCTTCAGCTTCGATGTCTTTGATGGTGATGATGACGTGGCGTCTGTGGAAGAACTCATGGCTATTTCTTCTTCTTTCTTTCTTTTTCTTGGGTTGAGGGGGGGGGGGGGGGGGGGGGGGGATGGTACGAACAAGAAGAAGAATTATGGTAATGAAAGAAGCTGCGTTTGATGTTAAAAAGAGAGTGGAGGAGTTTGACTTCGGAAATTGTCTGCTTTGACTTTTATTACACCTGACCGGCTGACCGTGACGATGATTCTGTTTCTAAATGGTTTCCATCGGTTGGGTTTTTAACTGTTCTTTTCCTTTAATACGAGTTTGTATGTTACATGCTTACATTATCTAATACTACCTTCGTCCCTAAATGATTGGTATAATTTAATTTTGATGGTCAACAAAATATAATTTAAAATGTAAATATCTTTTAATTTACATATAAAAATATTAGAAAAAGTAAATATTTCAAAAATATATATTAAGACGAATCTAACAAAATCCTGACTATATTATTTCTTATCGTTTAATGAAAATTCTTGATCATATTTTTTAAATTTGATCACAAAAGTCAAAATATACCAATCTTTTTGAACAGATGTAGTATTACTATATAGTAGGAGTAGTATATTACATTATTAATAACGGCTATGCCCCAAAAAATATTTATATCATTTTCTTTTTTTGTTTATTAATTTATATTATTGATAATTATTTAAATAAAATTCAACGATAGAGACCTCCTTAATATATTAATTGATAAATATTTTAAATAAAATTCAATGATAGAGACCTCCTTAGTTATACAAAAAAATTAAAATTATTTTTATATCTTATTCTTTTACTCATTTTAAAAAATATATCAATTAATTCATTTGACTAACTGATTTTTGTGTTGGTTTAATTTAAAGTATTAGTGATTTTTTTTTTGTATAAACTTATGTAGGTATATGAATATTAACTAACTAAATATTAATTTACACATCCATCCACTGTACACAATAGCTCATGTATATTTTCTTTATTTTAATTAAAATTGATATACTTTTAAATTTTTAATAATATTAAGAAAAATTATGTAAAATCAAATCTCATATAATTGCAATCTAGGATGTTAGATGAACTCTTTGTATATTTCAAAAGTGTATAATTCTCGTTATATTGGTCGTAATTCAAACACCGATATTTTCAAATAGTAGCAAGTATTAGTTTTAACTCCCTTTTATAGTTTTTCATACTACTAATTTAAGTAGGTAGCCTTCTATAACAAACATTTTTATTGCATATTTAAATGGTGCATTATAACTTTTTTATCGATTACATATATTAGTATTATTGTATTAGTTTGAGAATACATATTAAGAAACTAATAACCGTAAAATATTATTAATATTAGTTTGAGAATACATAAGATTATCATATTATTGGTAATTTATGTGCAATATATTTTATTTTGGTATTTATTAATAAATATTATATCACATATATATAATACAGGTTTTCTACAATGTGCCATTAGGGCACATGTTAATATACGATTATAAGAAAGTATTTGATTAGAAATTTGAATTTGGAACTGATATGGAATTTTTTTTTTTAAATACGTTGCCTTATATGCTTACAATTGTTACATTTTATTTCCATCTTAGTCTTTTAACCTGTGCCTTTAGGACACATTTTAGAAAAACTGTATATATTGAGTTCAAAAGTTATAAAATAAATCATAAAAATTTAGAATAAGAAACATATTTCGGAATGGAGATAATATATAATACTTTTAATTGAGTAATTAATTATTCCTTTTACCGCATGAAAATTGTATACTTTCGCAATTGTCATTTTCTATAACTAGTTGTTTGACCAATGTGTATTTGAGAGAAATTCAAAATTATTCTCGTATATCATTCTTACTTATTTTAATAAATATGTCAATTAAATTCATTTAACTACTAAAAATGTTTTTGGTTCTCAAGTCATTGAAGAATTATTACATCAATAATTTTTGGTAAATAAATACTAATTAAAAAAATATTAATTCACACAACCTTAACGTGTGCACCATATATAGCAATAATTAACAAACAAGTCAAATATATAAACTAAATATAAATCAAACACAAAAAAAATCAATTTAAAAATAATCCATAATAGATGAAGTGCAAAATATTGTCTCTTAATTTTTTATAAATCAAAACTAAACATAGACGGGGAGAGTACATAATCTAACTAATTTATCACAAAAATCGATAATTGAATATATTGATAATATATAATCCAAGTTTTCAACTAAAAAATCTTGTTTGTGATATCAACATATATCACCTCTAATTCTAAAAAAAAAAATTATATCAACATCTCAATCATATAAAAGGGATTTATGCCGTCTTTGTTGGAATCCGAGGGCCGGGGGAAATTAATAAATTAAATTAGTCACAGACCTGCCAGCATTTGGATATTTCAACGATTGAATATTATATTACAACTAACGTCGGATTTTGTTTAACATCAAAACTAACGTTTAGATTTTATATTTCACTATCTATTTCTCAAATGAAAAAAAAGTTGGTGTGGGTCAGTGGGATGTCCCTCTAAACTTCTAGCTAATCTTAGCATCACATAACATCCTTATTTTTCTTTTTTCGTATTTAACTTTGATATTAATAATAACTAATTAATTACAATATTAAAATTTATAAAAAATAAATTTTATGAAAATACTCTTCAAAATAAATTTTATGAATGCATGATAAATAACGAAAACATACTTATCAACTAATAGACTAACGGCTAAATAATGAACAATAGAATAAAATATGAGATAAATTATCTCTAACGAGATTTAAACTCAAAATTCCCTATTTGAAAACTTGGTCATATGTGATCAAACGATGAAGCTATCAAATTATTTAGATTGTTATTTAAAAAAAAGTTAAATGTGACAATTATTAAATATAGAAAGAGTATTAAATGTAGTAAACCAATGGAATCAATTTCAAAGGAAAAAGGACGCGTAGAGGCCTGTGGGCGGACAAGATGAGCGTGTGCGCGTTAAATACACAGTATCGCTTCTTCAACTTTTCGTGTGTGTTTGTTTGGACCTAGTCAACAAACTACTACTACCTCCATTTTAATTTAACTAAGAAAATTGATCTAACGATAAAAAAAAAAACTTTATAGTTGGAGTAGTACATAGTGATCTTCGAAGTTTGTATCTTATACTACCATTTACTTTGTCTAAATATTTTGATAGAAAAATTAAAGTTTTAAATGTAACTTTAAAAGTATGTCAGATTTTTTAAATAGAACCTCATCGAATTAAAGTTAATAGAAATACTAGATAGTGATATTCCGTGAACGTTTGGTATAACTTTTAACTAATATGAGTTTAAATCTGAAATGTGTGAAATCATCACCAGTTTATATTTCTTATGATACTTTCACATGTTCGATAAGGGTAAAAAGGGCAAAATCTCATGCCTCGGAATTTCTGTCTTGAAAATAGGTTTTTACCCATTGCATCTCTCCATCTATGTCAGAAGCTTCCTGACCATATGAATTGTAAATCGAATAATGTGTCCTGTAAAACTAAAAAGAGAACAAATGAGACACGAAACTAAATACAATTATATTCTTACAATATTTTAACAAAATATTAATTTCATACGCATTCAAATCCTCGATATTTAAATGTCTCCATTCAAACATATTAAGAGTACTACTTACTACTAACGTATAGCCCGAGGGTAACATTATCGGTAACTAATGAGTAATGACACCAATTATGTGATGTGAGAATATATACACCTCAGAATTCACATGGCTCATCTGTATATCTACTTGGTTTTTAGTGTTATTGTAGGTTGCTACACACACTTGTGAGTATGTCTTTATGATTGATTGATCAAGTATGGCGTAAAGACTGAAGACTATATATTTTGTTTAATGATGATAGTTGGCAACTGGGCCATATCATCAAAACCGCAGCTCATTAAACATTCTAACTACCACATGATCCATGTCGCATTCCAAGGACTATTAAATTCGCCATGATTCATTTCCAAAAAATGAATTTAATGAAGCGTCACCACTTCATAAATTATTAACTACCCAGCCTTCTTCAAAATAATTGGATGAAGCTGAGGCTAGGCTCGAGCCGAATAAAGCCGAATTATTGACTATTTGTATTTGATTTGATCAATTATTAAAGTGATGTTTGATTTAGCTTGATTTGGTCAAACATCAATTATAGTAGTGTATATTTGATCCTATTTGGCTTGAATTGAGCAAACCGTTTGAAAACGTTTGATTTGAAAATACATATACAATTTAATCTTTTGAACATGAAATCTAGAAGGGAAAAAAGACATAAAATTTATCAATTACATGCCCATAATCTAAAATAGCAAAATAATAGTAGTTTACAAAATTCGGCTCAGATTTCGGTTTTTTCCATCAACCAAAAGTGCGATGCGCCATGGCTGCAATGAGTTGGACCTAATATAAGTGGACTAGTGTTGTAGATTATGGACCTAAAAATAAGTGGATCATTATTCATTAGTTCATTACTCATTACTTATAAATTATATAAATATTATATAATATAAATGTTATTTATATATATAAAATATAATATAAATAGGGAGGGGGCAATCGAGCCAAACCTTTTCGAACGGTTTGGCTTGATTTGACAAATAACTACTTCTATCGTTTGCCTTTATATTTGAAGCCTCGGGCCGAACATCAAGCCAAACCTTTTCGAGTCAAATATGCCAAGCCTTTTCGAATCGGCACGTTTGCTGACAGACCTAGCTGAGGCTGAGGGATCGAGTATGTCATCAACCTCCCAACCAGTAAGGGACTTATACATGTTTATCGGTGTTCATTTGAACAAACACTTTAAAATATATATATAAATGTATATAAAAAAAAATTAATTTGAAAACTAGTAGCATTTAAAACTATATTTAAATATATTTAAGTGTTTTGAACATGCACTTTGAAAATTATGACAATTTTAAACAGACACTTTTATACTCCTAGATTCGCCACTGCTCCCAACCATTGAACGCCCACCGAATTCATTAGTTTACTCCCTCCATTGTTTTAGTTA
This sequence comes from Echium plantagineum, assembly GCA_003412495.2. Classification (NCBI taxonomy): domain Eukaryota; kingdom Viridiplantae; phylum Streptophyta; class Magnoliopsida; order Boraginales; family Boraginaceae; genus Echium; species Echium plantagineum. The sequence continues at coordinate 6,735,957 of CM016566.1, read as the reverse complement.
CGATTTACTATTTGCCTTTACATATATACTTTATTTTCGATTAATGTATAAACAAATTTATAAAAAATACATTAAAAGTGAAAGATGACAATTGATTGAAATAATATTATTAACTTTTCTGAAAATTTAAATAAAATAAGTCGTCAAAAAGTATATTAAAGGTGTAATAGTATATCTGATAACTCAATAATCTGATAACATCTGATTAAACTTCCAACCAAAAGATAATATAATTTATTATGCTCGAATAAAATTATTTTAAATCATCTAATAAGCCAACAAAACAAGTCTAAACGATAGAGGGAGTACTAAACAAGACTAGTGAGAAAACCCCGCCCAAGGGCGAGGTCGAGACACCATGAAAATGTGATAAGGTCTTCGCGATTTTTTCGAGACCTATAAATTTGAGGCTGAAGTTTATATGATAATATTATAAGACTCTTTAATTGGATAAATCTTTAAATATGATTGCATTTTATCTTTTTTAACAATATCTGAATTTGCATTTGAATTTCAATTTAATTTTGTGTTCTAATACAAAATAAGACGAACATTGAATTAAACACCTCGTCTAAGTCCATAGGGATGTTTTTGAGATATGCACATAACTTTGATATTCAATGTCCAATCGAATCTACTATCATTGAATCTCTAACATTGATCAATTAAAGAAATAAAAATTTTATTCAAACTTTTATAAAGATCCCTATAATAGATGCAAGAATATTCATGTTAACCATGTTCTTTGACTATTACTAATGAAATTTGTTGAGCTCTATCACTGACATGACATCATTCTTGTTCATATCAATACTATTTTGGTGACCTGAAATTTTGCGGAAGCAACCATTTCAATTTTGCAATGGAATCGATTATCGAATGTCGATTGCTATACCAAATGGCAGAGTAAAAAAATTAATGGAACATCTTCAGTTGAAGTAGTAAGCAGGATAAGAAAGATTGTACGATCAAAATGTGGATACTATGAAAGAATGAGCGTAATAAATATATTATTGTAAAAGAATATGTCTGGTAATAAAAAAGTTACCAAAAATCACAGTAACATCCATTCAATCACCAATGAACATAATGTTCCATTTTTTCTTGCTAATATCTATATTTTCATTGTATACACGTTGCTTATATATCACAAACGATTTGAAGGCTAAATTGGATAATCAAGTGAAATTCAAGCTAGAGAATAGTAAGAAAAAAAGTTGTGCTTACTTAGATCCCAAGAGGTCAAATTATATAAATTAAATAGACAAAGCTAAGTATAAAATCATCAAAAACAATTAGCATATGAACTTATGTCATTGAGAGAGTCTGAGAATTTTTCAGCCTTAGCTTCAACAACTTCTGTCACACCTGCTCCCTCCGTCCCTAAAATGTCAAATTGATTGTATGATTGCTCAAGCTTCAAAGTAATTCTCTTAATATGTAATGATAGTCAAATAGGATCCATGAACAATAATACAAGTTCATCAACATCTGATATGGACAGCTTGCTATTTACTGAATGGGTTCACTTAAACTTCCTCCAGAACACTGCATCCTACATGCCTACCTTTTAACTATAAATAGAATGAACGGAATTTTCGTCAGAGAAAGGCGAGGACAAGATTGTTGTAGGCGATGAAGGCAATGAAAGAGAGGGAGGGGAGGGTGTCGATGAAAAATCTAACGGCAGAGAGTTAGAAGGCGAGGATGATCGCGAATCTGTACCATTTGGCGACGAAAATTCATCAGAAGTATCTTGCAACGCCAATTTATCAGAAGTATCTTGCAATTTTTCGCTTGTTTATTCCAACATCTTTTTTGCCACTGCCCTTAACTTCTCCAAACATGTAATTCTTTAATCGTTTCACATCCGACAATTTGACAGGTTTTACTATGAAATCTTCAGCACCTTCTTCTAAGCATCTGCCATCCCAACAGTAACTATTCAATAACATTATTCGACTTTCCTTAACCATTCAAGAAAGGAAGAGTCTTTGTTTAAAATAACACATTAATACAATAGTCAAGAATTTAGGTAAGACTTTGTTTATATCTAGTACTAAATCTTTACTTCGACTTGCTTAAGTTAAAATCTAAAACTAACAGCTACCATGAAATCCTTTGAAATGATCTCCATTCATGAAAAACAACCAAGTTAATAAATTCAGACATCTTCTTCATTCCAGTTTTTCTTTTTTCAATATCAATAGCTAAAGCATAAATTAGTACAAAAATAATCAGCTTAAAAGAGAAATCATACACCTATCGTGAGTAAAATCCTCGAGCATTAACATGATATCAGTCTTCAGTTGGGAGTCTCAATGGCCACATCAGACTTCCCATTACAAAGAAAATGAAATATCGACAAGAGCACAGATAAGAAATAGTAAGAGCATACATATTTACCTCAATTACTTCAGATGCTTCAAATCCAAGCAACAGCATAGCCTTTAGGTCTGAAAAACATGTGGCTTCTAACAGGTATCACATACTTCCAGCATGTTAATATTAATAGCTCTTTTGGTCTACATTTAACACGGAACAACGTGTTGGGAATACATGAAAAAGAGAACAGTATGTTAGTCGATTTTTCTTGTTAGTCCAATTCTTCAACAAACATCATGTAGCGGGAGCTTGATGCACTCAAACCATTCTTCTATTTAACGAACATAATTGAACATACATATTTAAATTCAATACCTTCTCTCAATTAGATGATAAATAAACTACTCCACAAAACAAGATTCATATTGAATACTGAATTGCCAAATATATGAATAACTTAACCTCTCAATGAAGGCAGAAACAATAATTAATTGTCCCCCAAACCTAAAGCATATAATTTCTTGTTTGGAGATGAATGATATTATCTAAGACCACCCTCTAAAACAAATGAGTCAAATGAATTTTCTGCATCAACAAGCTCAGAGTATGCCTACATTTTGACATAACAACGTATAGGCATGTGAAATATAAAACGTTGTATTGAGAAGTGACGGGATATATTGATAAAGCTAAACCGTTAATAAGGTCAAGAGCTAGTCCCAATTGGTAGATAACAAAATCAAGGAATACGAAAGAATTAAGTGGTTGAGTAATATGCAAGAGTAAACTGCCTGAGAGAGAGGACAGGAATTATATTACATGAAAGCGCAACTCAATAAAAAATGAAACAAAATATTGACATTCTTATAGGAAGATCACTAAAAGGGTGCCTTATTTTTCAAATGAGGACCTATTATTATGAACTAAAATAGAACCCTCTCGTTATTATGGATTAAATTGGGATAATTGACATCAAATTACTAACTATCAATAATAATATTGTATTTTCACATGACAATCTTTATGTAAGAAAAATACTCTGATTCATCCATTTCATTTCGAAAACTAAATAACACTACAACTAATTTGTTGATGGAGCCATATTTTCCCACACCAGAGCATGAAAAATGCAACACAATATATGATGAGAAGAGAAGCACCGATGCGTATGTGGCCAGCTCATATCTCAATTCCAAAAAATAAATAATCATTAATTCCTTTGTACAGTGTGTACTCACATTTCTTAAGAGAAGGAGTCTTCCTCTTTCGGGACCTTGGCGATAGTCACAACTGTCAGGCCTGAACTCGAACTCCAGTTCATCGAATAGGCAACTCCAATTAATCCCTTAAGGTAATAGAAGCATAAAAAACATCGATTAATATTAATTTATAGAGATGAAAATGGTTGACTCTTGAACCTCTTGTGGACTGATTTCACTTCCAATTTTTATAGATGTATCCCATGGCTTTATAACAGTAAAATACCTGTGACTCAATTTTGATATATAAACATAAATCTTTTCAATTTAAAGCTACTTGATAATTCTTGTGGTTGCACACCAGGATTGAAATAACTTTAATTACATAATAATTGTAAATTCCAGTAATAACAGTTGTTCAGAATTAACTTACAATCAATCTAAAACTTACTGGTGGACCGCTCATCCTTGGCTTCTCAACTCAATTTCACCTTTCTTCCCCATAGCTCTTGGAGATATTTGCCTAAAGGTGCAAAAGTCAACCCATTTTGTTACATTTTGTTTGTTTTATTTTACTGAGGCACTGAGCTACTACGTAACAAAAACACAGAATATGAATACCTTTTTTATTAAAGCTCTGCTCCACGCTATAACCAATACCTTTTAATTTTCCAGCACGAGCAAGCTTGTAGAGGCCTTTGGGGTCTCTTCCTTCACAGAGCTTTAAAGGCATATTCATGAAAACCTGATACAAACGGAGGTCAGAAAAATGAAAAGGACATTCTAATACTACACTTATTAAAATCTTAGTTGACATTCTAATAGGGATCATAAGAAAGACTTGCCTCAATAAAAGTTCTATCGGGTAGCAGTGCACGACAAGATAGATCTTGGCTGACGATGCAACCGCGAACAGGCTTTTTCCTACAAAATCAAAACTTGAACAAAATATAAACTCTAAATTATTGAAATAAACACCTCCATCGGCTCAGATCTGTAACAATCATCACGCAAAGAAATTTCACCACCATGGCTGCAAAACCTAGTTGCATGCTAGCAAGCAGCAGCCATCTAAGTCTGCCTCGCCAAGATTTGGGTGAAATAATCCATGCTCAACAAAAATGAAAATAGATTTGTCATCATAGCCGAACATTGTTGGTTGTTGTAGTGATAATGGAATCACCTCACCCAAACCAAAGAGGTAGATGAAAAACGAAATAAATTTAGAGAAATTCGAAGATTGCACTCTAAGAGAGTGAATGGGGCAAAGATCAAACCAAAATATCAACGGTTGGGCTGAATTTTCGGAAGATTGTAGGCCATCACTCATAAATAACATTAAATGCAAATCCAACCAAAATCCCTAATTTACTCATGGCCACACACATCAGCGATGTGCTTCAAGCATGGAACGGTTGAGATGATAAACTGAAAGCGGGTTGGCGGACAACGGCGCATTTAGATCCGTCGGATCCGGGTTTAGCCCATTTGACCCGTAAGGTACCACATTTTTTGCACAAGGTACAATGTTTTTATGCGTTCATGCCTACAGCGAAGCTCACGTTAGCAAATCCCATCCCCTTTTTATGTTTATAGTTTAATAAGTATAGTCTTGATTATTTAATGCCTATCCGAGATTATCTCGTATCTATTGATAATGATGTTGAATTTAGTAATAATTGCAGATACAAAATAGTACTTACTTCATTCCGAAGTACAGTATATTTTTTGGGAGCCTGACAAAATTGAGCTCTAGAATCTAGATGGTCCCTCGCTCGTCAATTCAAAGTACCTAATGGGACGGGTCCAGTCTGATGCCAGTGAATTTTGTATATTAGCCAGCCCATGGATCACTACCAGCCCACTAGTTCTTCTAATGGCCCATTTGCTCACTAATTAGTAATTACTAGGCTGGACTGGGTTCATATATCTAATCCATTCGGTATCTTTGTTAAGAGCACCTCCTAAACCGATTGCATGTTAAGAGCAAGTAGAAATTCGTTTGTCCCCATAAGAGACCTCAGCCGATAGATAGTGTGACAATTTCACATTTATTTAAGATGATAAAGTTCAACACTACATTCAATTACATGAGTTTTATTAACTAACATGTCTTCGTAATCCTTTATTTAAAAAAGCAATAACATATAATTGCATAATTCTTTGACATGGCAAAATATAAGTTTAATTAATTTAGGATAGAGTATATTTTTTGTCTGTTAGCAATATAATTGCATGCACATAACCAAATGAAGTCCTTGAATTAGCGGAAAGTTGTGCAATAATGAATTTGATATGAGTTTGGCCGCATTAATTTAGTAATTAAGTTGATTGAAAAGTTAAAGAATCAAGATTAATACTACTATAAAGTATGGAAAGGCGAAAGGAACAGTGTAAATAATGCATCAAAATCATATCACTTCGTAAAAAATGAAATATAAGGTGCAAATTGAGGCTTAAAAAGGTATTAGGATACATTTTAAAATTTTGTCAATAGTAGAGGGTGCAAAATAAAAATAAATCTATTTTTTTTTTTATAAATAGAAGAAATCATAATCTATTTATTTATGAATAGTAGTCCAGCTGATCATCACCGGAGGAAGACGTGAAGAATATTCACATAACTATGAGTCTATGAGAATATGACTAATTAAAACCTTCAACTTCAAAATCAATCAAATCATATTACGTGAAAAGATTCGGTGCATCAAACTTCGGTGCACCCGGTGCATTAAGTACCCATTTAAAGGTTTTACGTGGGTATTGTACCCACTTGAAACTTCATCATTAGTACTTGTACCCAAATTGTACTATAACAATGGTACAATACCACATATTTATCAATCCAAAATAAATATGTGGTATTGTACCATTGTTATAGTACAATTTGGGTACAAGTACCAATGATGAAGTTTCAAGTGGGTACAGTACCCACGTAAAACCTTTAAATGGGTACTTGATGCACCGGGTGCACCGAATTATTGATGCACCGAATCCGGACTCTCATATTACTCCCTAAAGTGCCATCATTCGTAAAGTGAATTCTCAAATCCATTCACCTAATTTATTCGTAACGGACATGCAAAACTAAACTATTGCACTTAGCAAACCTGCAAGAATATAATCAAGTTACTCCTCATATTTGAAGTTCATCAAATTAAACAACAATCAAGTTTGACATTCACAAATCATAGTACTAAACTTAAAATGTGAAATTGTCACGCTAATGACCCTCCACATCATATTTACAATAAAATTGTGGTTACATATTAGTGCTACTAATTCTGGCGCCTTAAGTGGCATGGATAGGTAAATAAGCCTCTTTGAAAGACTAAATCGAAAGACTTGCTCTAACTTTCGTTTGGATTTTTACTTTTTTTATAATAAAAGAGTTGAACCTTCTCCACCGTATCAGAAATATCTTGATCATCAAATAAGTTGTAAATTAAGGGATATGTCTAAAATGACCCTTTAGGAAGAGGACTAATGTGACATGATACCAAAAGCAGTCCTTCTAATATTTAAACAATAATATATTATTTTTAAATGTCAGAGTGTCTCCATCCCAATCATCTTGTAACTTACCAGTTCCATAAGGTCTCCTTGGATAGAGTATGAGTGGAGTGCATCAACCCCTTTAGAAATAATATTAAATGTATATATATTCTAATACTTTGATTAAACAATTACAAGCAAACTCTACTTTAGAAAATGCCGGTCATAATAATATTCCGAATCCAACCTAATAAGATCCCTTAACATGATGCGCCTATACCAATTATCTAACAATTTTTCAAAATTAAAAAGCCCAAGCTTATGCCATTTTTTCTCATTTCATTACTTTTCCTTGTATTAATAATTAAAATAGATAGACATACACTGCTACATTAAATTGATATATTTGTACTTTATGCATAATCAGTGAGATAGAAAATATAAAAAGACAAAAAAAGGAAAAGAAAGAAAATATTGGAAACTTAGCAAGAGAGGCAAATTGATATGTGAAAGAGGAAGTCTGAAATTCCATTTCCTCGTTGAATATTTCATATACACATTACAAACAATAAAATACAAGAGCGAAAAAAACAAGAAAAAATTAACCAAGAAAAAGCTTAATATTCAACTTTAGAAACAAACAAGATGTTTATAGATAGACATAAATTATAGATATGTCCTCTTCCTATACACACATTTTTTTTCTTTCATTGGAGGACCTCAAAACCAACAAATTAACTTCAACTTTTGCTTCTTCTTCGATGCATCAAAAAACACATAAAAGTTCCCAACTTTATGCTAAATAATCCAACCCATAATTCTTTTTTCTTCTATTTTCTGACTTCCTAAAAATAAACCTCAAAACCAACAAACTTTACTTCAGTTTAGGGCTTCTTAGTTTCATCAAAACACACATAAAGTCCCCAACTTTATGCTAAATTATCCAACTCATACTCAAAAGTTTTTGCCAATTTCTGACTTTCAAGACAGAAACCTTAAACCAAACAAATTAATTGCATGTTTTTAAGATTCATCAAAATCACATAAAGGTCCCATTTTTATGCTAAATTATCTAACCATATTCAAATTCATCCATTTTCTCACTTGATTGAGCTAATTCATTGACTTCATTGATTATACAAATATACCAAATATAGAGGATCTTGAAAAAGATGAGAACAGGATTAAGTACAATTCAGCAAACTCTAACACCTGAGGCAGCAACAATATTAAACCACTCTATAGCAGAAGCTAGGCGTCGCAACCATAGCCAAACGACGCCGTTACACGTGGCAGCAGCTTTGTTATCATCACCAAATAGCTTCCTGAGGGAAGCTTGTATCAAGTCCCACCCAAACTCATCACACCCTCTTCAATGTCGAGCTCTTGAGCTTTGTTTTAGTGTTGCGTTAGAGAGACTGCAAACTTCACAGGGAATTGAAAATGGGACTGAACCACCTGTTTCCAATGCCCTTTTGGCTGCTTTGAAGAGGGCACAAGCTCATCAACGAAGAGGGTGTGTGGAACACCTGCAACAGCCTTTGTTGGCTGTGAAAGTTGAGTTGGAGTATTTGATCATTTCGATTCTTGATGACCCGAGTGTGAGCAGAGTCATGAAGGAAGCTAGATTCATTAGTCCTGCGGTTAAAGCTACTATTGAGCAATCTTTGAATTCCAGTACGTCAAATATTGGAAAGAATCCGGGAGATACCAGAGTCTCGAGATGTATCCCGCCAAAAGCGTTTCTTGATTCTGTCAAGAGTCCTAGTTTAGGATCCTCTGGTGGGATTGGTACTAGGATGTTGTCATCATCACCAGGTGTTGTGGTTTCTCAGTTAGGACAACCTATGACAACATCGTCGGGTCAACTGCCTAATAGGAACATGTATTTGAATCCAAGATTGCAGAGTGGAGACGTGGGGCTAACAGGGAGCCAGAGGGATGAAGAAGTGAAGAAGTTGGTTGATGTTTTTTTCAAGTCAAGGAAGAGGAATCCTGTTTTGGTGGGGGAAGGTGAACTTGATGATGTGGTGAAGGAATTGTTCAGGAGAATTGAAAAGGGGGATTTAAATGGAGAAGGGTGTTTAAAAAACGTTCAATTGGTTCATTTCGGTAAGGAGTTTGTTTGTGATAAAGATCAAATACGCTCCAAGATTATTGAATTGGGTGGCCTAATTGAGACTAAATTTGCAAGTGGGAGTGTTCTTGTTAACTTGGGTGATCTAAGATGGCTTGTGGAGCATCCAGGTGATCAACCACTGCAGCAAAAGGCGGTTTGCCAGACCGGGAATGTGGCAGTGGTGGAAATGGGGAGGTTGCTGGAGAGGTTTATGGGAAATTGTAATGCCAATGATTGTGTTAATAATAAGATTTGGTTGATCGGAACAGCAACATGTGAGACTTATTTGAGATGTCAGGTTTATTATCCGACCATGGAAAATGATTGGGATCTGCAAGCTGTGCCTATTGCCTCTAGATCTCCTATGTTCCCAAGGTATTTTCCCTATCTTCTGCAAAGAAACTAACTTCCATTATTCTATGCCTCACTTATTTGTTTCTTAATGCTTTGTATATTGAGAGCAGAATAATTTTATCTTAATCTTGATAATTGCATCTTCCTCAATGTTTTCTCACAGCACTAGAATATCTTCTGATCCTATTCTTGTCTCTGTATCTGGTTCCACTATAATCATTAGATTTTGCTCCTGAAAGATTATGTTTTTTAACGTTATTTTTCTTGCGTCCCTTTGTTTGACTTGATCAAGTATAGTATGTAGTTTTGAACCATGACCTGATGTTGCAGGTTGGGAAATGAAAGAATTTTGTTGGATCTTGGGGAACCTCTTAGCGCACTGACAAGCTCATCAACGACAACGCCTATTTTGTCGAGCAACTTATCTGATAACTTGAGTGTTAGGAAATTGAAAATATGCCCGCAGTGTTCTGAGAAATATGAAGTGGAGCTTGAGCATCTTGAGAAAGATGCTGACAGTTCCACTTCTGATTTTAGTTCTGAATCGACTCAGTCAAAATTGCCACAATGGTTACAAAATGCTAAACTTCATGATAACCATGTCAAATCAAGTTTATTGCAGGTATGTCACCAGAGCGGTCGACTCAAGGGCAAGAAACGGTTTCTATATGATTCGTGGTTTGATTCTGATTTTGTATCTTTTAACAGGGAAAATGTGAAGATAAATCACAAGAGTTGCGGAAGAAATGGAATGAGACATGCTTGCGTCTTCATCCTAGTTTCCATCACAATGTCATCTCTGAGAGAACTACTTCGCCTGTTCTTCCGGTTCCAACGTTGCGCAATCCAACTCTTGCATTGCATCAACCTTTCCAGCCTAAGTTGCAATTAACCACAAAACTTGGAGAAATCCCTGAACTAAACAAAAGTCCTCCTTTATTCCGACCTTCTCTGAACAAAAATCTTGTTGCCCTTCGACCTTCTCTGAATGAAAATCTTCACACACACCCACCCTCTCTGAATGAAAATCCTCTCACACTCCGACCCTCTCTGAATGGAAGTCCTCAAATACTCCTTCCTTCTCTAAGTGATAACCCTGGAACTCTTCGACCTTCCTTAAACAAAAATTCAGTCACACTCAGACCCTCTACGCATGAAAATACTGTTACACACCTACCATCAGAGAATGCAACAGCATCTCCTCGTAGTCCTGTAAGGACTGATCTGGTTCTAGGGAGAAAAAGTACGGAGACTTCACCTGAAAATGCCAGTGAAGGGAATTTTAAAGATTTCTTAGGCAGCCTCTCTTTTGAACCAAAGAGCAAGCCAATTGATAAATTTTCAAACTCGTTGGATGCTGAAACATTCAAGAAACTAATCAAAGGTTTAATGGAGAAGGCGTGGTGGCAAGCAGATGCAGCATCAGGGGTAGCACAAGCTGTTACACGGTGTAGATTGGGAAACGGAAAACAACGGAGTGGTGGGTCCAGAGGTGATATATGGCTGTTATTTACAGGTCCAGACAGGATTGGCAAGAGAAAGATGGCATCAGTCCTCTCGGAACAGATAAGTGGCACCAGTCCAGTGATGATATGTCTTGGCTCACAGCGTGATTATGAGGAACAGGAAAATAATTTTCGGGGAAAAACTGCATTGGATAGAATTGTAGAGGCAGTTAGGAGAAATCCATTTAATGTTATCATGATCGAGGATATTGATGAAGCAGACCTTCTGATTAGAGGAAGTATAAAACGAGCAATTGACAGAGGTAGGCTGACAGATTCTCATGGCCGAGAAATCAGTCTTGGCAATGTGGTATTCATTGTTACTGGAAATTGGTCGACAGTAAGTTCCAATGACCAGGGAAATTGGATGAATAACACAAAGTTCATAAGAAATGGGAACTGGCACTTGAGATTAACAGTAAGTGAAAAGGGTATTAAGCGTAGAGCGAATTGGTTGCTCGATCAAAATAGACCATCGAAGATTAGGAGAGAATTGAGCTCCAGCCTTTCGTTTGACCTCAATCGAGCAGCAAATACAGAGGATGATAGAACTGATGGATCTCATGAATATAATGATCTGACCAACGAAGACGAAGAAGAGCTCAGCTTTGATGATCAACAATTTTCCATCAGAGCAGTACCTGAAGACCTATTAAATGTTGTTGATGATGTCATACCCTTTAGGCCCGTGGATTTCCACTTTATCAGAAAAGAGATTCGAAAAACAATTGCTAAAAAGTTTTCCATTGGCGGGGATGACAAAATTTCTGTGCAAGTAGAAGATGCTGCCCTGGATAAGATTATAGGTGGGTTGTTGCATGGTAAATCAAGCCTGGAAGAATGGGTGGAGAAAGCCTTGGGGCCAAGATTCGAACAACTTGAAGCGCTACTTGAATCTTCACACGAACACGAGAACGTTGGAGTTCGGCTAGAGCTCGATCCTGCACCTAATATGGATTCTGATGGCCATAGTAATGGAGATCAGCTTCCAACTATACTCAGAATAATAGCCAATGGAATTCCAAATTGAGGGGATACTTTCATATATATACTAGATAGTATGCACTATCATGCACATTGTAAATATGGGCAGACATGTTTCTTTTTCTATTATGATAGATAAAAGAACCATCACCAAATGCTTCTAGAAATTATCACTTACACTGTTACACATGTGGTGATAATCTTACCTCAATATTATGGAAAATTTTGTCATGAATATAGATACCACTTCCTAATAATGGATGTGACGGCTTCACACTTTAATACAAGGAGGCTTTCTAGCAACTAAACGAACTACTTTGCTTTTGTAACAACTACTCACAACTATAGTATGCACTAGGTAGACTTTGGGTTGGACTGACGTGCAAATCATGTCAGCCAGGTGAACCACATTGTGTGACAAGCTCGATCAAGAAAGTGTTGGTATATAGGCAGAATCGAACTCCTGGCCATGCAGTTCAAATTCACCTACTCCACCAAGTTAGCTACCCTTAACCCTACTAATAAATTGCTTTGCTGTTTATATCTTCTGAACTAAAACATATGAGCTTGAATACAATAGAATGAAACGATTTGAAGGATACAACAAAATGAGTAGCAGGTTAAAACATTGTAAGAACTCAGAATTCACATGAAATATGTCTAATTAAATGGTTTATACACCACGCCGATGGCTCAATCTGATATAAGCTTATATCCAAGAAGTTTTGGTTCTAATCTTGTTGGAAATAATTTGAATACCTCATATTTATTCTAACGGACTATTAATTATAAATTTTTGTATTTGTATTTATGATACAACATATATTCTTTTATTTTTTAGTATTATGTGACGCATATACATACTGTGGAGAATAATGGATATGGGAAGTGCTAGACATGGGCAGATCTAAAACTATAATTGAAGGTATTTATTTTAGCATTTAAAATATCAAAAATAAATATAGATATTCATTAAGAAGGTATAAGAGAAAAGAGTAACAAAAATATGAGAGAATGACTAAAATATCCTTATCAAAATGTTAATTTTTTTGAAAAATCAAGAGTTGTACAAAAAATATGCGTGAGTAAATATATACATAATATCCAACATGAGTAATCGAAAGTATGTAAAAATCATACTATTGTAATCGACTAGTGTTTTTTAACAAACGTGAATGATTAACGAAACCATTTGCTGTTGAATTACTACCGAGATTTAATTTGTATGGTGAAGGAAATTCAGATTTGGTCCGTTTAACTGTCAAAGAAGGCCCAAGTGACTAACACCAATTGCCCAATTGTTGTGAACAAGGGTTTAAATACCCCAAATTACAGGTTCGAATTTCGAAGCACAGTAGCCCAATAAAAGTGGGTAGTATTTTGAATATTTATAATTTAGTAGTGATAGACTGAGGTCTGAGAGTAATGTCAAGATAGACATGATTTTAGTGGAATTGGAGTAATTGAGGACACGAAATAAATAAAATAAAAGAGGAGAATTAGTCATTTTCCTGAATTTAAGAGATGACGATTTTGATTGGGTGATTGAGGGACACTGGGTTTCTTAAGTATCTTATTATTTCAGTTGGTGACCAAATGTTATTGGTCGTTGTTAAGCTTCGTTCAAAATAAGGTTTTGGTCCATTAGCGTTTGTGTGTTGACTTATAATTGTGGAAAATTAGATGATGATTTATTTATTAAGATTTGTTTTATCTTTGATAATGATGTTATGGAAAGAAAATCACTACAAAATGGAGTAGCATTATTACAATTAACCAACTCATCAAATCAATCAACCTTCCACACCTAATTTCTATAGATGAATATTATGAATAGTGATGAGCTTCTCCAAGCTCAAAGTCTCATATGGAATCATTTATTCAATTTCATAAACTCATTTTCTCTAAAATGTGCCATTCAATTAGGCATACCTGATATTATCCATAACTATGGAAAACCAATGCCTCTTTCTCAACTAGTAGATGTTCTTTCTATCCAGAAGGAAAAAACAAATTGTCTCCAACGTTTGATGTGTTTATTGATTCAATCAGGCTTCTTTATTCAAGTTCCAGAGGGCTATATGCTTACTCCTGCATCTCATCTCCTCCTTAAAGAGAATCCTCTTAGTGTTTCCCCCTTTTTGCTATCCATGCTTGATCCAGTCCTGACTAGTCCATGGCATCAGCTAAGCGATTGGTTCAAGAGCGAGGATATTGCCACGCGGCCCACGCCTTTCGGAGCTTTCCATGGAAGGTCTTTTTGGGATTTGGCTAAACAAGAACCTCAGTTTCACGACAATTTTAATCAAGGCATGGCGTCTGATGCAAGGTTGATTTTTCGATCTTCTTCTTTTTCTATTTTTCTTACTGGGGGCTTGAAGCTTGATGGCGATGTGAATTTTTTGTTTTTAAAAAATGATACAATAGTTGGACTTTTATTATGTCTCCACCCGCCCTGCTTGAACCCATCTACCACCACCTTACAATGAAAAATTTAGTGGTGCAATTGTACCACCATGCTTGTTATAGTTGCTTCCGGGCTTCAGTTATGATGGTAGGCCCCCTAAAGTTGTATTAACCACTGGGTCATTCGATGTTCTCAGGTTGGTTTCTTCTTTGGTTGTGAAGGAGGGAAAAGATGTGTTGGCGGGGTTGAAGTCATTGGTGGATGTGGGAGGAGGGACAGGAACTATGGCTAAGGTTATTGCTGATGCCTTTCCGGAGATGTCTTGTACTGTGTTTGACCTTCCTCAAGTAGTTGATGGCTTAGAAGGAAATAGAAACCTTTCTTTTGTTGCTGGAGATATGTTCGAGTTTATACCACCTGCAGATGCAGTATTACTTAAGGTATGTTGAATTTATATACTCAAAAGGTTAGATTTTTAAATTTATGTTTGATCATATATTTTGTATTTTGTGTATACAAGCAGTGGATATTACACGGCTGGTCAGATGAAAGATGCATAAAAATTTTAAGGAATTGTAAAGACGCTATTGAAAGAAAGAAGATTAACGGAAAAGTCATAATTATTGACATGGTGATTGACCGACAGAAAGAAGACAACCATGTAAAAACTCAGCTGTTTTTCGATATGTTAATGATGGTTGTAACCCCTAGGCCTGTAATCGAGCCGAATAAAGCCGAACTATTGACTATTTGTATTTGATTTGATCAATTATTAAAGTGACGTTTGATTTGGCTTGATTTGGTCAAACATCAATTATAATAGTTTGGCTTGACGTTTGAGGGAAATTTTTAAGTGTATATTTGATCCTATTTGGCTTGAATCGAGCGAACCGTTTGAAAACGTTTGATTTGAAAATACATATACAACTTAATCTTTGAACATGAAATCTAGAAGTGAAAAAAGACATAAAATTTATCAATTACATGCCCATAATCTAAAATAGCAAAATAATAGTAGTTTACAAAATTCGGCTCAGATTTCGGTTTTTTCCATCAACCAAAAGTGCGATGCGCCATGGCTGCAAAGTGTTTGCCCCGCCAAGATACGCATCTGGTCATTTGGTATGATAGTTACTTAAGTTCCTACTGTATCATCATATTATTGAACACAAGAAATGTATATTTCACCTCCAATTAGGGACAACAACGCAGTCATTGACATATTAACAGAAAGTTACAACTGAGGGAGGACCGATTCTTGATAATGTTTGAGAGAGAATTGAGATGTATGATGTTAGATGTATCGGCAGACAGAGAGAAGGGAGAAAGAATGAGGGTTAGGGTTCATAACTCATAAGAATGAGGGTTAGGACTTAGGGTTATATACTTATATATAAATAGATATTAATGAGTTGGACCTAACCTAATATAAATGGACTAGTAGATTATGGACTATAAAAATAAGTGGATCACATTAGTTCATTACTTATAAATTATATAAATGTTATATAATATAAATGTTATTTATATATATAAAATATAATATAAATGTTATTTATATATATATAATATAATATAAATAGGGAGGGGGCAATCGAGCCAAACCTTTTCGAACGGTTTGGCTTGATTTGACAAATAACGACTTCTAACGTTTGGCTTTATATTTGAAGCCTCGAGCCGAACATCAAGCCGAACCTTTTCGAGTCAAATATGCCAAGCCTTTTCGAATCGACACGTTTGCTGATAGGCCTAGTAACCCCTGGTAGAGAAAGAACTGAAAATGATTGGGCAAACCTCTTCCAAGAAGCTGGCTTCAAAAGCTACAAGATCACTCTTGAGTTCGGGTTGCGGTCTTTAATAGAAGTTTTTATTTGAATGAATCATATTTGTCGTAATCGTTAGATAAAGATTTTTCTGTTTATCTCGCTATTATTTGATGTAATAGTAACAAATTTGAATGCTTCAACAAAATCGTTACTTAATATGGAGTACTTCATAAGACGTTAATTATTGTTATTTGTGTAACTAAATCCATTACTTCAATGGATGTATGTAGAAGTATTAGTATGAGTTATCAACACATATGTCTCGCTTTGATCATATTATAAATGGCATTTGAAAATGAATAATAGAGAATGAAAATTTGATAAATCTTAAGAGTATATGTGATTAAAATTTATAGATTTACGGATATATATAATCTATTACATTATTTAAGTTATTTCCTTGCTTTATAAATAAAATGAACAAAAATATGGTACAGTGCGTTTGATGACAGGGGCGAAACCAGGATTAAAAACTAAATCTTAACTGTATTATTAGTTATTAATTAACAACTAATTAGTATTTTATAAGCTAATAATATTATCAACTAGTTAGTACAACTAGTGTTAAGAATTTATGGAGTTCCACTCTAAAACCAATTGACAATAGATAAAGGGAATAGCCCAAGATCTTATATATTAACTCGGGATGACATCGACTACTAATATGGAATGTGCATCTTAACAGCAAGTAACGCTAGTATGCAATTAATATTTAAGAGTAAGTCGTAACAGTTTAAGTACAATAACTCGAACCCATGTATATGTGGTGATCAAGAATGGGAGGGCCAAGGCCAACTAAGCCAAATGCATTTTTGTTCTATGTTTTCCATATACTGGATGTAGTACGATGTAGTTCACTCCCACCCCCTCCTTTCGCCCCAGCTTGATGGCAATGAAATAAAACGGTTAATTTTCATATAAAATGAAAAAAAAAGAATGAGAATGTGAAATTTTGATTATTGAAGTAAACTAATCAAATATTCTGATATAAAGTTTTAAATGTGTAGATGGTATTTTTAATCTTAATTATTTGTATTTTTAGATATGAAGTTTAAATATCCAATAAAATTATCACGTTCAATGCACATCCCTTATAACTAGTATTATAAAAGTGTAAATAAGCCAAATTTGTAGCTTAGTTGGTTGGAATTTTGGAGTTTTCTTTCGGAAGGTGGACGTTGTGGGTTATGTTCGAGCTTCGCAAGACATGTTTGTACTTTAATTTTAAACATAATTGAATTTTTTGATACTTTAACTATTTTTTAAAATTTCGATCCCCATTTTATTCTCTTCAATGTTAACTCCTACATATTTTCATTTTAATTTCGTCGTAAGAATTAATGCCATTTTGTAAATGCGATAATAATGTTACATACATAGACCATAGTGATAGTCCTTATTGATTGGCAAAAAGTTGAAATAGTGGCCCTTTGGACTCATCATGAATTCATGATCTGTCTTGGATATTTCACATAGATGCATAATCAACACATTTATTAGTGTTTTGTCGTCTTATGCATTAAGAATATAGTAGGATATATTAACTCAAATTTTCCATTTTACACGAGTAATAACGAGTCCTACTAAAGCCAATCACATAATTCACGTTGCTCTGAATTAGTGTATATCAGTATATACGATATGACATCAATCGTGATACAGTAACAGACACGACTAAAACGTAGCAGTCAATCTTTACATACATATTTCATCGATCTGCCATAAATCGTTTCACTTTCATAACACCAACATATTTGAATTACATATTCATTCCATTTCACTTTAATAGACTTCATATAATTAGAAACGCAAATAACTTTATTTTATCACTTATTTTATAAACACATTATAATAAATTACATCAAAATAA
Organism: Echium plantagineum; assembly: GCA_003412495.2. Taxonomy (NCBI): domain Eukaryota; kingdom Viridiplantae; phylum Streptophyta; class Magnoliopsida; order Boraginales; family Boraginaceae; genus Echium; species Echium plantagineum. The sequence goes on along the minus strand of CM016566.1, from coordinate 6,717,873 downwards.
TATTGTATTATGAAAATATGTTTAAAAACAAATTCATCTCTGGCAACAAGTTATACATATTGACTTCCCGAATCTTTCAGAGAGCGGAGGCAGATCTTCTTTATCCCTGCTTACTGGCCGAAAGAGCTCAGTTCGACAAGAAAGATCCATGAAATCAAGAAAGCCTCATTGGAAATAAAGATTTTGTTTTGGCTTTGCCTCAACGAGTGAACTTCCTCACCCGAATGAACTAACTACTTTACCTCGCCATCTCTAATGATATCAACATTTATTTTCGGGTATATATAAAAATAAAAAAATTGTGGTCAAAACGGATTCCCAAAGAGCATTTGATTCAAAATAGTAACATAAAATTATAGTTCAATAATCACATATAAATATTTTATTGCACAATCATCTTCTGAAGCGTGTTACAAACAAATGTTACGCATTTACTAGCAAGGGTTATCATGTTGGTAGAATAATTGAATTTGTGTCTAAAAATTCAAGATTTCGTGAATTTAATTCACTGTACTAATACTTGGATGGCTAAGTTTGGCACACGATGCAATATGCTAAATATGGAGAAGCACTACAATAATGCAACATGACAATCACTATAAATATGGACAGCATTACTGCAATCATGCAACTCAAATCAAGTAACTTTATACAATCTATCTATAGATGAAATTTCTCGGTGGTCTTGATCTTTCAAGTGATGAGCTTCTCCAAGCTCAAAATCTCATATGGAATCATTTATTCAATTTCATAAACTCATTTTCTCTAAAATGTGCGATTCAATTAGGCATACCTGATATTATCCATAAGTATGGAAAACCAATGCCTCTTTCTCAACTAGTAGAACTTCTCTCTATCCACAAGGAAAAAACCAATTGTCTCCAACGTTTGATGCGTTTACTAATTCATTCAGGCTTCTTTCTTCAAGTCCCAGAGGGCTATATTGTTACTCCTGCCTCTCATCTCCTCCTTAAAGAGAATCCTCTTAGTGTTTCCCCCTTTTTGCTATCCATGCTTGATCCAGCTCTGACTGATCCATGGCATCAACTTAGCAACTGGTTCAAGATTGAGGAAACCGCCACGCCTTTCGAAGCTTTCCATGGAAGGTCTGTTTGGGATTTGGCAGGACAAGAACCTCAGTTTAACCATCATTTTAATCAAGCCATGGCTTCTGATGCAAGGTTAGTTTCTTCTTATTTTCTTTTAACCCCACCCCACCGCCCTCTACATAGAATTGGATCCAGGATCTCTAAGTTATCGAGAGACCTCCTAACCACTAAGTCATTCGATATTCTCAGGTTAGTATCGTCTTTGGTTGTGAAGGAGGGCAAAGATGTGTTTGAGGGGGTGAAGTCATTGGTGGATGTAGGTGGAGGGACAGGAACAATGGCTAATGCCATTGTTGATGAATTTCCGAACTTGGCATGCACTGTACTTGACCTTCCTCATGTAGTTGATGGTTTAAAAGGAAGTAGCAACCTTTCTTTTGTTGCTGGAGATATGTTCGAGTCCGTACCAACTGCAGATGCAATATTGCTTAAGGTATGTAGCAATGGTACCACTAAGTGGGCTCGAGTTGTACTTTTATCTCCATAAATGGCAGTAATAATAGTCCTGATAGTGTATACATGATTCGCAAATGGTCCCTATTTTAATGTCAACGTTAATTTAAATAATGATTTTTGACGTTTTTGAATAAATTTTGATGTTAAAATGAAAATTTTGAAAAGTTTGGGCCTATTAGGGGTGAAAACTATCTTCTTTGTTATTATTATCATTAATATTGAATGACATGTATGTTCATTTATATGTTTGAATATTTTTATTATGTTAATTTCAACTACTTATCTTATGTATATATGAAAGCAGTGGATATTACACGATTGGTCAGATGAAAGATGCATAAAAATCTTAGAGAAGTGTAAAGAAGCTATTAAAAACAGAACGATTAATGGAAAAATCATAATTATTGACATGATCGTTAAGAAGCAGAAAGAAGACAATCATGTGGAGACTCAATTGTTTTTCGATATGTTAATGATGGTCCTAACTCCTGGTAAAGAAAGAACTGAAAAGGATTGGGCAAACCTCTTCCATAAAGCTGGTTTCAAAAGCTACAAGATCACTCATGTGCTTGGTTTACGGTCTCTGATTGAAGTTTATCCTTGAATTCTATCATGTAATAATAATTATTATATCTTCTTAATATGTATGTTGTTAGTTATATGAAGGTTAAAGACCATGTTTATAAGTGTGATAATAAGGCTACCATATGTATAGTCCTTATTGATTGGTAAAATAAAAGTTTAATAATGGCCTTTTGGATTCATTATGATTTTTCTTGCATATTTACTATTGATACATAATCAGCATATTTATCTTTGATGGACTAGTGAATAATCTTATACTACCTCCAATTCAATATAATGACACCTATGTTCATATATTCATATTGCACACTAATTAACAATTACTTTTTGATTATATAATTATATTCAGTAAAAATTACAAGAAAATAATTTCAAATATTTATATTATGTAATTATGATATACTACCTCCGTCCCTAAAAGATTGTCACATTTTGACTTTTGGTGGTCAACAAAACACGATTTAAAACATAAATATCTATTATTCTGCATGCGAAAAAATTATAACAAATTAATATTTCAAAAATATATATTGAGACGAATATAACAAGGTCCCACAACACTATATTATTTCTTATCGTTTAGTGGGAATTCATGATCAAATTTTGTAATGTTTGACTAACAAAAGTCAAAATGTGACAATCTTTTAGGGACGGAGGGAGTATAAATAATAAATGGTAAAAAATTGATATTAGAAAATTAAAACAAGAGCCTAGCTAGGTAACTCAAGATGTGTGATCAATGTAGTCCAATTAGTAGTTCTCATAAACATTTCATCAAGATTCCACATAGAAAGTTTCGAATAGTTTATTTGAAATAAATTGAATCTATGCGAGTGTAGTTGACTTTAATCGTTATATTTCTAATATACTACGAGTATTCTATATGTTAGAGGTAAATCAATGTCAACTCATATCCTAGGTGAATACAAAAAATATAATCCAACTATAAAATATTTTTATTTGTCCCCATACTCATCATAATTAAAACGGGCAAGAAAAGATAATGGGACATTTCCTAAATTGGTTTATATAGAGAAAAATTGAAAAGGATATGAGTATATCAATGTGTATATATATTAAATACTCCCTCAATCCTTTCGTTTGTCTACTTTATATCTGCACAAACTTTTAAACATATTCAAATTCATTTTACAATACTCCATTTTTTCTCCAAAATTTTGAATTAAAATGAAACTAATTTTGGTATTTTCATTTTAGGAAAAGTGAACAAAGAAATTGGGATGGAAGAAGTAAATAAAATTACCTATCTTTTTTGTCGGTTTTCGGTGGGAGGCCTAACCTACATCGATTCGGCTCCCTCAAAATCAAAATATGAATTGGTTCGTTTTCAACCAATTTAGAAAAATTGAGTTATTACATTTATATGTTTGGTTTAAATCGTTCTAACCGATCTGGAGTTACAAAAAACCGGTTTCACCCAACGGGGGCCGTTCCGCTGGTATGTCTAGATTAAGACATTAAGTAGATGTGACTGATCCATCGAAGATAGGCCGAGTATATATACTTTAATGATGCTAGGAATAGGATCTATATTCAGGAATGAGCACTACATTTTTTCGATAGATCCATACTTAAAATTAGGCATGTTAGTTATGTTACACATGTGAGTTGTGACATGTCTAATGTCTCATGATTCATGAGAACTAAACCGGCCCAACTAACCATCAATAATTGATCCAACAAAAATTAATGGTCGCATCTGAATGTGCTTGCATTGCATATTTGCATGTGCGCAGTGGTTGAGTAGTAATCTTGTCATAGTTCCAACTTCCAAGTAGCAACCCAGCCATGTTTGTACATAAATCCCACATCACATGTAATCTTGTTTTTGTGAGAGCCTCACATACTTGCATGAGTGCATCAGCCTAGTGGGCATAACAAACTATTGTTAATTATCGATGTGATTCCAAATATATAACGACATGAAATTGTAGTGTGGTTTCAGATATATATTAACAATCTTGCAGGTTAATTCTCGTAAAATAATTTGTACCATAGTCTCCAAAGATGAAAATTGTTGCACGTTAATCCATATAGTTTATGTCACTTTCAGGGACTAATCGTAGCATTATCACTATGGAGACTAAAGTGAAATTATATCCTACTATCTTGCGACCAGCAAACTGACAATTTAAGTGTGCATATTCTTCCTCCATCTATCCCAGAATCCCATATTATTAATTTTATTTAATTAATTTATGTTTACCTTTTGTTTATTTTAAATAAATCAATAATAGACCATAAATCTATCTATAACTACTACTTAATACTTCGTCCATCAATAAAATGTCATTTAATTTATCTTTTATTAATCAAAATATAATGCATTAATTGATTAATGTAAAACAATTTTCAATAAAAATAATCTTGTTAATCGTAATATATGATGAAAACATGCATGAGAACATCGAATGACCTAGTGGTTAGGAGGTCTTCCAGTGACTTAGAGGTCCTGGGTTTGACTCTCATTGTAAGGGGCGGTGGGTGAATTTAAATATATATATATATATATATATGATGAAAACATTAAACTTTAACATATCTTTTATAAAATTTTATTTACAAAATATTCATTAATGTCAAAAATTGAAATATCATCAACATTAAAATTTATAAAGTACACCATACATCTTAAGGGATGAAAAAAGTATGCACATGTTTAATTGTCAAAATAAAACTTCATTAAAGTCAATATAAAATAAGAACTGATTTTAAGGTCAAAGAATTGGTCTTGTAAAGTTACATTTATACTTGTTTAATTATATTTATCATATAATTAAACAATATATTCAGGATTCTTCGAAATCTGTCTCAAAACTTATTGATCGAATGATAAGTGCATGAATAAATTACATTAACTTATATAAATAGTTTGATCTATTATCAACTAATATAAAATTAAATTATATTCTCAATCAATATCCATAAACTGAGACACTTGTTAAGGATATAATGTCTCTAAATTCATATACATTAATTACTAGTATAAAATTGGGGGTCATGTGCTAATAAATACATGTGGCGCTAGTACTACTCACTAGTCACTACTCACTACTACCTAAAGACCCCTTGCTGAAGAGACGAAATAAATTAAACGTGGTATATGGTAGGTGAGGGGGTTTGGTGATTTTGCTAAATTTAGAGATAGATGATTTTTAGTGGTGAGAGTGGAAACTTATAGTTCTCTTAAATTTCTTGTTCATTATTAATGGGAATGCCCCATTTTCTTTTTGTAAATTGTAATACAGTATATTTTTTTTTTCTTTTTTGGCATATTTTAAGGTAGTGCATATATTATTTTGCTAAAAAAAAATTAACATTCGCTCTAAAAATTTAGATCCGTCACTGCTCCCACCAATCTCATACCTATTACTACTTCCATCCCCAAATAATTGTCACGTTTTAACTTTTTGTAGTCAATAAAACACAATTTAAAACGTAATCTTTTATTTTACATGCAAAAAAATTATAAAAAGTCGATATTCCAAAAATATAGATTGAGATGAATTTAACAAGATAATTTTATTGATGAATAATTGTTGTTATTGTTGTTGTGAATATATTATATAGATACCTATATTTATAGGTAAACATTAAACCTAACACTACGGGCTTATGGGCTAGGGTTACTTGCCCATTAGCCTGACACCCTCCCTCAAACTCATGGTAATTTATAGAATTTCCATGAGTTTGCAATACAACATAAAAAGTACTAAAAAAGAAAACATAAATTGGATCAAGCCGGATCCATGATCAGTGCGTGTCGGATTCGCCAGACAACGCGTATCGCCGATCAATAACTGCCAGGAACGCCATCCTTTTCGAACCTGTCAGATCAGTGCGTGTCGGATTCGTCAGAAACACGTACTGCCAATCTTCAATCAGTAACTGCCAGGAACGCCATTCTTTTCGAACCCGGTCAGATTAGTGCGTATAGGACTTGCCAGACAATGCGTATCGGACTCGCCAGACAATGCGTATAGGACTCGCCAGACAATGCGTAATTCGCCAATCGATAACTGCCAGGTCTTGTTCAAAATTCCACTTCAACTTGAAGTAGAATAAATCAATTATTTTTTTTCTTTTATTGTTTCAATGGGCTACTCCCATTTGTTCATAATCCTTATCACCCTCCCTCAAACTCATGGTAATTTGTCTATATTTCCATGAGTTTGCAACAATATTAATATTAGTAAATTTCAAGAAAATAAAAAATCAAGAAATATTGCAAAAAATAATATCGAAAAAGATCAACGAATCCCGCCGGTGAGTATTAGAAAACCCACCGGCAGGGCAGCGGAATGTGTATATAGGCCTCAAGAATCGATAGGCTCTGATACCATGTAGAAATATAGAGGGAGATAATTTTATTGAGAATAATTGTTGTTATTGTTGTTGTGAATACATTATAGAGATACCTATATTTATAGGTAAACATTAAACCTAACACTACGGGCTTATGGGCTAGGGTTACTTGCCCATTAGCCTGACATTTTCTCTAAAATGTGCAATTCAATTAGGCATACCTGATATTATCCATAACTATGGAAAACCAATGCCTCTTTCTCAACTAGTAGATGTTCTCCCAATCCCCAATCAAAAAACAAATTGTCTTCAACGTTTAATGCGTTTACTAATTCATTCAGGCTTCTTTATTCAAGTCCCAGAGGGCTATATTCTTACTCCTGCATCTCATCTCCTCCTTAAAGAGAATCCTCTTAGTGTTACTCCCTTTTTGCTATCACAACTTGATCCAGTTCTGACTAGTCCATGGCATCAACTAAGCGATTGGTTCAAGAGCGAGGATACTGCCACCACGTCTTTCGAAGCTTTCCATGGAAGGTCTGTTTGGGATTTGGCTAAACAAGAACCTCAGTTTAACTATAATTTTAATCAAGGCATGGCTTCTGATGCAAGGTTGATTTCTTCTTCTTCTTCTTTGAATATATGTTATTATTATGTATAAGTGCATATGCCCTACTCCACTCACCTCTCCCTGCAATGAACAATGATAGGCCCACCAAAATACTATATATACAAACCTCTCTTAACTTTTAGGTCATTCGATGTTCTCAGGTTGGTTTCTTCCTTGGTTGTGAAGGAGGGAAAAGATGTGTTCGCTGGGTTGAAGTCATTGGTGGATGTGGGAGGAGGGACGGGGACTATGGCTAAGGTTATTGCTGATGCATTTCCGGAGATGTCTTGTACTGTGTTTGACCTTCCTCAAGTAGTTGATGGCTTAGAAGGAAATAGCAACCTTTCTTTTGTTGCTGGAGATATGTTTGAGTCTATACCACCTGCAGATGCAGTATTACTTAAGGTATGTTAAATAAACGTAGAAAGTTAGGGTGCCTTATAGAAATATCCCGTACACATTCCGTAAAGGGTTAATATACAAATATTGGTGGTTGGAGTGGGGATTGAAGATGTAATTATTATTTGTTCATGGGTTATTGTGTAAGTATTTTTCTGTACGGAATTCTATACGGAACAAATCTATACGGAACCGTAACCGGTCCGATTTTAACTCAAAACAGATACAAATTTCAATATTTTGATAGTCAAAAGGGACGCGATCGGATAATATTATGCAAAAACATATTAAAGATCCATACTGAAGTAGATATACCAAGAGGGTGCTCGAGCTTATATGAGCTTTTAACTAACTTCTGCAACAATAACAAATTAAAACAAAACTAAACACATAAATAATGTACAAAGAAAGACTCTCTATTTAACAAAAAGATAAGTAGATAATTATCAATTAGCCTATACACCAAGGTCAAATAGAATATTTCATAACAAGAATTAACTCGTAATAAATTGACGAGAAATAAGGACATTAGAAACAAAGAAACAACAAAAACTAAGAATACAAAAGCACAAACCAACAATTCATGGACATGTATATGAATAAATGCACAATTAAAAGTGAAGTAAGAAGACAAAATTAAAAACACAAGCTATTAACAAGAATCTAAATAAAATAAAAAAACCTGATTGTAAAACGAATAGAATTATCCAAAGAAATAAGAGTGAGTGAGTGAGTGAATGAATGAATTGAAATGGATTGAGTATATATATAGTAGAGGGAGGGAAGTGACCAATGATCAAAATTGATCCAAGTAATCCAATGGTTCAAAATATGATGGTGAAGTCAAATGCTCAACGGCCAAGTTTGGCATAACTAATCCAATGGTTCAAAATCAATGGTCAATTATGAAGTGCGGCATAATCAGTTATGAAGTGGGGTATAAGTCATTTAATAACTGGTCCCACGTTCAAAAGATCAATGGCCGAAATTGGTCCAACTAATCCAATGGCTGAAAACACGATGGTAAAGTCAAATGATCAATGAACAAGATTGACCTAACTAATCCAACGGCTCAAATGCTAATGATCAATTATGAAGTGGGACATACGTCAATTATGAAGTGGGGTCTAAGTGATTTAATAACTGGTACCACGTTCAAATGATCAATGGCCAAAATTGGTCTAACTAATCCAATGGCTCAAAATTCGATAGAAAAGTCAAATGATCAACGGCCAAGGTTGGCCTAATCCAATGGCTCAAAACACAACAGTGAAGTCAAATGATCAATGATCAAGATTGGTTTAACTAATCCAATGGCTCAAATGCAATGGTCAATTATGAAATGAGACATACGTCAATTAAGAGGTGAGGTCTAAGTCATTTAATAGTTGGTCTCATGTTGTTAATAGCTGGTCCCACAGACGACATACCAAAATATTGTGAAGGATTTCTCATCAACCTTTATATATTGAGGTAGATATACTCCATTTGCTTTTTTAGTTCGTAGTCGTTTTAACTTAATTATTTTTATTTGAAAATAATTATCCTTTTAATAAGCGAAGTGGTAAAATAGATAACGAGAATATCACCGGATTGCAGTTCAGTCCCCATTAGTAACACCGTTTTAATTTAGTCCCGGATAGTGACACCATTTCAATTTAGTCCCCGATAATAAAAAAAGGTTATATAATGGTCCCCAACTTAACTTCTTCATTAATAATTAACGGCTACACGTAATTAGTAAATACATTTGGGTTCGTTTAAACTCATATTAATTTAGTTTACCAACTCATTTCCCTCTAAAAAACAACTTTCAAAACGAAATGAACCATATGAGTTCAGACCTTTAATATTTTTTTTTGCGCCAAAAGTATTTACTAATTATATGTGGTCATTAATTATTTACGGAGAAGTTAAGTTGGGGATCAATGTCCAACTTCTTGCCACTATCTTAAACTAAAATATAATTTTACATTATTAATTATCCAATAATATAATGATAATCAATTATTATTTTATATTTTACATGTACCTTACTATTTTAACTTTTTCTTAATCTATATGAAAAGAGCTAAAACAATAATTAAAAGAAACCGAGAGAGTGCAAGAGCAATAATAATAGTTTAAGCTCTTATACTCATCAAAAGGTTAAGTTTAAGTTGGATGGTTAGATGTATATGTTTGTCGAACTTTGACAAATTTTCATACATATTTCAAAATTCCATATTTTCATCCTATACATTAAATTAATATAAAGACGCATGATAAATAATGGACTATATATTTGAAATTTGTTCACATGGTAACAAATACCGTCAAGTTGTCATCACAACCCTATTATCAAGCTCAATAATGTCACTTGATGACATGTATGTTCAAATATATATATAAATTTTTAAATGCATTATAGTATTAATTCTTAATTTCTTACTTTTTATCTTTTGTATATATGCAAGCAGTGGATATTACACGACTGGTCAGATGAAAGATGCATGAAAATTTTAGAGAATTGTAAAGAGGCTATTAAAAACAAGAAGAATGATGGAAAAGTTATAATTATTGAAATGGTGGTTGACGGACAAAAAGAAGAAAACCAAGTAGAAACTCAATTGTTTTATGATATGGCAATGATGGTCGCAGCTTCTGGTAAAGAAAGAACTGAAAAGGATTGGGCAAACCTCTTCCGTAATGCTGGTTTCAAAAATTACAAGATCATTCCTATGCTTGGTTTACGGTCTCTCATTGAAGTTTATCCTTGAATTTAGTCATGTAATAATAAATCATTATCTCTTCTTAATTCGATTCCCATATGCATCTTGTTAATTATATGAAGGTTAAGACCATGTTTGTAAGTGTGATAATAATTCTACTACATGTATAATCTTTATTTATTGGTAAAATAAAAGTTTAATAATGGCGTTTTGGATTTAGCATGATATATTTGTCTTGGATATTTCCTATTGATACATAATCAAATTCATATAATGTGTAAACTAAGATCATACATTATAAATTTGATTCAACGCCTCGTCAAAATTATTATATCAAAATATGCTATGAACTAAAGATTGTGTATGTTCATATGAAATATTTACCTTTAATGGACCAGCGAATAATACACTAATTAACAATTACTATTAGACAATATTAGTGTAACTATATTATTACTATATTACTAGGCAATATATTATTGTATCAAAATATGTTATGAACTAAAAATTCAGTATGTTCATATGAGATATTTATCCTTAATGGACTAGTTAATAATACACTAATTAACAATTACTTCCTCCGTCCCTAAAAGATTGTCACATTTTGACTTTTGTTACTCAAACATTAAAAAATTTGATCATAAATTTTCATTAAACGATAAGAAATAATACAGTCTTGTGGAACCTTATTAGATTCGTCTCAATATATATTTTTGAAATATTAACTTTGTATAATTTTTTCGCATGTAGAATAATAGATATTTATGTTTTAAATCGTGTTTTGCTGACCACCAAAAGTCAAAATGTGACAATCTTTTAGGAACGGAGGGAGTACTTATTAGTTATACGAAGCGTTTAGGAATGGAATTAAGATGAAATTTAGGGGACAAAATTTAAAATTACACTTATAAGAAATATGACATGATTATCTTACATGTGCCCCGAATATCAATCAAATCATACAAATACATTCGTACAATATAGTACCAATGAGATCATTAAAATTAAAATAAAATAAAACATGAGTACAAGTATTGAAACAGTATCTTGCTTGCAGATCATGCGTACTTGTCAGTTGTCACCCTTCGAAAACATTGCTGTTTTGCAGGATTATTGTCCTAACGAATTCACAAAAAATCCATTATTATTCTCCACTTTAGTTAGACACCTAATTAAGATTATTCAATTGAATATTCTCCCTATTTTTCAGCATTACACCTCACACCAATCTCCACACAGACCCCACTCATGGATATCTATAATTATAGTGAATCAAAACAGAAAAGGAGAAATATTCTTACTGATTTTTGTGGGGTTTTATTTATAAAGATTCATTTTTATTCATATTACGATCGTTGTATCAATTTGTTGTTGGTATTGAATAAAATATGACATTTTTGTAGTTGGGTTTCTCCATGAACTTGTGGCTTTGGTTTAATTTTCTTGATTTCTTCATAATTCTATGAGACATTTAGTTTACTTTGTTTTTATCTATTATCATATTCTTGATTTCTTCATAATTTTATGAGACATTTAGTTTTGTTTATCTTTATTTCTAATCAATTCTTTTCTGGAGAATTTGGGATTTCTTAGAACATAGAATTGATCTAGTTGGGATTTCGGTTTCTGAAAATTTTCAGTAACATATTTAAGCATTGTTTGGAATAGTTTGATCATTTAATTGGCTTGCTATAAGAGTGCTTATACTTTGAAAAGTCATCATATTGATGAGTTAAACGTAGTATATAGGAAGCAGTCACCATTAATATTGATTGATTGGGTGGTTTATCAATTAATTATTATTACATTATTGAAGTATTATATTGAAGGTCAATTTTGGAATAAAATATATTGACATCATCTGAAAAGATGTTGGTCGCCTGTTAGAATAGCTCTAATTCCATTAACATTTGCACGTTTGCAATACTAGTCGTGGAAGTGGAAAGGTTGGTTGAGAGGGCGATTGTCGAATTTGATGTTATGTTTGTGAAAATTTGGATGGTTCAGCGATTAGGTGATAACAACTTTGTATAGATATATCTAGATGTCCTGACAGATAGGGATGATGATGTTGTGTGGGTCATTGACGATGGAGTAGAGTGTAGCCGGATAATCTTTCGTGAGTATGGGAATTTTGAGCCTTTGGGGGAACTCTTTTGGGTGCTCTGCGTCCGGGGAGCGTTTAGTTTCTGCAGCAAGGGATGGGGACTTTCAGGAAGCCAAGGCCTTATTAGAGTACAATCCTCGCCTGGCACGGTATTCAACTTTTGGTGTTAGGAATTCTCCCCTCCATTACTCTGCAGCTCAAGGCCACCATGAGGTACATTGCTTTCATTTGATTTTAAACCTCTTTTGGTTTGACTTTTGTACAATATTGGTTATGAGAATTTTCTGATAATCCATTTCAAGTTATCTGTTCATTGACAATGAGTTTGTTAATGTTTTCATCTAGATTGTTTCTCTTTTAGTTGAGTCTGGAGTTGACATTGATCTGAGAAATTATCGCGGTCAGGTGAGAATGTTTTAATAGCAAAATAAATATCCTCTTTAGGTTTGAAAATGCAATGTCGATGAGTATTTGAGGCCATCTATGATTATTGATAATCACACTTTGCAGACATTCACTTTTCTTGGATTTACAATATTATGACATCTGATGAACAGACTGCTCTGATGCAAGCTTGCCAATATGGTCACTGGGAAGTTGTTCAGACTCTCATTCTCTTCAATGCCAATGTAAGATATTACATGTTTCTGTACATTGGAATTTTTTTTGTCTCTTTCTTTGGATTTCTCTTGCTTTTATATTTTATTTTATGAAAATAACTCTTAATGAATCTGCTTGTTACATGTATTTAGATCCACAGAGCTGATTATCTTAATGGTGGGACTGCTCTGCACTTGGCTGCACTGAATGGACATTTTCGATGCATACGACTTCTCCTTGCTGATTTCATTCCCAGCATTCCTCATTTTTGTAGTATGGTGAGAATGAAATCCAAGAATACAGAATCAATCTTGGACTCTGATGAAAGGTATTCTATACAAGTACTATACATAGTGCAGTTGTGAAAATTAGGATATGTTTCGTGCTTACTCAATGCGTTTATCTTATTGCTTTGCTCCAGTGCTCTTCTTGAAGTGATTAACAGACCAGCTGATGGTGGTATTACTGCTTTGCATATGGCTGCACTTAATGGGCACCCCAAGGCAGTGCAATTGTTGTTGGACTTGGGAGCTTCTGTGACGGAGGTCACAGTACAAGATGGGACAACTATCGATTTAATAGGTAAAAAATATTGGAACTGTTTGTTATTACCATTCGTTGCAATAAGCCGGTTGATGCTCTAGGCCATACCTTCAACCCACTTTATCCATTGCTTTATTATAACCATTGGTTTCAGTAAGTCTATCTCCTTTGCTTATGCTATACAAATGAGAAATGAAGATTTTGAAATGTTCTCCATCCTTTTGCTCTTTTGTTTGTTTATTCACCTGTTCGAGGCCAATAAATTAGTAACTCGTGCACAGGTGCAGGAAGTACACCACTTCACTATGCTGCATGTGGTGGAAATGCTCAATGTTGTCATGTGAGTTGAAACTATACTGACTTGAATACTTTTACTTTGAGGAAACCTGATGATCTCCATGTTTTAGCTTTTGATAGCCAGAGGTGCCAGTCTGACGGCAAAAAATGCGAATGGGTATGCCTCTATTTTCTCCAGATACGCTTGAGTTAGATGGTTCTTTAACTTATTTTGGGGTCATTATAACAGTTTGCTATTTGGTAATGACATTCCACCTCTGCATAAGTTTATATTATGAGAAATTTTATCTCATGATGTACGATTTGAATGTACTGCCTTGCCAGATGGACCCCATTGATGGTTGCTCGTTCATGGCATCAGGACATACTTGAAGAGCTTCTCAACAAGGAGCCAGATGAGCAGCCTTGTGTTCAACAAACACCATATCTGTGCCTTCCTCTTATGAGCATTGTTGCTATTGCTAGGTAGGCTGATTGTTAGCTATTCGATTAAAGGATTAATACATAAGTTGGTGACTGGAAAGAAGGTTATCTAAGTACATCTGTTTTGTACTTCCTTAATCCTCTCACTGACTAAAAGAAGATCTAAGCTTTATTGAGATTTTACACTACAAACATCCTCTCTCCATATAACCTATGTTGGAAAAGTCTGACTGCAGTTAAATCGAGCAACTGAGTAGGAATTTTTGTCGGCCCATTAACAATTGGAGTTTGCTAATGTCTTGAGAGTTGAACAAAAAAATTCTGAATGTTTTCTACTTTATTCAACCAACAGAGAATGTGGATGGCGAAGCTATGATTCAATTCCAATTTGTGCAGATCCATGTGTTGTTTGTTTGGAGAGCAAGTGCACAGTTGCTGCAGAAGGTATGAACTGTATATGAGTATGCAAACTATTACGTATATTTTAGTATCCCCTCTTTTCGTTTTCTCTCTTTCATCAATCTTCCTTGATTCAATGATACAAGGAATCATAACTGGTTGTAAATCCTTAATTTTCTGGAGGCTAAGCACTATGTTTGTTATTTAAGTTGAACATTATCGAAATATAGCACTGTATTTGTTATTTAAGTTGAACATTTTCGAAAGTTATCAGTGCATGGTACTCAGAGTGCATTGCATTTCTTCTCTTCGACTATTGGGGCAACTGTCTCTTTCTAAGAAGTTGCTTATAGAAGCTCAATAGCCTTTGATGTCTTATTAGCTTGATAGATAGCAGCAACAACCTTCATTTGCTGCTTTCTTCCAATCATCCTAGAGCTATCCATTAGAGTTAAATCAAATAAAAAGCTAGTCAGTCTGACCTTGAGAGAGCAATGGAAGTGTTCAATAATAATGTTGGTGGAAAAGACTCTTGCTAGTGACCAGAAGGTCCTGGGTTCGAAACTCACCTCATGGCTAATTTACAAAAAAATAAAATAATGTTGGTTCTAATGTCCACTGGTGCAGTTAATTATGCGGCTGTCAGATTTATCCTAAATTTCTTGAGCTATATCGTGGAGATATTTTCTGGGTTGATCAAATCTTAATTATGCCAATGCAATTCTGTTATTGAATTTTGTAATGTTTAGTATTTCTGGATACTATTGTCTCTGGTTAGAGTGATATAATTTCCTATTGCAGATACATATAAACGAGATAAACTGCTGCTATTTTACATGTTAAAAAACTTGTTAGCACAACTTCATCGTTCATCCAATTTGCTGAGAATAAGTTTCCTTTGCTAATGGATATTAGCTTTATAATTATATTTCTTCTCGACAAATGACCAAAATATTATGTAATACAGGGTGTCTCCACGAATTTTGCACAAATTGTGCGTTATATCTTTGTTCTACAAGTAATACAACAGTGGCTAACGGCCCGATAGGGTCGGTTGCCTGCCCCCTCTGCCGACATGGCATAGTATCATTTCAAAAGCTTGCAGATACAAGACCATTGTGCAAGGAAATTTCTGGAACTAGTTTATCTTTGTCCCTCTGCACTTGTTCAGCTGATGTTCAAGTATCAGGCTCACTAGAATCGCCTTTCTGCAAACCCGGTTCTTTCCGTTCCCTTAGCTGTCAAAGGTTTCCATCTATGAAGTTCAGCCCAAGCTTTTGTTTAGGGTCTCCAGATACTAATACTCCTTTGGTTTCAAATATGAGCGAAGAACACGGCCTGATGAGCAAATTAACGCGGTGTTCCAGATACAGTCTGAGACGCTGGAATTCTCAGAGCGAAGCACGAAGGTGGTTGTGTTCTCTCAATCAGCCAGTGGATACTACTAGTAGCTGCTGACAGGAAAATGATTTTGTTTCTTTGAACCTCTTTTATGTAAAAAAGAAAAAATCTTTTTTATTTCATTTTTAAAGATTATGTCCTCAAGCCATCTTCTCAATTTTTTTTGATCATGTTGGTTTTTTTTTTTTCATTTTCATGTTGTTTGAGTTTACTATGCTTTGTCAATAAATTTTGGGTTTAACTTTATTTAATTTCACTACTCTGTATGTTATACAAATTGACTGCATATGCATTCGAAAATCTAAGTCTTCTAAACTTACTAATCTCTAGACTTCAAATAAATTTCTTTGAGACATAGCTCATTACATTGAGAGCTTACAAATTTTCAATCACTTGAACAGGATGATTAAAGATTATGAAAATCCCTCCAGCTAAGTTAAGGCGGGAGTACATAATCAAAACCCTCAACCTAAAGTAGTCGATAAATTTAGAAATGATTTGTTTCGAAGCTCAAAAGGAATAGCAAAAGTTATGAACTTTGGTAGGTTTGAAATAGATCAACTTATAAACAAAAATAAAATGAAAAAGAAATAATCTTAAAAAGTCTTGCAAGATCAAGAAAAACAAAAACAAAGTTACTTAAAGAACAAATTCAACCAAAAATTGATATATGAATAGAATAAGAAAATAAATAAGCTCAGAAAAGATAGCACCAAAATATTGTCACAATCGTCTTTGTTTACGTTTTCCGAAAGGCTTGCCATTTGATGAGCTCTTGAATGAATTGTGCATGCAAGATTGTGTTTGATCAACCAACTATCAACCTGCCAAAAATGAAAGGACATCACCATCAGGCATCAACAAGACAATAGAAGTGAAACATCCACATAGGTTGAGCCTTATTCAGTAACTCCACATGATTAAGAAGATAGTATACATACAATAGAATATAGATGAGATAGGTTTGGTTTATATAGAGAAAAATTGAGAAGCATATGACTATATGAGTATATGAATTAAATATTACACCCTTTGTTTCAATATATTTGATTGTTTAAATTTTTTGTCATATTTCAAAATGTTTGATTGTTTACATTTTCAATGAACTTTTAAGCCTATTTTCTCATTTTTTGCCCTATAAAGTACTTGTTGTCACTTGTCATTAATAAAGTAACACTCCAACACCTTTATTTCAGAACATATTAGTAATCTTGTATTATTCTTTAATAAAGCATCTTTTTTTTTCAAACAATCAAATATATCGAAATGAAAGGAGTAGTAGAAAAGTAAGTAGTAGTAGTACGCAATAGCAGAGACATAATAAGTGTAAGTAATGTGAGAAATGATAGAAGAGAAGAGTTGGTGTGTGAATCTGTCAAATAAACATATCTTTTAGCTTCTCACTTACGTAAAATGTTAGCAACCATACAGGAAAAAGGAGAGGGGCCTGTCCGCATGGGTACTCGGATTTCTTTGCAGCTTATGGAAGGAAAAAAAGGCAAGAGTCAATAATAATGTAATGTGTATATACATATAGGAGTATTTAATAAATAAAATTAGCCATTTTTTTAATCGGATTTTGGTGGATTCTCACTTAGGCCGAACGTACATATATTCGACTCCCTCAAAAGTAAAACATAAATTGGTTTGTTTTCAACCGATTCAAAAAAGTTCAGTTATTTTAAGTTCGGATTAAATCGCTCTAACCGAATTGGAATTACAAAAAAGCCGGTTTCACCCAACGCGAGCCGTTCCGTTGGATGTGACTAATCCACCGAAGATGGGCCAAGTATTTGTCAATGAACTATAGACTATCTGCCTATCCGCTATCAATCAAATACTAAGCCGGCCCGACTAATCATATAAAAATTTGGTTTTACGCTAGCAAACTCGAAAGATGTACATGTCCAAAATGAGTTGGGTCAGGTACTCAGGTATTAAAATACTCCCTCCGTCCCTAAAAGATTGTCACATTTTGACTTTTGGTGGTCAAATATTATAAACTTTGATCATTAATTTCTCATTAAACATAAGAAATAATATAGTCTTATAGGACCTTATTAGATTCTTCTCAATATATATTTTTGAAATATCAACTTTCTATAATTTTTTCTCATGTAGAATGATAGATATTTACATTTTAAATCGTATTTTATTGACCATCAAAAGTCAAAATGTGACAATCATTTAGGGATGGAGGTAGTATATGACTAGATTCGTTAATATAACGAATTGGATAAGGAAGTTAGATAATTTAATGAGCATAAATTTAGGATCTCAGTCGACTCGATAAGTCAATGAGTCGAATAGTAACGAGTCGGTAGTGTAATTATGTGGCACGAGTTATTTATTGTCCGATTCCTTATGATAAAAGGGAAAAACCTTATTTTATGACAAAAAAAGGAACACATTTGTATATTTTAGACATTAATAAATTACATAAACAAGAATTATTGTAAATAGTGATAATAAAATTTATAAAACTTTATTATAGATAATTAATTTTAACACATATATTAAATTCATTAATTTAATAGTTTATTTAAAAAGTTAAACGAATCTTAAAAAATTCATTAGCTATAATAACTTAATTACAATATTAAAATCCTTTCATATTTCCTTTCCTTTTCAGTTGGCATTTTTTGTTATTTGAAATGGAGTTTTGAAAATAAAGTTTCCTTAAACAATAATATAAAATGGATGTAACATTAAATTTAATTTCTAAAATATTATATATTATTCGTAATTTGTTGAGTCACGTGTTCATTATTCAACTGTTACTGTGTTACAGAATGTTCAATATTTTTACTTAAAAATTGCAATCATCATATCATAGAAAAGTAAAAATACCAATATATAAATAAGCGGTTGAGAATATCATATACATATAGAGCAAAGGTGACAATTGATCGAACAAAAATAAATGGTCGCATCTGAATGTGCTTGCATGTGCGCACTGGTTGAGTAATGATCTTGTCATAGTTTGAGGTAGCAACCCAACCATGTTTGTACATAAATGCCACATGTAATCTTGTTTTTCTGAGAGCCTCACATACTTGCATCAGCCTAGTCGGCATATCAAACTTATCTTAATTATCGATTTAATCTCAAATAGATAATGAATTAAAAGTTGTAGTATGATTTCAGATAGTGACAATTTTGTAGATTAATCTTAAAAAACGAGAGTTGTATTATAGTCCTAAAAAATTACAATCGTTTGCACACCAACTCGTATTTTTTTATGCCACTTTCAAAAACTAATAATAACAAAATTATCATTATCAAAGACTAAAATACAATTATATCCTAATATCTTGAAAACGCAATTTAAGCCATCCCAGAATCCCATATTATTAATTCATTTTAATTGATTTCTGTTTACATTTATTTAATTTATGAAGATTAACCCGCTACTTCTCTAACTAGAAAAGTAAATGCTTGGGCTTGAGAAGCTTCTGGTCCAGTGTAACTATGCTTTGTTACTTAATACTTCCTCTATAAATAAAAGGTCATTTGATTTATCTTATACTCACCCATCCCTAAATTATTGATATATTTTGACTTTTCATGGTCAACAAAACATGATTTATATCGTAAATATTTCTTATTTTACATACGAAAAAAATTATAAATAGTTGATATTTTGAAAATATATATTGAGACGAATCTAACAAGATCTCATATGATACTATATTATTTCTTATATATCATTTAATGAGAATTATTGAGCAATCTTTTTGAATTTTGAACAATTAAAGTCAATATGTGTCAATCAATTAAGGACGGAAAAATATTAATCAAATAATCTTGTTAATAGTAATATATGATGAAAACATTATTAAATTTTAACATATTTATAAAATATTATTTACAAAATATTTCTTAATGTCAAAAATTAAAATATCATCAACATAACATATTTATAAATTAAAGTACACCATATATCTTGAGAAATGAAAAATATATACACATGTTTAATGTAATAAGTCCATACTCCATAAGAACTACTTTTAAAGTCAAAGATATAATTTGAATTTTAAACTCGCCTTGTAAAATTACATATATCACTTGTTCAATTATTCTATTTATCTTATAATTATGTACTATATTAAAAATTCTTTAAAATCTAAAGACATCGAGTGAATTATAAACTAGTACTCCCTCCATCCCTAATTGATGGGGATATTTTGACTTTTTTGGTCAAATTTTGTAAACTTTGACTATTAATTTTTATTAGCCAATACGAAATAATATAGTCAAATGAGATGTTGTTAGATTCGTCTCAATGTATATTTTTAAAATATGTACTTTTTATAATTTTTTTGTGTACAAAATAAAAGATATTTACGTTGTAAGTTGTGTCTTGGAGACCGTGAAAAAGCAAATGTCCCTATCATTTAGGGATGGAGGGAGTAATAAATTACATTCACTTATAAATAATCATCCGATTTATTATCAACTAATATAAAAGTAAACTATATATTCTCAGTCAATTCAATATCGATAAAGTGAGGAAGTTATTAGGGAAAAATAATGTCTCTAAATTGATATACATTAATTACTGAGGTTTAATTACAAAACCTTGTTGACAATACAAATGGTCGGAAGCAAAAGCAAGAGACCTCATTACATCAACTTGAAGACGAAGAGAAGCAATATAATCTAATGTTTCCCTAATCAAACACTCATTATTTTTCAAATATTTCCCACCGGGCACAAGATTCTTCAAAACTTGAGTCCTTTTCTTCATCAACTTGTTTGCAATAACATGAGAATCTATTCTTTTCACCCTTTTAGCCATGCAACTCTTCTTCAATATCTTCCTGCTTCTCATTATCTTTTTGCTATTTTTTTCCAATCTCAATAATGTTGTGTTTGCTTTCTCGACTACTTTTGAGTTTGTGCCTAACATGTGATCGATAATGGTCTTGTTGGAGTCATCATGTGAAGCATTAGCTAATAAAGCTTGCCTCCAAAATGTTCCACACTTTCTTGTTGAAGCCATTGCTATATCTGATGTAATCTTTATCGCTTTCTTTCGTTCCAAGAAGTTCATGTCTTTCTTCGAAGAATTGTACTTCTCGAGGCCTTTTAGCCATTTGCCCATAAATTCTTTCTTCCGCAAACTGTTGTTTTGCATACTGCAATGCCAACAAATTTAAATGACGACCTATTTATAAATTTAAAGATACTCACTGAATTGAGAACATCGAATGACCTAGTGGTTAGAAGGTCTTTTAGTGACTGAATTGAGAATAGGTTTAATGCTTTTGATTTACGCAAATTATGGTTTAAGATCCGTCACTATATAGAGATGAAATAAGTTGTTGAAAAGAGATCTAACAAGAATGAAAGGATATGCAAAAGTTGTAATTCTAATTAAGTAAGTTAAAAAAGAAGCTTAGGAATGTAATTGGTACCTCATAGACATAGTTAGAGAATGAAGCCGTACAAAAGGATTGCAATATGGACAAAGTTGCAGTGAGATTGAGTTTGTGAGATCCAAGAAAATAGATTATTCTCACTAAGAATAGCAACTTAGTTATAATAAATATAGAGAGGAGGTGTTGAGAGGGAAGAATAGAAGGAAATAAAATTGAAAGTAAGAAGAAATTAGAAGAAATGGAATGGGCAAGAAGCTCATTTTATCTGCTGAAATGGGCTGAAGGTGGTGGGCCTACAGGAGAAGGACACAGCACATGCGGGCACATGGAGATGGGAGAAGTCTGTGTCCCACAATTTCAAAAACCCTAAAGCTAAGAATGGTGATATAGTGTCCCGTGTCCGGACATGGTTTAACTAGTAAAGAATTAGAATGTAAAATATTAGTAGCCTCGTTTTTTTTATGCAATCAATGTTCGACTACCGTACCACAAGGAGGGAAACTTTGTGTCGATGAAGTGTTACGGTTAACGGATAAGCTTTATAATCACCTGATCAAGTGATGCACATCCCACGATTTATCTACTTCGTACCTTCAAAGCACGAGTATGTATGGACCATTAATGTGACGGTTTCACACTTTTAGGAATGGTGATACATATATTTATTCAATTAAAAAATATTTTCCCTTTTTAAATTATAAATTGTTGTGATGGAACGAGCAATAACATGCATACAATTAGACTTGTGTTAGTAAATTAGTCATATTTATATGTTAGTAAATGTTATAAATGCTACCCAATTAGTAAATGAAAACATTGAATATCAAACTACTTAACAATTTTTTTGGATAAAGTAAACTATAAATAATACAACCAAAAGTTATGATTTATTAAGCTTTTCGTTCATTAATGGTTTATTAATTATAAAAATGTACATTGTACACATTTAAATTATATTTTCTTCTTCTTTTGATATATTGTAGGCAATATGTACCGTTATGTAAAAAAAAATTCATTAATATGAACCATCTAAGCTTATTTTTTAGTTTTAGATAATTCGTATCAACTTTGTTTAACAGATTTTAGTACACAAACTATATCGTGTGTATAATATCATTTTGATACATTTCTTTTGAATATTTTACGTTATACCATCTTAGAATGATATATTTTAGTAATGTGTACCACCTTAAATTGAAAATAATTGTATGTTAATTAATGAACAATATTATTAATGAACCGTATCCATTCTCATTCTCGCTTATTATATAGTAATATATATACAAATAGTTACGGAATAACACGGAGGATTATTGATTACATAAAAAATCCCTTAATTTATTAATTAATTATATGTAAACGAACATGCATATCTTGTAATGACGACACAACAATAAAGATAAAAATTATTGAAATGGTCCTCGAAAGTGGGTTCAGGTTGTCTTTTGGTTCCCGAAAGTACAAAAGTTTCAAATGAGTCCATGATATTGGCCAATGGTTGCAGATATTGGTCCAAAATTTAACGGTGTTGTTAAATGTTAACGGCACACCCGCCTCGTGAGCTACACGTGTTGTTATAAGTTAGAACGTAATAGAATTAGCTTTAAGAGTGAACTATAATCACCATTGGGGTGTTAAAAATTAACGCTTAGTTAAATTTTGGATCAATCTGCAACCATTGACCAAGCAATATAGTGAACTGAGTTATAATTTTTGTAATTTCGAAGATCAGAAGACAATGTAAACCTATTCTTGGAGACATTTCAACAATTTGCTCCAGCAACAAACAAGGACCAAATTTACCAAATTTATTATTCCACGCCGTTTGTCGTTAATGTTGCATGTGAGTACTAAAGAGAATAGATCGAATTCTATCATTGGGATTAATTGAATGATTGCATGATGCTAGCTACCAATAACATGCATACATATGCTATCTTTATTAGTTATCATAATGATAATGGGATATTAATACTTTATTTGAAATTGATCTTTATTTCATTTTCCAAAAAGAAAGATCTTTATTTCACTTTCAATATTAAGATACAGAATTTGTTGTTATCAAAGATGCTAACGAGCTATCGTTTGCCAGTTTAGGGGTAATTTAATGAGTAGTAAGAGGTACATAAATTAAAGTCGTCATTTACACCATATGATAACATTAGTACTTTTTTTTAGCGCGTTCCTTTAAGGCGACAAATTAACGTTGATTACGTACTTATTAAAAAATAATTAATGAGTACATTTTGATTGGAGATTGATAGCAAAAAAAAAGTTGTGAAAGAATTCCATGATTGGTGTAGGTGATTAGTAACTAATACACGAAACCCTCATTTGCTTTGGTGCGTATCAATGATTGATTTGCAAAGTGAATCCAATGCAATTTTAAGCTAATTGTTAATTTTGACGTTAGTTACATTGTCACGTATTAGTTTTCCCCAATTTTTTTGATTATATAGTTCCCAAAGGTGCCTAAACTTAAGCTTTCTTTCAAAATTTATTAACGTCTAATAGTCGACTATAGTATAGTCGAGGATCATACTTGAATATGTAAATTACTATATTTTTAAGACTAAGATGCAACATTGTAATAACATGAACTAAAGTACAACAATACGGTCCCATTATATGAGATCAAATTGATAATTGACTTGAAATTACCTTAATTTATGTTCATTCACTTGTATAGAACCTGACAGTTGGAGATAACGGTAGTGTCATGGCGGTTCACCTTTTTCTTAACCCATCGTCTCCTTACAATGAGAATCGAACTCAGAAGTCACTGAAAAACCTCTTAACCACTTGGTCATTCAATATTCTTTAGTGTCATGGTGGTTCGCATGAGATGAAGAAAAAACCCGACTTACTTTTAAGAAGATAAAATTAGACTTAGGTTGTTTTTAATTATTTTTAATTTATTATGATATAAGAATTTCTTTAATCTACTAAAGATACAAACACTGGAGGCCGATGGATTAATATTTTATCGCTAATTTATAAAAATTAAAGAAAGAAAAGATACAAATAATGAGTTAACCAGCATCTTACCAATATAATAATCTCTAATTGTCTAATCTATGATGTATTGATGTTAGAGAAAATAAAAAAATGTACTTAGAGTTGGTTCATTTGATCTTTGATTTTCTCGTACAATTGAAATAAGTATGCGATGTAGTTGCACGCCAAAGTTGAGACAAGGGCAGATTTAATATAAACACACAATTGGTTGATTAATGTAAGGATCCAAAACCAAAACATAGGATGGAGTTTGTCTAACAATAAGAAGAGCTACATTGTTTGTGGACAAATAAAAATGGTTGATTCAAAGTGCATGCGTGAGTAATAAGTGGCACATTATATTTAAAGTTGAGGGCATGATGATTTATTAGAAGAAATATATAATGAACGAAAGAGAATATAATAATAATAATAATGAAGAAGAGTTGGCAATCAAGCTCCGTAAAACATGTTGTGTTGGGGAGTTGGGGGTGTGAGAGGTGGGTCCCACACTTGTGAAAATTTGGAGGGCCCTTTGCTCATTTTTTGGCTTTGGAGATAAAAGTCGATTCAGAGCACACACATCACACATGCATTCACGTGGAACTTCTTAAATATAGGGCCTTCCCAAAGGACACATTTCTTATTATCAAGTATCAACATGGATCATTTTATCAATAACACCGTGTGCTCGAACAATTGATATTGTAATTGACCTAGAGTTAATCGAATAACCTAGTAAAAAAAGCTTTTATTAGTGACCAGAAGTCGTGAGTATGGGACTCTTTATAAAAGAAATAGAAGCCTAGATATGGGTTGATCAACTCCAACATGTTGTTAGATGATGTTATATATATCACTTGTGACTTGAGTAGTAGAGATTAGTAGAATTATACTACTAGTATATGATTTTAGTTGAAAACTCTGCTTGACTGTATGTGACTAATGGAAAACCACATGGTCTTAAATGAGGTTATGGGTCCAAGTATCCCAGAAAGTAGCCCGTGATTTATGGTTGTCCTTACATTACTATAAATTCAACTTGCATACTATCAAGACGTTGGTTCGGTTACCTTGTAATGGAAAAGTCTTCAGATCATATATTTTGGCAAAATGTAAAAAAATATTATATATACACTATTCTTCATTGGTTCAATATATGTTTAGAGGTAAAATGGAGTGCCTCGTCTTCAACACACGATCGGTAACTTATTAAACTTGATTAGTCATATATACATACAAATCATTATTACGTATATTTTCAATATGTATTGTGTTTCTTAACTCACGCATTTGTAAACAATCTTTTCTAGGAGGATCGTCTAATATAGAATTACTTCATGCGAAACACACGATTAAATAATTGCTAAAGTGATTTTAGTAAATGGTCAGTCTGCGAAAATAGTTCCCGTAATTGGTATAAAAGATACAATAGTTTCATCCTAAATTAACGTTCGCATCAAATGATCAAAATTAGACGAAAAAGTGAATATACCTTAATTATTTTGGGGCAAAATTAAATTTTAAAATTAAGCCCAAGCCAAAAAAATCAATTAGACATCAATTTTGGGACAAAACCAAATTTGTAACACTCAATATATCTTATGTATTCTAATTGTATCTCCAATATTAATTTAGGGGCAAAATTACACCTTTTGTATCAGTTATGCATGGAGACTATTCTTGTTGACCAATCGTTTCAGTAATTTTCTCTTAAATCTAACTGAAAATCTTTAATTATCAAGACTAATAACAAAGAAGATTTGGATTTTGAAAGACATTTGAAAGGTAGAAGAAATTAAAAAATAAAAGCGATCGACTATGTATGTGTTCTACACTAATATGTGATAGAGAAGTGGAGTCCAATGGGTAGGTAGCTAGTAAGAAAGCACATGCATGATACATGCATAATTGATAGACCACATACATACAGTGATGACAATCAATAATATCTATGTAGAACAATTCTTACTTAACATATAAAGAAAATATATATATGGATGGGCATAAACTGATCCACATGCAAGTACTAGTAGGTCATCACCCCCCACCCCCAACTTGATGATCGATTACGACGAGTCTGACTTAGGGTACTAAACTCGGCTGAGAATTTCCCAGATATCGATCCCAGCCAGCTCGGCTGAGCCTGAGATGAAGAACATACATACACTAGAAACAACCAACTTTATGACGAAAACAACTCGTAAAACTTCAAGTAAAGCTTGCCCATCAAAGCTGTCACAGTATATGATTAGTATGTTGCATTCCAGACTATGCACGTGTGCTCCATTAATGTTTTCACATTTCATTGTTAAGATCATGGACCAGTGTCGCTCACGATCTACCTATATATCAAAAAATAATTGAGATTCTGTCCAATTTTTCTAACTCTGTTTTTGGCTCTTTGTCATTGCCCATAACTTCGTGTGATATCAAAATTTATCAATGTGTCTATTTCATATCATTGTAGATTAGTCCGCCAGAGTAGCACAAGTGTTATAGCATGATTTTCTTAAATACATGTAGTAGTATGATTCTCGAAAAAAATAATAACAAATGTAACACTTGTTACTTTGAAAGACTAGATTGCAATATTTGAGTCCCTTAACGGACTAATTTGTAACAATCTGGCCTAGGTTGCTAGTTATTACACATAATCTTTAAAAGGGGATGATTTTGATACAATATTAAAAAATAATGAGATCTTATCCTATACTCTAAATTGATTGATGATAAGTAAATAGATTGGAATGACATCCGCAATGTGTTGTTGTGTGGTTAGAACTTAGAAGGCATGAAATTAAGAAGGAATTTAATCAAAAGATATTAATAGTCGTCGGCAGGCATTGTGTAGTTAATAACTAGTAGTCTTGGTAGTTCTGTGCATACCAACGACTTTCGAAGTCAATTAATTCACATGGAAATTAAGGTGCATCATATCATTTCAACTCAATTCATGGCTCAACTTGACTTGGGAAGTTATGATTCATTTTTTGTAATTTTATTTTGGTTTATATATATTTTCAAGCAAACAACTATATTTTACTCCTATTACTTTATTAGTAAAGTTAACTTTCTATTTTATCCAAGTAAATGTATTCTAGTAGTAGTCCTTAATTATTGTATTTTTCTATTATAATTTAAATCAATTGTTATGTATTCATAAATTGTAAAATTACA
Organism: Echium plantagineum; assembly: GCA_003412495.2. Lineage (NCBI taxonomy): Eukaryota > Viridiplantae > Streptophyta > Magnoliopsida > Boraginales > Boraginaceae > Echium > Echium plantagineum. The sequence continues at coordinate 6,690,346 of CM016566.1, read as the reverse complement.
GCTATACAATTGAAATAAGAAAGACAGTCACCATCGCTCCCTAAGTATGCAACATTAACTAGAATTTAATTATAACTTAGTCACAATTTGTATATGAAATTTCATCAAGTGTTGTTTACATGTAGAATTATTAATCTTAATTTTGTAGGAGAAGAGAGTGGAATTTGGTCTTAGGAGTTTAAGGAATTACTTAAGCCAGTTATCTAAACATCTCTTCGATCATTGTATAATTGAAATTTCTAAAATTTTAATTTAACGATTAATATTTGTTGAGGTCCTATTTTGTCCAAAAACTTTATTTTCATATTTCAATGTCATTGTTAATTCACCCTCTATTAAAATTAAATGTCTTATTTCTTGGTGAATTGAAACTAGCTACATCATCCTTCCTCAACTATTGCAGTCATTTCATTTTGTAAATTTCTTCCAATTAATTCTTACTTTCAATTTTTGGTGATTTGTTCTTCCATAATCATGTAGATTTAGTCAAAGTGTCGAGTTTAGGGGTTCTAAAAAGCAAAATAATCACACTCATTATTCTTGAAGATTCGGTTTCATAAATTTAACAAGTTTTTTGTCAACTTTTTTCGTTTATTTATTATGGACAGTTGCCTTGGTTCTCTAGAGGCAAAATATTTGGGATTTCAATTTATCAGAATTTTTAGTTATTAGTTATTATATATATTGCAATTCATATCGGTTTTCTACAATGAAATTTATCTTATAATGTTATATTATTTATATTACAATTGTCAAAATATTTTGTCTATTAATATTATAACAATTTGTCAAAATTTCTGGTTATTGGTTATTACATATATTGCAATTCATATTATTTTTTGCAAGTATTCATTCTATTATAATGTCATATTATTTTTTATCACAATTGTCTAAAATTTTTTACTATTAATATTTCATGTATTGCAACTCTTACCATTATTTGGCAATATCGTTTATCCTGTACACTAATTACATTTGGTACATAGTATCATATTTTTTTCCTCTTTAATTATGTTATTGTTGAATTTTAGAATTTTGATAGTGATTTCTTGACTTAATGACGTGATTTTGGTGGGAGTATAATAGCTAAATTGTAGAGAGTAGTAATTGGAGAGAGAGAGAGAGAGAGAGAATGATGGAAGCTTTAAATGTTTCAAGGTCAGATATTAGCATCCCAATTAAAATAAAGGTAGTCATTATTTTCCTTTTGTTTAATTATTTTTGTAAATGTCTCTACTACTACCTCCGTCCCTAAAAGATTGTCATATTTTGACTTTTGTTGGTCAAACATAAAAAAATTTGATCATAAATTCTCATTAAACGACAAGAAATAATATAGCCTTGTGAGACCTTGTTATATTCGTCTCAATATATAGTTTTGAAATATCAACTTTTTATAATTTTTTTGGCATGTAGAATAATAGATATTTACGTTTTAAATCGTGTTTTGTTGACCACCAAAAGTCAAAATGTGACAATCATTTAGGGATGGAGGGAGTATCTTTTTTAAGCATGGTACTTAAAGACTTATTTAAGCCCCTGAGTCATCTAATTCAGTTGAAGTATGTTGACATTCCACATCACGAAGTTGATAGATGATGGTCTTCGAACCATAGTCCATGGGCTGAACCAATGAGTATGGCCAACTCTTACAAGTGACATGTTAGACTTGTAAGCGAGCTTAAACAAGCATATGACTGGTCGTATTTGGACCCATGTATGGGCGGGACTTTGGTAGTAAGGCCTCATGTTTCTTCTTCTCATTTCTTATAAGTTTAAAAATACATTTAAAAATTTGAAATGTAGAGCTTATATTATTCATTTCTTATAAGTTTATGTTGTAATAATCAATTAGTGTTTTAACAAGAAAATTAGGCGTATATATATATATATATATATATATATATATATATATATATATATATACATATATTATATGTGTATATATATTGTATATATATGTGTTGTGTATATATATATTGTACACAAATCTATGAAGGTTTTTGTGAATATTGCTTTTGTAACAGAGAATTTGCAGTGTTACTTGTAGAGTACAGGCTGGGTAGACCTCAAACTAACACAATAACTTGTAAATCATAAGAGCGAGGTAAATCACACTTGACGCCGAAATCGAATGTCTGACCTTTTGGCCAATCAAATTACACCAACTCTACCAACTTGATTATTTATATGGATTTTTGTGACATATTACTAACATTATTGATTACCTAATGCAAATAATATCCATACAAGTAGTGCACCCAATCAAAGTTGTAAGAAGTTGGACGATGGAAAGTTGTAGAAAATTAAATTAATGATAAAGCGTAATTACGTAGCCACATAAAAAGTACTAATATAGTCGAAACTTTTTAACCGGTGACGTACTGTGTTTTTTATTCATCAACATTCTTTATGATTGGGTAAATTAAATGATAAGAGCTAGTGTACGATGAGAGGTAATTGCTGAAATGGTCCCAGTAAGTGGGTGTCCGTTGCACTTTGGTCCCTGTAAGTGGGATCGATGCGCAAATGGTCCCTGATAGTGTGTAACGGGTGCGGAAATGGTCCCCATTTTAACGGATCCGTTAGTTTTTAACGTTTTTGATATATTTAAGTTCATTTTTGGGGCGATTTCATAATTTTGTAGAGTTTTGGGCATTCTGGGTCGTCTTGTAGTTCGCAACTTCAAACGGCCATAACTTTGCGCTCGGGTGTCCGATTGGGATGAATTTTATATCGATTTCATGTATTTTTTTGAGACGAATCCAATGGCAGATAAGCAAAGGTGGTCTGGGTGATTTTTTTCCCTCAATAACCCTTTTTATGGCTTAAATGACACTTTTATGATTCCCACTAAATTTTTTAAATCTTTAAAAGATTTTTATGATTCCCATCTAATAACATTGTTTTTTTAAGTACTATGATATTACTTTAGAAGCTTACTTGATCACAATTAAGCATACAAAAAGGTGGTAGGATAAAAGTAAGGTTAAATAGATACCATTCTACAAAATCTTGTCATAATTGCTTAACTAAAGCAAAAACAAGTCCCTTTAGTTAACCAACGGTGATTTCGAAGTCTCTCTATGCTTACTTTTTTCTTTTTATCATCCCTTTATAGAGTATTTTAACTAAAAATACTATGTTTTTTCTTTTGATGCTTACTTCTTAGATCCTATTGTAAAAAAATCAATGTTATTGGATGAAACTCATAAATTTTTTAAAGATTTTAAAAAAAGTAGTGTAAATCATAAAAATATCATTTTAAGCCATAAAAGGGTTTTTGGTGCTTACTTCTTAGATCCTATTCTAGAAAGGGATTTGTTTTTTGCTATAGTTAAGCAATTATGACAAGTTTTTGTGGAATGATATCTATTTTAACCTTACTTATATCCTACCAACCTTTTGTATGCTTAATTGCGATAAAGTAAGCTTCTAAAGTAATATCATAGTACTTTAAAAAAACAATGTTATTGGATGGGAATCATAAAATCTTTTGAAGATTTAAAAAAAGGTAGTGTGAATCATAAAAATATCATTTTAAGCCATAAAAAGGGTTTTTGAGGGCAAAAAATGACCCTGACCACCTCTGGTTGTCTGCCATTAGATTTGTCTCGAAAAAATACATGAAATCGGTATAAAATTCATCCCAATCGGACACCTGGGCGCAAAGTTATAGCCGTTTGAAGTTTCAAACTACAACACGACCCAGGATGCCCAAAACTCTTCAAAATCATGAAATCACTCCAGAATGACCTTAAAAATATCAAAAACGTTAAAAACTAACGGATCCGTTAAAATAGGGACCATTTCCGCACCAGTTACACACTATCAGGGACCATTTGCGCATCGGTCCCACTTACAGGGACCAAAGTGCAACGGACACCCACTTACTGGGACCATTTCAGCAATTACCTCGTATGATGATGTGTATATCATCCAGTATTATTTATTCTCGATCGTAAGTTAGAAAAGATTTTACCCATGAGATATTATCTTGTCCAATAAATTAATAAATTAATTGAGCAAGTTGCATGTAAAGATAACAACAATTATGTTACCATTGTAAGTTTGCACCATTCAAGTGAATTAAGGAGAAGTGCCTCTAGCTAGTTGATCAAGTAATTATTAGCTTTACATGCAAAGTGGGATATGTATGTAGGCTGCTATTTATATTCGCCAACCAATATATATTAACATGATGTTTAAATTATTATTATTATTATTAATTCTTGTAAGATATATAGTAGCTAGATATTTTCTCCTTGGTTTCGAAATATCCCAGGATATTGATTCGATGTAGTCCTTATCTCTTCCGTGCACATACACTTGCCTTAATAAATGATAAATATTATTTTGATGTTTTAGATTATAAAACTTAATGGAATCTTTAGCTTCCGAATTTTAAATTTAATGTAATATCACAAATATGTCACATTTTATTTCTTATTAAATATGTTAACTTTGATGACACTTATTATTATTTAAACCAATACTACAGTACAGGTAAACGTAGGGTGAAACGTTTACGGAGTACATTAAGTCAAGTACGTATATATTATATTACTAAATCATTAAATTTAAATAAAATTACATAAACTATTTTAAAAAGATAAATTGTACGTCATCCTAACACTCTTCATGCATCTCAAGTCATGGAATGAATGAATGGCATGAGTTACGGATGTATGTGCCTCAATTGATTAGGGGATTGAAAATTATTGTCTTTTAATCACTTTAATAACAAAATATTATTTTTTAAGAATTTAAATGCATACTTTATGAAGATGCGATGCTAGATAATTAGGTAGTCAGTACCTATTCTATTTAGTTTTTTATTAATTGACTTATTTCATGAATTACTTTGTTGTTCCTTTACGGGTACTCATATGTCGATTTTATCATAAATCGGTAGAACGAGAAAAATATACAGTTCTATGTAGTGTGACAAATTGGCAATAATTCACTACTAAACGTTATGTTCTCGGACTCATTATGGTCACGTGAATTATTAGGATATGTGAAGGGATTATTCCTTATGCTGATCTATTCAGTGTGTAAAGATATGATTGCATATGCTATCAACTTGGTAAATCTTAACACATTCATCCTATCATGAGTTAGCTGTAAAATCACATTTAAAAAATAAAAATATTAATTATCCTTCTAAATTGTAGGAGAAATGGGAGATTCAAATAAAATCTCTAATTCCCTAACTTCTTCTCACATTAAATAAAATGTGAATTTGCAAAAGTGAGATTTTCACAAAAAGACTCGACCTATTTAAATATTTTCTTTCGATCCTGGACAAAAATAGTCGGGAGTGCCTATTTGCCTGAAAAAACTCCCACATGAATATTTACGCCTGATCATGCATAGAACCATTTATATGAATGATTATTATTATTGTAGAGTATTATTGTAGAGTTGTTATATGGTATATAAAATAATACTCTCTCCGTTTTTTTATATAAGGTGCGCACGTGTTACACTTTTGTTTTTATTTTTCTATATGATGTTTTACAATTACAATATGATTTTTATAATCTTAATGTATTTTTGATTATTTTTTCACTGAAATTATCAACTAACCAATAATAATATATAGTGACAATCAATTGACATTTTACATTTTTAATAATGTACTTTTTGATAACTCTTAGATAACTTTTAATTTTTCTTAGTTTATGTGATAATGTCTAGAATGTAATATAAAAAAATGAGAGAAATACTTAGAACCTAACTATATATAGAGTTAGGTTTTACTAATCAAAAGGAAAAATTGTCCATCAAAGCACCCATAAAAATAGCATAAAACGTAACTACCTATTTAATCTTGATCCAACGGTCCAGATATGAAGTTAGGTTTACTAACCCGTCTTAAGTTAGGTTGCAAGAAAAAACTCAAAAAATGAAGAGAATAACTTATAATTATATAATAAATTCATCTAAACCTCTAAAATTCCAGGAAGGACCATTATTGCTCCACTAGTCTCCTCTAAATTCTGCTGCCACTAGAAGTTACTATGCAATGCAACTTCAATTCCATTTTGATTTGAATTATAAAATTAGCTTCATTTTACCAAATTAAGAACGATAATATACCCACAATAATTTCTACAAGTTGGGCATATTAAGCATATTGAATGATTCCTTCACATATGCTCTTTCACATGACTATATAGTACACAAATAATCTTTATATATATAATCTTTTCAATAATTCGATCAATTGTTATTAACTGTTTGGAGAAGACAGACATATAAAAACAAAACTAAATTTAATTTTCCAAAAATATGGAAACATAGAAAGAGCACAAAGCAGTTAAAGTATTGGACCACGTCTATTCGCCACATAAAATTACATATTCGTACGTTTATGAAAACTGAAGCCTTCGAACCCATTGGAACACGTCGATTTGCCACATATAAACAACTAACTAGTCTGTTTTTTGTCCTAGTTGTAAACAAGCGAAATGCCATTATTACCATATTGCATTATTGTGTTCATATCATAGGTTGGGACTTGGGAAGGTGGATTGGTAGTTATCACGACAATTACATAATTTTTAATATAAAGTTGTTGTATAGTTTGTGTCAAAAATACATCAAATAACAAACAATTGCTTGGTTTTTGAGAGAGGTAAAATTGCTAGTATGATATAGTGGACCAAACTTGTACACTACTTCTAATCTTCTAGATAATTGCGTTGTTGTCAAATTAGTTTCCAAATTTAACACAAATTTACAGTGTAATCCCAAAAGCAGAGACGGATATAGAATTTTAGTATAGTATATTCATTTCGTCATTGAAAATAAAGAAAATTATATGGTATTCATTTCAAAGAGAATAGAAATAAATAAAAGGCAAAAAACATGTTTAAAGGGAAATTTGAACCTAAGACCTTCTAAATATTATACAAAAATATTATACAAAGACTTAACTATTTGAGCTATTAATTTTATGTAAGGTATTCACGTGAATACTGTTCCTATTACTTAGGTCCTTCCATGCCTGAAAGAGATAAATGTTGCATATATATCCCTAATTTTTTAGGGACCATACTGCAACGTTTATCACTTTCGGAGACCATATTGTTACAATAATGTCACTTTTAGAAACTAATCTGTATACAACAATATAACTACTTGTAAGACCAAATAAGTAAGCAATTGACTCGTTCTTGAAATATGGGTAGCATAATATATTTGGTAATTATTCCACAATCGATTCAAGCACAACAAAAATTTATTTGATACTTAATCGTCAAATTTGATATTTAATTGTCATTAAACAATATTACATCTTAATTCACACAAATTGAATAAAATGTCATGCTAATAATCTATAGTAGTAACAATACAAAATTTTCCTAGTCAGATCCTGTATGGCAGCATGGTACTGCTATAGCTGGCTGGCTACATGCATGAATTAAACACATGGCTGTTTCTCTTTTGGATTATTATAATATATCTAAGCTTTATTTAACAAGAAGCTCGTTGGATTTATCTCAACCCTCCCATTTTCCCTTTGAATCTTCTATTTATTTTCGATGTCTCTTTTTTATTCATGCTTCGTATGTTTACACATCATATTTATTTTTATTAATTAATTAATTAAGTACGTACATACAATATAATATAAAATCATTAATAATATAAATAATACGCTCATTTAAGCTAGCTCATCGTCCAACAGATGAGGTGAATTCGGGATGTGCCTTTAGGGGCTCGGTACTCCACCTCAAGAGTGCTCAGAGAGGCTGGGTAACCACCCACAAGCAGATCCTCCCTTGAACAAATGGATAGTTACTCATGCACCTGCCGTGGATCGAATCCACACACTTCACACTTGTAGAGAATCACACTCTTATAGTGAAGCCTCTTACTATTTGAGCTATGCCCCGTGGACATAAAATCATTAATATGACAATATGAACATGGGTATCAAAGGAACACCCATACCACTCAGTAGAAGATACTCTTCCGTCCCTAAATGATTGATACATTTTGACTTTTCATGGCCAACAAAATAAGATTTCAAACATAAATATCTCAGGTTCTACATATGAAAAAATTATAATAAGTTGTGAAGTTGATAGTTCAAAAATATATATTGAGATGAATGTAACAAGATAACATATGACTATATTATTTTTTATTGGTTAATGAGAATTATTGATCAAAGTTTTTAAAATTTAACCATATAAAGTCAAAATGTATTAATCATTTAGAGACGGAGCGAGTATATAATATTGTGATTGATTCCCTCACTCCATGTAGATATATATGAGTGATCTATGTTGGAGGTTGATTATAAGATCAACACAATATAATTGAGCTAGTACCTTAATTATGTGATATTCTTTAATATCATGATAATGTGATATAGATGGAAATAGGAAAAAGGACCAAATTGAATATAGACTTGCCTATTATCTTGATTCATTTTGATGTTCACGATTTTTTTTTTTTCATCTGTATGTACACCCGAAGGCATCTAGACTATATGTATCTACTCAATGTGTATTGATGGGGGAGTTGATAAAAACATATTGAGTACTACATATATCTTTATATCAATTCAATAATTCCATTAGGTTAGGTTAAGTGGTTAACTCATGACCAACTGATTTTGGTCCATTTTAATTTTCACATAAGATTTCGAGAAATATCTGGATCGGCCCTCTATAAAAACGAGGGTTTTTCATGTACTCTAATTAATTCTATATATATGCATACCTATATCACTCCCTCCTCTCTCTACCTCATAAGACAATAACACTATCTAGCTAATATTGCAACCTCCTGAAGCAGATAGATTATAATCAAAGATGGACAAGCCCACAATAGTAATGATATTCTTGCAATTCATTTATGCAACTGTAACTATATCTTCTAGAAATGCATTTTTACAAGGAGTCAGCCCTCGAGTTTTTGTTGTATACAGACAAGCCATGGCTACTTTGATCATCTCTCCCGTAGCATTCATCTCAAGGTAACTCTTCCATTCACTCGACCATAATAAAAGTCATTCGAGCATCGGCACTTATTTTTCAATTGTCAAAATTAACAAATTTTACGATCTTATGTGAAATATAGACTTTAAATGTATATCAACATTATTATATTAATGGTGAATAATATAATTATTCAGGTACTTTGAACAAGATTGTGAAATTTTATATACTAGAAAGAATCCTATGAAAGAAAAAAATCTATATTTAAGGAGCTTATATAACAAACTTGATAATGTATAGAACTCTATCATCTATTTTATAGTAGTATACCATAGGTTGATAATATTTCCTTTTGCCCCTTTTTTAAGGCTCGTTTTCTCGGTCTTAAACCATAAATATCTCTACTACTGCTTGTACAACGGTAAAAATATATATCGAAATGAATGTAAAAATATCTTACTTTAACTATATTAATTTTCATATATTATGATTGATGTTTTATGCCTTAATAAGCTATATATATAGCATATATGAATTTATATATGATTTCAAGTGCAGGAAGAAAACAGGAAACAGTTGTCAACTAGGATGGAGAGCTTTCTGGTTGATCTTCTCGGCCTCTCTTATCGGGTGAATATCTACTTTCATTCTAATATTTTTTCCACAAATTGATGTTATTAAAACCGAAAAATGTGTATTTGGTAGTGTAGGAGATGATATGACTTAAACAGCCTCGTACTTGAATAAAATCGAGCTCTGATCATATGTTACATTTTGTGTGACATTTTAATTAAACTTAACTTATACATGTGTGTATATATATATATTCAATTCAATTTGACACTGTGTTATATGAGATTAATGTGTTGTGTACATTGTGCAGTGTTACACTTTACCAGAATGTATATTTTGAGGGACTCTTCTTAGCTTCCTCATCAATTGCAAGCGCCATGGCGAACGTTGTCCCTGCCGTCACCTTTGTAATTGCATATCTTGTCGGGTAACTAACACACGACTTTGACTTAAATCAGAATTATTAGACTATTAATAGTAAAATATATGATGTGCTATTTTAGTTTGACTCGACTTGATGTTATGAATATCACTCGGAACCTTTGATCATCTGAAATCAATTATGATAATCCTTTTGGACAGATGAATTTTAAAATAAATATTAAAAGGTAATGCCATCAATTAATATTATATATATATGTTTGATTTGAGTTGATGTATGTCTTATTCAGGTTTGAGAAAGTAAACAGAAGCTTGAGAAGTATGGCCAAGATACTTGGAACAGTAATTTGTGTTAGTGGGGCTATAGGAATGTCCCTATACAAGGGCCCCAAGCTGCTCAACATGGACCTTATTCCAAAAAACTCCCTTTTACTCAATACTGGAAACAATAATGACATATGGTTGCTTGGTTGTTTATTGCTCTTTGGAAGCTCTTGTGCATGGTCACTTTGGCTCATTCTACAGGTACCAATCAAGCCTTATGATATTATTAGAACCTCGTTTAGGCATTGAGACGTATTAATGTAACGTTGATGTATGACAATGGACTAATATGTGTTTGTTGTTAACAGGTTCCGATATCTGCTTCCTACCCTGACCATTTGTCTTCAACGGCTTGGATATGTTTCTTGGCAACATTACAATCTGCAGCACTCACATTTTTCTTGGAACCAGATTTGAATGCTTGGAAATTGGATTCTGGAGTGGAGTTCTTTTCTTGTCTCTATGCTGTAAGAAAGCTCTACCATTAATTATTCACAGGACTCACAACTTATAGTAGTTGGAAACTTGGATTGCTTGTTTGATTTGCAATTCAATTTGAGCATCGATATTGACACTCCAAAATCAGTAACACAGAGTTTTATGTACAGGCTTTAGGGTCAGCAATCTCCTTCTTTGGTCAAGCGTGGTGCATATCAAGAAGAGGCCCTCTTTTTTCTGCGACTTTTAGTCCTCTAAACACAGTGATCGCCACCATCTTGGCTCCTTTGATATATAGCGAAAAGGTTTATCTAGGAGGGTAAGTCTACCTCGACTCCACAAGTTAATGAGCCGAAACTATGTCATTACAAGTAGTATCTCGTCGCCACTAGGCTAATAATCCTAGTGGTTCCCCCTAAGTCTCGTTGAACTTGTGCAGTTCGGTTAGTATGTTGCATCCCAATTTTATTTGACTTCATATCTTTGTTTGATTTCAGGTTGATTGGTGCAGTTGCTGTGATATTTGGACTATACATAGTATTATGGGGCAAAGCGAAGGACATTTCTGAGAGCAAAGAAGACAACCTCCATAACAATCCAACTGAGGATACAGTTTTGATTAAGGATGCCTTACTAGATGTAACAAGTTCAAAAGTAGATTTAGAGCAACCCCTTTTGTTGGATAATTCATCAGAAACAACCTTGGATGATAAAGAAACCTCTACTGAAAGTTGCAGAGTAGATTTAGAGCAACAACTTTTCTCAGAGGATTCAACCAAATAACAATCCTATTATGTACCATGTTATATCAATATATGCATGATTAAGTATCTTGAGAACTCAAATGTCCATTGCCTTGTTTTTATTTTCTTGAATGTCAATTTTGGTGAAATAAACCTTGGAAATATTGTAAGGAATATTCCATCTAGTATGGGAGATTTTGATGTTGTAGATAAATATATTACTGATCTCATACATTAATAATTTATGTATGCATCTTATTTCTTCAAAAAGAACTGTAATTATTGAACTTCAAAGATAATCATATAATATTCTGAGTTGATCAAATAAGTTAATGAAAAAGAATTTTGCCAACGACCAAAAGGTTCTCAGTTGGAAATTCAAAAACAGAGAAAAAGATAATCATATACTAATATTGTGAATTTGTGATAGTATTGGACTTAAGTTAAATACATAATTTGAAAGATAGTTATTGAACTTAAAGTAAGGTCGCACATTAATCTAAATGTACAACAAAATGAACTCATTCTAAATAAAAATAAAGAGAAAATCTTAATTTCAAATTTCTAAATTTCAAATATCTAAAGTTCAACATATATAACAGCTTGGCTATCTCTGATTAGGAAGTAATGCTTGGCCTTCAGAGTACAATCAGACATCAGTAATATTCACCTGCTAATGGCCTGCTGTGTTATACAAGTACTAGAAGAAGAAGAAAATTGATCAAACTTTGAAGCTGTGCATTTGGTCAAAAGCTGAGCAAGCATATTTCAATTTTACCGCTGGCTGCAAGAAACGAAGGCTGCACGGTCTACAAAGAGAGCGACCCAAGTATGTGTTATTCCGGATGTGTGAAATGATTACTGCGGATCTCTGCCAGGCGAGGTTTATATAGACTAACTGCACGTAGCAGACCAGTCCTGCATCGCCTTTCGGAAGTTCACCTCTGGGATATGCCTCGTTCCATATGCCCCGGTACCAGGAACAATTGCTGAAGTACTGTTCCCATGTTCAACCCTCCTCTCTGCACCCAGCCATTAGAATGGCCCTTTCTGGTCCAAGTATCTCACTCTACCATGCAAACTAGGTGGATGCAATGGGTTTCGAGTTGCATAAAGATCGTTGGGATGGTCGGGAGCTAAATGAGGTCAAAGTCTGTATTAATGAACAAAATATAGAACAAATTTGAGAGACCATAGGACTCTGAAAGACAAAAAGACCAGTAACATACCAAGAGCTTGCCTCTCTGCATTTAACATACCAAGAGCTTGCCTCTCTGCATTTAACACCCTGTATCTTAATCTTTCTACTTCCTTAGCAAAGAGTACCAAGTCCTTCTCCATTAGCTGCATTTGTTCAGCTTTCTCCTTGTTTGCGCCTTTTTGAAGCTCTAAGGTCTTCCTATTCTCAGAAATCAATGAGGTCACTAAATATAAATGTAAGTTTCTTCATCTAATGGCAATGAACATCGATTGTAAAGAAAAGCTAAAACTAATCAATATTGTTTCAAGTGCACCAATATATGAATTTTTAGAGGCAAATTAATTACTTACGAGGGATATGGACATTTTATTTGTTATTTGGCACCAAAGAGGGAAACAAAATTACTAGTGTCTAATCCTTGAGATTCATGCAACTCAATTTAAATATAAACATGCAACATCTTCAAATAAACAGTGTAGACCCATCACAGTTCGACCACCACACCACTAAAATTTGAAATATTGTAGCATTAACACACTGATCGAAGAAGGCATTTTCACATGAATGTTACAATTTAACAGCTTTTACAATTAACAATTCTATATCGTAAAAGGAGAGGCTTGGTGCAAGACTGCCAGTTATAGATATGACTTATGGGTAATGTAAAAATAATTCTTACACCAAATAGATGTCAACGTAGTCCAACCCTTCAAGAGATAAAGATCATAAAGTCATTCTATGCAATAGCCACTTGGTTTTTTGAGTTCATGATTCTTAGCTAACCCAACCCATCCAAAATTCAAAGATGAAAAAATACTTAAAAGTGCTTTGAGTTCGACACACGTTAATAATGCAGACGATAAAATTGAACAGGTTCACTCACTGTAGTTTTTGACGTTCTTGTCTTAAGTTATCAATATCAGCATTCATTTCAGATAGCTTTTTTTCCTTCTCTAATTCTTGAGAAGCATTTCGAATATCATAAGCCAGATCGCAATTAGCAGCTAACAAACTTCTTGCCTCACTCTCAACTTCTTGCAAATTTCTTTTGATCCTTTCACCAGCTCTGATATCAGTTTCAATCTCTTCAATCCTGTCCAGCAAATCCCTAATCTGTACATCACTTTCCTCTTGAATGTTCAGTATATCTTCTTTCAATTTCTTTCTCTCTATCTGAGCAGCAACTAAGTCCTGCCTCAAGGCCATATTACTCTCAGCCAATTTCTTATTGTCTCTAGCGAGTTCGTCTATTTCTGTGCATTGGCGGGCCAGTTTGTCCTCTAAAAGCTCAGTCAAATGATGTCCTGAAAGGTCATAATCAGCAGGTGATTCACCATGTCGAGTCACTGCAGAAGTTTGTACAGACCGCTCTTCATATGCAGGTAATAAGTATCTTCTCGAGTCCATATACAAAATTCCCTCCAACCAATTCGTATGGAAGTATGGAACAAGAGTATTGCAAGAACAAACTAAGAAATCACTCCACCGCAAATCCCTAATGTCTCTTCAAAGCTTAAGATAATGAACACTTGAAGAGCATAAAGAAACATGTTAGGAGGTATACTTAATACCAGTATATAACTATATATGTGAGCTAACCTCCTATTTCACATTCATCTAAAACTTCTATTAAGAATCACAGAGTTCAACAAGGATCAATATAGTTATTCATGGCAATTAACAAACTACATTTCATATTTTTATTACATTTAAAGGTACACCTACTCCATTGTCTTCCATGTGTAATATTGTAACTTTATTGTGCAATTTGGTAATATCATTCCAGATTCTTGATAAAACAATATCATATACCTAGTACATGCAAATTTTGGGGCAATTCGGAAAAAGCCTCCCTCGTATAACAGGGTTGGCTACATACTATCCGACCCCCTTACCTAGCGATCACTAGGGCATTTTTTTCCTCTTTCTTTTAAGTCGTTGTCATTGCAAGCCTCGTTTGACTAATATCTCGTTATCATTAGGCTAGTCTAGTGATTATGGCATGTTGGTGTTGAGTAATAGCATATAAATCAAAGAGTAAACAATTTGTTGATCAATTATAAATTTCGATTCTGTCAACAGATAGAGTTCTTCATCTAAAAACGTATTCATAATGTTAACTAAAAATCCGATCTTTAATTCATTTTTTAATTAGAATCTATATTCAGAAAGTGAAACAAAAAAGAGGGAGAATATGAAGAAACAAATGTGAAATTATAAAATAATACAACAGATAGCCACAAATGAAAGGAAATAAGTTTAATCAACCTGAATATAAGATTTTGCAGGTGAAGAAATACACGCTCGACTCGAAATCCTCGTAAGAAATTATATGGCTAAGCTTCTTGTGGGCTTATTGCTTTCTTTTACAACGAACGGTTGAGGGCTTGAGGCTTGAGGCACTCGGTTATTTCTAGCAATGTTGACGAGCCGAGTTCATGGGCTATCGAATTATCCAGCCTGGTCGGCCATATAAACACTTTGGCTCGTAATTATTCGATAATTTTGAGTACCAAGCTATCGGGTATTAAAATACGCATTATATTTGAGTCTGACTAGCTAAGCGTTTGAGCGGATAGTCAAATCGTGTATGTCTAACAGGTACTATGCGGGTGACGAGTTACTCGGTTCATTTACATTAGTTTTATCGTCAATTATAAATGAAGGAGTAAATCTTAAAGAGATATTGATACCACTTCCTCGTCAACTCTTGAGTTTATCTTGAAAATGTTATATCTTTGGTCTAAATTTTATATAAAATGACTTTGTTGTTGAATTTTGTCTATGCTTGGCCTTCTTTGAGATAAAGAGCTTACCGAATCCATAGAGTAATGTATGGGCATAATTATATTGCATGTAGTAGTTTATTTAAATTAAATTTGGATGAGTCAAACTTGAAACTTAAATTGATTAAAAAATACTCGAGTCTAAACAAATCCTATTACTATATGTGTTTCAAGAGAAAACTAAAAGTGACTTTATGTATTGTAAATTAAATGGTGTATGTAATTAAATATGTAAACGATACTGACATTTGATTTATCTTAGAGTACAGTTTCACGTTTTATCTAAATTCCGATATATGCTAGTTTGATCTATATCATATATGATATTCCATTTGCTAGCTAGCAGCGACAAAACTTATAAAGGATCAAGGAGACACCCCCTCGAATTTTAAATTGATCATATTATAACTTATTTTACAAAATATATAGCAATAATTGATACTCCTACTTCTTAAATAAAAAAGTTATATAAATAGAATAACTTTTTTACCTCCTCAATTTTGATTTAAGCTCTACCATTATTACTTGATACATCCAACAAACTGATTGGGTTCCTTGCAAGCCAACTAGTAAACTTATGTTTAAAGTTTAAACATGTGTTGACATTATCTTGGTCCATATGATTATTTATTATTGCGCATACTCCCTCCATCCCAAATTGTTTGTCCATTTTCTATTTTGGGAGTCAAACTTTGAAAATTTTGACCATGAATTCTTATTAACCGATAAGAGATAATATAGTCATATTGGATCTTGTTAGATTCGTTTTAATGTATATATTTTTGAAATATCAACTTTTTATAATTTTCACGCTTATAGATTTAGAGATATTTACGTTTGAAGTTGTGTCTCGTAGACCGTGAAAGTCAAAATAGGACATATAATTTGGGATGGAGGGAGTATATTTTTTGTTGAATAAATTAAACAAAGGTTGAATTAGCTTGGAAGGTTCCAGGATATCCAAATGGAGGCATCCTATGACTTTTTTGTTGTTTCATTCGTTAATTTACCTACTTTGGCTACTTCTCATTGTTAACATGCATATATCATCCCACCACTCTTTTATGAGCTAATTATGTTGTTCTATGCATATAATTAGATTTGAGAAATTTATTTTGAAATGTTTATACACATTCATGAAAAGTTTGAGTATTAGTGTTTGTCAAATATACCTACTACTATTTCAAGGTGTGTGGTTTACTGGTTTATTTGACATTAAGGGAGTATTATGTGACATAAAATGGTGTTGTGTCATAAGGTTAATCATATGAATTGCTTTTAATTTAATGATTATCTTCATTCAAGTACTAGACAATAACTAAATAATTGACACATGGGACACATGAATCAATTATTTATATTCATAATCATAACACATGAGTACCTAAATTTCAAATTAGAAATATCTTTTAATATTTAAAATAAGATGATTATTTTCCTAAAAAGATTTCGTTAAATTTAAGTAGACAGTGATAAATCTCGCACCTTCGTACAACGTGGGTTCGAATCCCTTATATAGAGAGAATTTTGTGTTGAAGTAGTAAATAGACAGTCCAAATTCACTAACCATGCGAGTCTCGAAGACACATTTCACGATCTACCTATATAAAAAAATTGAATACAGAATACGGCAAAACCCTTAGACGAGAGTATCATTTTTTTCTCTCTTATAAAAACCGAATATATTCCCTCAAAATAATACGCCATACTGTATGTAGAAAAACAAGTAGCACTACTATTCTAATCGGACTCTACGCGGTTCATTGAAGACTCCTATTATTATATCAACTCCCTCTCTCACTCTTCCCTTCATTCACTCCATCTAATTCATTGCCCAATCCCTTAAACACAAACACATTCATCTAATTCATTTTTATCATCTTTTATTTTTACATATTTTCAAGCTTCTAACTCTTATTATTGCACTAATTCATTACTAATATAAGATGCCATCATTAGAAGAGGAACTATATCCCTCAACTCCAGGCAAGTTAAAGGACCGTTCCAACAGACAATTTCAAAGATGTTTCGGTTCGACAAGTACTATGTTCTTGTGGGCACTTTTCTTGATTGCCTTAACGGCTTTATATATTACTTTTCAGTCCTTTATTATCGGCCGCGACGCCGATAAGTGGGGCGGTATTCAGTGGGAGAGACAAGTCGAAGCCTCCGCTCAGATCCGCCGGCGCGGCGGGTTTTCCGTTTTGGTGACCGGAGCAGCCGGTTTTGTGGGGACCCACGTCTCCATTGCGTTGAAGAAGAGAGGAGATGGGGTGGTTGGGCTTGATAACTTCAACCATTATTATAACCCTTCTTTGAAGAGAGATAGACAGAAGCTTTTGAGTCAACACAATATATTCATCGTTGAAGGTCAGACTCGAAAAAAATGCAAAATTTTCTATTCTAATTGTTGTTTGTTTAATTTATTGTTGCATTATCATAGGCACGTTATAATATTATTTGTGTGACATTTTATATTATATTGCTATATATTTTTATCATTTTAACTTATTTAACTCGAGTAAGTAACGGTGACTCAAGAGGAGGTGGCTGTGATTGCGCGACTTTTTGAAAAATAAATATATGTACTATTATTAGTAAATAAATTTTTGTCTATATTATATTGAGATTGATATTTTCCATCTTACTAAACTTTTTAGATTTTAGTTACCTTTCTAATATTAGATCATTTGGGCACCTTATATATGATTCTTGATTCCGCTATATTTTTATGTTGATAAATTAATTTAAGAAAAACTAAATGCAATGCTAGTATTGTAATATTAACGTTATGTATGTATGTGGTATAAATGATTTTTCCAACGATTTTTTTAAAATGTGCACTAAAGATGTTAATAATAAAATAATTGGAAATTAGAATTTGAAACTGATATGGAATATTTTTATCAAATATGTTGCCTTATATGCTTACAATTATTACATTTTATTTTCATCTCATGCTATTAACCTGTGCCTAAGGACATATTTTAAAAAAATCGAAAAAAAATAAAGAGTAAATATCGGTCCTCAAAAACTTTCATTTTTTAGTTGCCAAATTCGGATCAATTACATAACAAAAAAAAGGATTAGTTCGTATAACGAATTAAAGTGATTCTAATATCATTCTTATTTTGTTAACTATATTCCTTAGTCCTTTTTTGTTAAGTAATCATTAATCTAATTATATTATTTTGTTGATAGATTTAGTTCGTTTTTGTGTTAACAGGTGATCTGAATAATGGTCGTTTGTTGTCGAAGCTGTTCGAAGTGGTGGCATTTACGCACGTGATGCATTTGGCAGCTCAAGCTGGAGTTCGATATGCTTTAGAGAATCCTCGTTCATATATTCATAGTAATATTGCTGGACTCGTTACTCTTCTTGAAGCTTGCAAAAATGCCGACCCGCAACCTGTTTTAGTTTGGGCTAGCTCGAGTTCCGTTTACGGCTTGAACGAAAAAGTACCATTTTCTGAAGTTGATCGGACGGATCAACCTGCTTCGTTATATGCAGCTACCAAAAAAGCTGGGGAAGAGATTGCACATACTTATAATCATATCTATGGGTTGTCGATTACTGGGTTGAGATTCTTTACCGTTTATGGCCCGTGGGGACGACCGGACATGGCGTACTTCTCCTTTACCAAGAATATTTTGAAAGGGAAGCCCATCACTATTTACAGGGGCAAGAACCGAGTTGACTTAGCTCGAGATTTTACCTACATTGATGATATCGTGAAGGGCTGCGTAGGGAGCTTGGACACAGCGGGTAAGAGTACTGGGTCGGGTGGGAAGAAGAGGGGTCCGGCTCCTTATCGGATCTTCAATCTGGGGAACACGTCCCCTGTGACAGTGCCCATGATGGTTGGGATATTGGAGAGGCATTTGAAGATCAAGGCGAAGAAGAACGTCGTTGAAATGCCTGGAAACGGCGACGTTCCATATACACATGCTAACATCAGTTTGGCTCGAAGCGAACTCGGGTATAAACCCACTACCGATTTGCAAACCGGGTTGAAAAAGTTTGTGAAGTGGTACTTGTCATATTATGGTCACACTCAAGGAAAGGCTTCTTCATATTAAGAATGTTTTGTTAGTTGCATTTAGAAGTATTTATTAAAATCTCCCTTTTCCTTTAATTTCATTTGGTGCCTAGTATAAGTGAACATAAAAGTAAAAGTGAAGAGTTAAAAGGAAAAACAAAATGGAGAAAGGAAAAGATTGAGAATGTAAATACTATACATAGTGCAATATAGTATTCTCCATATTCTTCTCTTGTTGATTACAAAATTACAATATTGACTCATAAATACTTATCATTAGTTGTCAATTTTTTGATTTGCAAATCTTTTTTCACTTCGTTATTGCGCAAAAGGTGGCAACAATGTTTGGGCCACACAGTTGTTTATTTTTGTATTTTGTTGAGGCTTTTCGCTTTCAAGGCCATTCTTGATTTAGGTTTGCAATTATTGTAAATGGCACATGGCAAATTGGTAGACAAGTTAGAAGAACGTGGAGTTATTAATGAGTATTTGTATTGTTGGTTACTTTCAAAACTACTTACTCCCTCCATCCCATTTTGTTTGTCCACTTTATTTTTGCACAAAGTTTTAGGAAAAATCAAATTTATCTCACATTATCCTATTTTCCCTCCACAAATTTGAACTAAACATGACCCAATTTTGGGATTTCCATTTTGGGAAAAGTGGACAAAAAAATTGGGATGGAGGGAGTAATTTTTTTTGTATTCTTTTTCAAAACTACTTAACTTGTGTGTTTTTTTAATACTCCAAACTTTATAGTTATTAGCAAAAAAAAATTTATTAGATTACTCGATTAACAATAAGTTGTTTGCTTTTGCATTTTATTGTACATTTTACTCTTAAGATCAAGTGCAGCAGGTAGGCAATTGGGTTATTATTAGATGGTGCAGGTAGTTAATTACATGTTAAATTTCTTTTCAATTCTCTCTCATTTAAGACGCCCCCGCTTGGCTAGCCCATTGCCCAACAGAGGAGGTGAATCTGGGATGTGCCTCTAGCATCAAACCCACACACTTGTGGAGAAACACACTCTTATAGTGAAGCCCCTTACCATTTGAGCTATGCCCCGTGGGCGAATCTACACTATATTTAATTGGGGAAGGGGGATTTAGTTTTTTTTTTTAATGAAGCCCTATGATCATTTTAGACCAATAAGCAAGTGATACATGTTTAAATTGCATGTTAACTCCCATTTAATTTATCTTTTTTGACAATATGCAAAGTTCTATTATTATTTTATGCATTAAATTATTTAAGCATAGTTAAGATGAATAAAATAGTTACCTATATATAATTGTATATTTATTCAATAATTTCTATCATGCACATATTTTAAATTTTACAAGAAATATTTTACCACCATATATGCATGTAAAAATTAATATAACAATCTATATTTTAAATGTGATGAATAAACTCGTATAAGTTGAACTGTGCACAACCATCTAGTATAAATAATCTGATGCGGTACGAGATATAGTGTCAAATTTGACTAGATATTGGAGATGGTCTAATTGGTGAAAATAGCAAGCTAGCTTGATCCTAGTTCCAAGGGACAGCTCATATGTGATTGGCCGTCAATCACATAGTAATTGGGCCCATAGCATGTGAGTGGATGTTGTGAATAAAGTGTTGATTGGGGTTTAATAGTGGGACAGAGAGATAACGTTGAATGGTCCATTTGTAAAGTGATGTGATTTGCCATTCTACTTTTCCTGCCGACACTAATTTCTACACTGGTTATAACATCAAGGTGAATTTAGACCTTCTCAGTTTTTTTTTTTTTTTTTGATAGATAATACATATTAAAATTAGATAATGTTTTGGCTAAAATAGCCATTACAAGTTGAATCTAATATCACATCAGAGTTTGTCTCATTGAACTCCCTAATGACAATATTTCTAAGATTCTCAAGACATCCTGCACTAGTAGATTTCCAAAAAATATTACAACATTTTCTTGACCCATTGTCGAGCAAAATCTTCACTTCATCCTTCCGATGCAGAAAGTGGAAGTACCTGTACCAAATCTGTGAAATGAAACAGTCAGTCACAATAAATACACTATGATTGTTAATGCTTCCTGCAATGAGCAAAGCAGTAAGGATTCCAGTGCAAAGGTTCTTCAGGTTCACTTTGTTGCAATGGACATCTTCAAGAAGATTTGTTCCTTCAATGGTCGAGTGATTACCATAAATGGACGTTGAGATAGTCCATTTTGGGTTGGAGTCCGCAGTAATTCCAAAGAGGATTTTATTGTCTCTCCTGTTGCAGCATCTTTGGCAGCTTTTACGGAAGAGAGCTTGTCCCCCGATTAATGAGAGATCGGCTCTTCCAATCGAAGCACTTTCCTCCAATCTATGTGTGTTGAGAGCGTGACGAGATCTTTTTTGGGAAGCAAACCCTTTATGCCACTCATTGCATAGATTGTTGGCGAGATACGTGGTCTTCTGGATGTCAGGTTTGGCCCCGTTGAAGAGACAATCATTCCTGGCAAGCCAGATAGCCCAAAGTATACTTCCAAATTTAATAAGATCTTTAATGTTAATATCGGTCCATTTTCTCATTAACCATCGGGTCACCGATAGGTCAATGTGGTCAGAAGGAGAGATATAAAACTTGAAAGTAGAAAAAATATTTTTTGAAAAATTGCAATCAGCAAAGAGGTGCTTAGTGCAATCAGTACCCTGGTTACAAAGGGGGCAATCAAGTTTTACTGTTGCCTTGGTTTTGGTAGAAATGTTGTCCATAGTGGGGAGTCTATTTAAAAGCAATTTCCAAAAGAAAGTGTGAATTTTTTCAGGGAAAGGGGTCTTATAGAGCTTTTTCCAAACCTCCGAAGGGATGCGACGGTGATTTGAGGGGATGGGGATCTCCTCATGGTGGGATGATCTAAGTTTAGAGTAGAGGCTTTTTGAGGAGAATTTGTTTTCTGGCCAAAATTTGACATCCTCATCTTGGGTGATGTTGATATTAAGAATATCATGATAAATTAAGGGAGGAAAAAGGGCTTTTATTAGAGGGAGGTTCCATTGGTTGGATCTAGTGATCAAATTAGAGACAAGAGTGGGGTGGTGGTTAGGTGGGGGGTGGATGTTGATGGAGGTGAGTGGAGGGTGATAGCTGTTATTTTTGTTTTTGATAGGGATCCAGGAGTCATTCCAGATGTTAATTGAAGCGCCATTCCCAACTTTCCAAACAGAGAATTTATCAATGCATGAAATACCAGCAGTGATACTTTTCCAGGTACAGGAGGAGTTCGACTTAGGCTTGTGGGAGATGGGTTTAGAGTTGGGAAAATATTTAGATTTGAGAAGTTCGGTCATAGGAAGATTAGGTTGATTGATCACTCTCCAACTATTTCTTGCTAGGAGAGCAAGGTTGAAGTGATGCAGATGTTTAAAACCTAGTCCTCCCTTGTCTTTATCCAAGTGGAGGAATTCCCAGTTGATCCAATGAATTTTTCGAACTTGCACACTCCCCCAGAGAAAATTAGCTAATAATTTGTCAATCTCGTGGAGTGTGTGGAGGGGGAATTTGTAGACTCCCATCGGATAGATAAGGATAGCTTGAAGGACGGATTTGATCAGGGTGACTCTTCCAGGGAAGTTTAAGAATTTACCGTTCCAAGACGAGATTTTCCTTTTGATTTTGTCTATGATATCCAGGAAGATCTGTTTTCGGTCAGTAGTAATATCTAGGGGAATTCCCAGATACTTGCCGAAAGTGGTAGATTCACTAATACCTAAAAGGGAGAGAGAGAAGTTTTTGACAAATTGAGGGGTTTTGCGGCTAAAGGTAATAATGGACTTGTTAAAGTTGATAATCTGACCCGAATCAATGCAGAATTGGTTGATGGCTTTTGAGAATGCAGAAATGGAGTTATGAGATAGGTGAAGAAAGAAGTAGCAGTCATCAGCAAAGAGGAGGTGTGAAATTTCAGGTCCATTTTTGGCAATGGAAACACCTTTAAGGAGTTTAGAATCTTGAAGGTGAAGAAGTGATGATGAGAGAGCTTCAGTACAAATAGCGAAGAGGATGGGAGAGAGTGGATCTCCTTGACGAAGTCCACAATTGGGTGAGAAAAGGTCGGAGGGTTGCCCATTAATCAGAAGGGAATATTTAACAGTTGTAATACACTGTTTAATAAGCTGGATCCAATGTTGAGGAAAGTTTAGTTTGTGGAGGAGAGAAAGGATAAAGTCCCAGCTAACTCTGTCAAAGGCTTTGCTCATATCGATTTTGATTGCGGCAATCCCGTGCTTTCTCAAATGAGAAGTACGAATGGTATGGGTGAGTTCCTGTGCCATAATGATGCTATCCTGAGCATTTCTCCCGTGAATGAATCCGTTTTGAAAGGGGGAGATAATGTCATTCAGATGGGGTTTGAGTCTGTTGACCAACACTTTGGCAGCAATTTTATATATAACATTGCAGAGGCTAATTGGTCGGAAGTCTCCTATAGATATCGGGCAAGGAATTTTGGGGATGAGGGTTATGAATGTGTTGTTGATTTCCTTAAGAATGAAACCATTATTGAGGAATTCAAGGGTTGCAAGAGTAACATCATTTCCCACTAAGTCCCAATTTTTTTGATAAAATTCAGCAGGGAAGCCATCAGGCCCAGGTGATTTAAAGTGACCCATTTGAAAAAGAGCAGACTTCACCTCTTCAGGAGAGAATGGGACGTTAAGATCCTCAATTTGGGTATTAGTGAGGGTTTTATTGAAATTGTCAAGAGAAGGATAGATTTTGTTGTGCATGTTTTGATTGAAATTGTTTTTGGAGTTGAAAAGATTTTCAAAATATTCCTTGCAGTGGCTCTTAATCAGGTCAATTTGAGAGATTGTATTGCCAAGGTTATCTTTGATTTCTAAGATGTTATTGATTTTGGATTTATTTTTGGCATGGGCATGAAAAAATTTTGTATTGCGGTCACCTTTAGAGATTGCAGTGATTTTTGATCTTTGTTTCCAAAAGTCCTCCTCAGCTGCAAGGAGGAGGTCAAGTTGTGCTCTGATATGTTTGTCTTGATTTTGTTTTGAGATATCTTGTGGTTGGGATTGGGAGTGGGCCAGTTGAGTCTGGAGATGTTTGATTTTGTGGAAAATATTCCCGATTCTATTGGAGTTCCATTGCTTGATGACTTTCTTTGTTCTTTTAAGATTGTTGATTAGATTGAAGGCACTGGAAGAGGGAATAGAAGGAGGAGTGTTAAAGGGAGTTAAATTGGTCCAGGCGGATCTTATTAGTGGAGGAAAATCAGGTAGATGAGTGAGGAAAGATTCAAGTTTGAAAGGCTTGGGAGATGTGCTAGTGATGGATTTGGTTGAGATGATAAGGGGCCCATGGTCCGATCTCTGAATGGGAAGGCAGTTACAAAAGGCATCAGGAAAGACACAAGAGAGCTCAAAGTTGCCCATGGCTCGATCAAGCTTTTCATAGATTTTATGGCCCTTGCGAGTACCAGACCAAGTGAAGAAGCAACCAAGACTTGGGAGGTCCTCAAAACCAAAACTAGACATGAAGTTAAGGAGACACGTGGAGCCTTTAATGGCAGATGTGGGTTGGGGAGATTTGTCAGCATTGAAGATGATTTGATTGAAATCTCCACATATGAGAATAGGGAGGTGTTGAAAAGGTTTTAAAGTTTCTTCAATGAAAGCCCAAGTTTCAGCTCTAGAAGTCATGTGAGGGGATCCATAAATACAGGCAAGATACCAGGGGTGGGATAGTTCAGTGTTAATTTCAAAAAGGAGAATATTTTTGTGAAGGAGAACGTGTTTATGATTGATATTTGAGGAGAACCCGATCCAAAGTCCCCCACTATGCCCAATAGCATCAAACCCATAAGAAAATGGGTACAAAAGTTTAGCAAGTCTAATATTAGCAGTATTAACAGAACAGATAGTTTCAGAAAGGAAGCAAATATCCGGTTTATGACATTTCAAAAAAGAAGTAAGTAAATGAACTGTAGTGGACTGACCAAGTCCTCTACAGTTCCAAGCTAGGATTTTCATAATTTCATTTGGGGTTGTTGGGGTACAACCACCAAAGACCTTTTCAAAAGCTTAAACTTGTTGGACCAGATGATATTAACATAAGAAGAAACACAATTAAATATGGAACTAGACTTAGGTAGAAAGACCATACCAGGATTGCTTAAGTCAAGCGAGCCATCCAGAGACTTCTCCTCATAATCTTCATCTTCCTGATAGTCATCATCAGAGTCCTTTACGTCATCCGAGAGCTCTCCATCATCCACTTTATCATAAAAATTTGTATCAGATTTAACTACCATCTTAGCAATCTCGACCTTGTTCATATCTTCTCTTGGGTCCTCTTTAATTTCTTCATCTTGGTCATCTTCATAATCCTCATAAGGGGTATTCAGATCTTCTCTGATACAAATAAAATTCGACCTTCCTGAGGCAGAGGAAAAACTACCTGCACCACTATGGCCACTTGTATCATAAGAGCCGATCAGAGGTTCCTCGCCATTTTTATTGTAGCTTTCTTCACCAATGTACTCATCCAAATCTTCGTTTCCATCAGAAGTCTCTTCAGCCTCATAATTCTTAACATGTAACTCATATTCAAATTCGGTAATCGCATTTTCGACCCTTACATTCTCGGTCTCAAGATCAATGATTCTTAACATAAACTCATGGTTTTCACCAGAACACTTTTGTTTTTTTCCATTAGGGGTTAAAGGAGCTAAAATAAGAGCATCATCATCCCTAGCTCTTTTATTCCTAATGGGTTGAGAAACCTTAGTATTCAACATAATAGGGTCAATTCCAAAGACCTCTTTTGAAGTAAACTTGGGATCTTCATTAAAATGAAATTTTTTGGATGGGAGCTTACAAACACTGGAAAAGATAAAAACACCTTCTTCTCGTCTTCTTTTATCCCTGCTCCTAGTTGGAAGCTTACAAACAAAATCGATCGGCCTATGACGATGTTTTGTTGATGGTGTAGTGGGCGAAAAAAGAGAAAACGCATTCAAAATACATCTATTGGCATCATTGAATGGTGAAATCGGGTTAGGGGGGAGAGTAGATTTATGAGAAACTGAAAATGGATGAGGTCCGAGAATAGAAGGTCGAGGACCTTCTCAGTTTTACCACTGTATTTAATACTATGGACGATTGGTTTTTTGTTTAGGACAAATGACCATTAAATCATTTATCTTTCGCTTATTTATCGAATTAATCACTCATACATACTTTCTATTCAAATAAGTTACTTAAATTTATAAAACGTTCGACTCGTTTACTTCTAGCCAAACCGCAATTAAAGGTAAAGTTTTTTTCATGTTTATAAAAATTTATGTACCAGAAACAATAGTAAGCGACTCGCTAGATGTCATTATATTTTTAGGATGCTAATGTGTCGAATGTTCTTATCATCTCAGCTGGGAAGGAATCCAAGAATGTAGTTGGGTGGCAGGCACAGATAAACAGAAGTATGCTTAACACATGCAAATCGAACGTTATTTTCGAGGAGTTGGGCAGGAGGAAATAGTGGAGGGTGCTTTCAATTCCTTGAAAGCCAGTGAATAATAAGGAGTGCCCGGTGGTTTCTCAAAGAGAAAATGCTTCATGTTCATGCCTACATAACCTGCTGAGAGATTATATAATCTTGTCCTGATTCATTAAGCCCATGTAAAATATATCTGTTTTCACCACTCTCATAGTGTATGAGACAAACGGATATCTCCATCGTAATGTCTCTATTATATTCTCTAGTCGAAATACGAGAAAACTCCACTCAATTTTCGATGGAAACGGAATATTAGAAAAGAGAAATGTCAAGCATCTGGGAAAAGCGATTAATCTCTATAAATAGACCCGCTAAAGCTCCAAACCGTAACGTGCTTAGAACTGGTGCCCATACACGACGTGCCCAGTAATTATA
Organism: Echium plantagineum; assembly: GCA_003412495.2. Taxonomy (NCBI): domain Eukaryota; kingdom Viridiplantae; phylum Streptophyta; class Magnoliopsida; order Boraginales; family Boraginaceae; genus Echium; species Echium plantagineum. Next base: position 6,662,980 of record CM016566.1, on the reverse strand, counting down.
CTTCAACCAGCATGAATTCCTCTGTCTCATAGGTGTCAAAAAGGAAAGAGAATCACTCCTCAATTTAGCAAGTGTCTCAGAAGCTAAGGAGAATAATTTAGTCACCAGTCACCACACATAATTATCCTTTCGTTAGAGTAATTAGTCGGCATGAAAATTAATGGAAGTAAATGAGTGGAATGATTTATGATGAGTAATTGATCCGGTAAATAAATAAAAAGTTAATAATACCACCATTTGCCCTTTTATTTTTCAGGTCAATATTTGGTTAACTATTAGAAATTGAGATATAGATTCAACGGTATTAGATTTTGAATCATAAATTATTATAATTATCTTTTAGAAAAACAATTAAAAATTCATTAATTGTCGAAGTTTCAATGTGAAATGGAACCATGGAGTATATAAAGTATCCTTTCTATAAAAAAAAATCCGGAACATAAATGACAAACTATTAATGTTGTTCAACCATCATTTTCAAGGTGAGGATTTTTATTATTGCATGCCTATCAATAGTCACTTGCTTTCAACATAAAAAATAATCTTACCTGGTTGCAAAAGTTTCCTCCATATGATGAAATTTAGAAAGCTTTTCTCCCGAAGATGACGGGTTCATATACTATTCCCATTGATTGGGTCAATTTCATGTCCAAAAGTTACAACCCTTCCAGATTGAAGTTGAACTTTTATCACTAAAAGTAAAGTCAGCTCAAACGAATTGAAACTATAGCGGCTACGAGTTCCGTTACAAAAATTCTAAAATAAATTGAAACTAAAGAAGTATATATATTAACACCTATCTTGATCTTTTGTTCGCAACATAACATCACGAACTAGTGGTTAAGATCGTTAATGGCAAAGCCACTCAAAGTTCAGGAAAATGATCCCGAGTCTAAAATATGGGCAGCTCTATATGTCCATATCTGTAGACCTGCAAACTTGAATGCCTTTGTTGTCATGCCATTGCAGTCTCTTTCAATGCAGATATCTTTCCTCTTTTTACCGTCTCTTATGAATTTTGTCAAGCCATGTTTCAGCTACACTTCCATATATGTTATCTCGTGGTCCATCATAAACGGTAAAAACTGTTTCCAAGGCACAAGGCCCCGGTGAAAATAGACACCTACACTCCACACGGTCACTCCTTTTTCCCCTTAAAATTATAACGGAGCGGGTGTTGCACTTAGTCAGTTTTTATGCAGTGGAAATAGCTGCACCCATCATTACCTTCAGTAATAGTTTTTCTAAGTTCTTTGTGGCCATGACTCTTTCAAGAGAAATCGCGTTGTCTGAGCTCTCACAATTCTAGGCAATACTACAATATAATCTTCTAATAAATTAAAAATAGAGCCTCCAAAACATAAGTAACACCATCTAATAATGGAACCACGTCAATATTTGCAAAATTTACACTGTCATAACTCGTAACACTATTTGTTTCTGCAACTTTCTTCTACATAGACAATATGGATAAGGGATTCATGGAACTGAAATGAGACCTTAGCTAACTTCCTATTACATAAAGATTTTGACTCAAATCAAATTAATATTTGTTAAATTAAAGGTCTAGTTCTCGTAAAGGATACATTATGCACACAAACAAACGGGACATAATTATAGCACAATCCGTTTGCCTTCATAATATCTATGGTCGACTTAACGATGTACTCTCCTTTTGAGAGGTCGGTATAAATTAAAGTTATCTGTTACCTTGAGGTTGCTTTTACATAGCCGACAAAAGGTTTAGTTCTCGCTCCAACATCCAGGTACACTCATTCTTGCGGTTTAAACAACAGCTGTAGTCGAGGAAGTAACCGCTAGAAGTGATTATCGATATTGTTGACCTTCATATGATTATAGTAGGGCATTCAGACATTCAGTTGTAAAAAAAATAACATAACAAGAATATGATGCAGCCATGCAGTGCACACAAAGCGAAACGTTCTTTCATCTTTTACTACAGAATCCATTCGTGGCTCTAATGATTGCAGTATAGCACATATAAGAAAACAACCTATATTATAGACTTAGGAGGTGTTTTTTGTTTGCTTCTCTTATGCTAGTCTAAAGTTTTTGTTTACCTTGATCTCAAAGAGATGATATTTTCTTATAATTTAGTGCATAACACGTGAACCACAATTTTTTAAAGGTCATTCAGTAACATCATTATAATCAAGTTCATAATTAACTGCAATAGATGTGATGTAATAGAAGAGTAGTAACATTAGCAAGGAGATTTTCAAGACACCATTTCAAAGAAAAAACATTGTACGTGTAATAAGTTTCAATGCATAAGAGAGTGCCAATACCTCACAGCCATAGTTTCCGATGTCGATGTATCAGTGACTTTGTCAGTCTTGCGGACTACTGCATTGCTGTTGAAAGTAAATCACATTCACATTTCACAAATGAGTGCTGAGCTAAGGTGGCAGGTACAGGGGAAACTGAACAAAAATGGAAGAGGCTACTTGTGTAAGACATTCAATAGACATCACCTTTTGACTCCAGCAGGAACTGCATGATGAAGTATGTGATGGTGAGTAGGATCCAGTGCATCACTAAGAGAATTAGGTAACATCACCCCAAGGAAATTTGACTTTCTGATTCCAGTCAGCAATAGAAATACATTACTCAATTATAATGATGCCTTTATAAGACATAATAAAAATTACTCCAGAAGCATATTTACATGAAACATACAATTTAGATTTATATGAGAAGGACAATAACTTTGTTTCCAGTCAAAAAGTAACATATAGGATAACTATAGTGATTGATCTAACAATACCTAACATAGTCTTACCTCTGTTTTAGTGCTAAGCCAAGAAAGAAAGTATGTACAGAACCCGAAGAGCTTGTGGCCAGAAGAACATCTGGTATATCTATTGACGGTCCAAATGACAGAGAGAATATCGTGGATTGATAAGAACCCCTTCTGAAACTGTATGACTGCAAGAAGGAAGAAGTTATAGAATAAGCAATTAGGAAGAACAAATATTGTTTATCTGTAATTCATCTTGAAGAACATCTGCCATTCGTAATATGGTTCACCCCAAGTATGTACTTAAGGTTTCTGGTTTAACAAATAAAGTAGTAACCTAGTATTTCAATTATCTTATTGGATATATTCTTCATTCAAATGATAATCAAATTCTTGGATATGTAATGCTGTAAATTAATAATGACATGAAAATAAGTGAGACCATAAAATCTAATCATACGAAAAAAAAAGATACAAGTTACATTACTGAAATTCAAAGATGCCAAACTTCTTGATAATAGTCGGCCTAGTAAGTATTACATAAACTCTATTAAACAAAGTTAATAAATAATTCCAGGCTCTAGATGTAGAGGCCTAATGGATGCATTACCTTTGTAGCATCAGAAACAAGGTGAACTCTGATAATGGTTCCCTGTTCAGATGCTGTTGCTAAATACTTCCCACTCGATGAAAGAGCAATAGCAGCTAGTGGTGAGCGATGTGCATCAATCTGCATTCTAGTCCTTGTTATGATATACTCAAACTTCAAACTAGAGATTCGTTTAAAATAATTAGCACACTTGTCAAGTTGATACTTGATAAAAGATTAGTAAATGTAGTCCAATTAGTCACAGTAAAAAGGGATGATAATACAAATTTTGAGTTAAATGGACCCCCCCCCCCCCCCCCCCCCCCCGCCCGGCACTCTTAGGGGGAACTTCTTGAGAGGCATTGGGGCATGTTGAGCTGAGCTAAAATTTCAATCATATATGCAGTAACAAAATGCGGGCAAAATGAACATGTGAGATATAATTACAACTAATTTCTCAATTAGATATCAAGTGTACAGTTAAAATGAAACAAAACAAGCAGCATGCTGAGACTTGTGGACGCTTCCCGAATCTAATATTGTGAGAATACTAATTATTGATATGTAGGCTAAATATAGAAGTACTCAGGGCTATGAGTCCAAACCTCGCAGTGTGTTTGGAGTTCAGTAACATTGTATACAAGCACCGAACCTTTTGATCTACTTGCAGGAACAGCCAGAAAGCAACCTTCTAAATCTGGCGAAAATGCACAGAGTCCTGAGATTGGAAACTAACATCAAGAAGTACCCAGGATAATGCACAAGAAAGCTCCCGAAACACATCCAATGCAAACATAATGCTGAATGAATACAAAGAAAACACAACTAACTTCAACAAGCTAATGAACAAGATAGCTCCTAAATACCTTCAATTCAATTTGAGATGAGTCATCATTCTATCCAAGAGGGATAATTCTTCATTCAAAGATGGATACAGATAACTTAATATAGAAAAAGATGAAACTATTATGCAATATAAAAGTTCATTAAGAATGTAAACATCGAACAAAGACACTTCAATCTGGGGTTGGAATCCTGTCTCAATTCATATACCAAAACCTGGCACATAAATTACTTGCTAACAACTGTCCTTTTTATGTACAAGGGGCCCACTCTATATCACCATTTTTATTATAAAATGACATGTATATGTGACAGGAATTGAGAAAGAGATTAGTAAGGGACTAAGGGTCATTGCATGCATTCATCCTGACCTTTTAAGTTTGGCACTGTATCAATGGTCTCAAGTATCTCAAGAGTGCCTGTATCATATATGTATGTCTTATCTTGTAATATGACAGCTAGTCTGCAAGTTCAGAATAAAAATTAAATTAAGACCACAAAACAAGCCATAAAATCTTCTGATGAATATCATACTATATTTAGAAGCAATACTAGATTAAAAAAGAACACACTTTAAACAAAAACACTTTTGTTATTGTCTTAAATGATACTTTTAGCTTCTCATGATCATTTTCAGGAATTACAGTTACACAAATTTATAATGCTCTTTCAAATAACTAAATTCACCGATTCACATCTGTCAAATTGCCGTTCGGTAATTCATCGGGATTCATACTTTTATCACAATTATAATTGTAATATATTATAGGAACATAAATAAGATACCTTCTTGGCTTCTCCAAGGAGTTCTAAAATTGAAAATTTGATACTCTTGTGATAATGAACAAATATAGGGGTATCAGACATCTCCTGATTCACAATATGGATGCATAGGACATCACGTCTCACAACATAAGCAGCCATAACGAGATAATCTAGTAATATGTTCTGTGTTTCTGAGAGAATGTTTGAGGAAAGCTCCATTGCTCGTTGCAATATACTATATGGAACTCAAATAGATTCTGTGTCTCTAAGAACAATTTCTTATGAATAGCGTACGATTAATTACAAGAAGGGTAGACTGAGAAGTGGGAGAAAGTCAAGATAATAGCGTAATGAAGGAATGAATAAACCATGCCAGCACACTTGGAGATAAACATGATCATAACATTCACATAATAAGATATTATCCCTATTAATGAGACTCATGATGATGCTTAAATGAAATTCACATCAACGTATCTATAAAGCCAATGCGCAAGTTGTTAGAAGTTAGAATGGAATTATGTAGCTCCATATGTAACTGTTGAAGTCTCTAGCATAATTTGTACACTACGTCTTAAGGTTGCTAACAAGTTATTCTTCAAATGGAAAACTCTCTAAATGAAAGGTAATGTAATTTTTAAAACTTATCATACATAGAATATTCTCAGATGGAATATAAGGTCAAAAGAGTACATGCCTTTTCCTATTTAAACGAACAGCAAGGATTGAAGTCAAAAAGTTCAGTTCTCGAATAGGACTTCCAGTAGTAGAGTTGAACAAACATAGCCTTCGAGGAGATAGAGATGGCTGTTGAATTCAGTTCACAGATAAGACATACAACATGGGAAACTAACGAGCTAAAATACTTGATATTAAATCACTCTGGAGACCTGCTCTCCAGCCCCAACGATGGCAAGAAGACTTGAGCTGAAAAGCATTTCAACAATTGTGAAAGCTCCTGCAGCTGCCAGCAAAATTTGTATGTTATTGGTCATATCAATCTAACTATAAATCTAAACGCAGCATTTTTCGACCAAAAGGCCCCTACACTAAAACCATTCAACTTTCAGTGTCATGAACCATGATAGTTCAGTTAGTATTGCTTCTACACAAGAGGCTTCTTCTTGTATTCTTTGTTTAAAATCAGTAGAATGGCGCTTTTATCCTTTTGGCAAATTAGTAATAATCTACAGTTATTAGCATATACGAGTAATAGTTTTCTCCAAAATTCACTTAATTAAATTTCGTGAATCTTCCAAGTGCATACCGAATACAAATACACAAATATACAATTACAGGATCACTAATCCAATTTAACATTCCACCTTTAAGATTCTTAATCTATTCCTAATTATTCTCTTATCTGAGTTCCAGTAGCTAAGGTAGTAAATACTTATGCTAGCAATAACATCATCCAGTCAGTTAATACCACCCAGACCTTTAAGATAAGTTTGGCCACTATATCGGAGAAAAGATCAAACGAACGAAGTACAATTCTAAAAGTCCAGACTTGACAATAATTAACTACAAAAAACTATTGTAAGTGTATGAAGATACAGTACTAATAGTATCTCAAAATAACACAACATTATCAAAAACCTATAATATTGCAAAAATATAGAAAAGCCAAACACACAGAAATACTCCCTCCATCTCACAAAATCGTCTAGTTTCGAATTTTTGGTGGTTGACTTTGTGAATTATAAAATCAAATACTTTGGTCCATGCTGAACAATATTTGGTGAAAAATAAACAAAAAAGATACTCCTTTGTCAATTTTGAACCTATTTCACTACTAATATGATAATCAGGACTAGAATCAAAATTAGCCGTATTAATTAAGTTATCCATATTTGCTAATTTTGACCATAAAAAATCAAACTCCAGTGTTTTCTGTATGCAGCGAGTAATGAAGTAGACAAAAATTATAGCAAAGAATTTGATTACCTTTTTGTATATAAATAAAAGTAAGTAAATTAAACATGGCAATCACATGATATTTATAGCTATATTTAGTTACCTCTTTGGTATAGGAGAGTGGCAGTGTTGGCATCAAAGACTTTGAAGCCTTCTTTTGTCCCAATAACGAAGCAACTAGAGAAACAATAATAGATAATCCAAAATTAAGAATTGGAACAACAACAAAGAGTTAATCGAATAGCCTAGTGGAAAAGCTCTTGCTAATCATAAAGTTAAAGTGTGGGTTCGAAACTCACCTCATCATTAATTTATAAAAAAAGAAAGAAAAAGAATTGAAACAGCAAAAATGAATCAAGTGTTGTTTTATAATTAAATTACCTATTGTCTTGATTAAATGAGGCGCATAGAATTGGGTAAGATGATGATGATGATAGATTAGTTGTTGACATTGTTTTCTCTTTACTCAACTACTATGCTGCTGCCTGGAATCAAGAAAAGTGACAATCAATTTGGAATCGTTTAAATTTATCTCATTATATATGACTTTATTGGTATTATGTGGCAGCCCATTTATTTGGGCTAATTTACCTGTGGACTAATTCATGTGGAGTTCTGCACGCAATGCTATAATATACTGTAGTTGTCAATTTTTTATTTTATTTTTGGCATCAATTTTTTATATATTCTATCAGTTTTTTTATTATTCAGTCAAACTTAAAAAGATAAATTTTTAAATATGTCAATATTTTTTAAATTTTCAACAATTATATTTTTTTAAAGTACATACTGAATTAAATAAGTTGTGATTAAATTTCATTATCCTTTTTTTTTAAAATTTAGATGAATCCATAAAAATTCACTATCAAATTAAGTAAATTTTAATAATATAATAAAGAAAAGAGAGGAAAAGAATGGAGGTAAAATATGATAAAGACAATACAGGTTGGAGGAAAATGTAAAATAACTGCTCAATACACCGTGTGAATATATTCACCATTTTGTATTGTGTGAATATATTTCGAGTTGCCTAATGGTTTAAAAGCTATTGGATACAAGTGGTTCATTAAGAAAAAAAGAGACTCACATAGCAACATCGAAAGACATAAGGCCAGACTTGTTGCTAAATGGTTCACTCAAAGGGAGTGAGTCGAATACATAGAGAATTTTTCTCTTGTATTATAGAATGATTCTCTCCTGGTGGTGATGACATTAGTAGCTCATTTGATTTGGAGCTACATCAGAAAGATGTGAAAACGACATTTCTCAATAGTGATTTAGGGGAGGAGGTTTATATGAAACAACCTGAAGGATACCTCTCTAAGGAAGGTGAGCATTCGGTTCGTAAGTTTAAAAAATTCATACACGAGTTGAAACAAGCTTCCTGAAAATGGTATATTTCATGAAATGATTACTTCATTTGACTTTATAGTAAATGTTATGGATAAATGTGTATACTTTAAGGTCATTGGGAGCATGATTTGTTTTCTTTTATTGTATGTGGATGATATTTTGTTTCCAACCAATAATACAGAGTTATTACATTAGGTGAAATAATTCTTTCAAATAACTTTGATATGAAATATTTGGGTGAGGTATCTTATGTCATTGACATTATGATCCACAAAGATAGATCTTGAGGCATTTTGGATTCGTCTCAAGAAAGCCTATATCAACAAAGTTCTAGACTGGTTTGGTATGAATGATTGTTCACCAAGTCCATCACCCACTATTAAGGGTGATTGGTTCAGCTTGGACCAATGCCCCAAGAAAGACAATGAAAGGGAACGTATGGAAATTGTTCCAAAAGCTTCAGCATTTGGTAGTATTATGTATGTTCAGGTCTATATTAGACGCGATACTACATATGTTGTTGAAGTGTTATACAAATATCAGAGTAACCCAACATCGGTCACTGGTAGGCTGCAAATAAAGTGTTAAGATACCTTCAAGGTACTAAAGATTACATGTTTACATATAGACGAACGGATAGCCATAAAGTGGTAGTGTACTCCGACTCTAATTTTGGAGGCTAAGTTCGTTTCATATTTTGAGGTTGTCTCACATGGTGTATAGCCGAAAAGTTTCTTTGCAGGGCTAAGTGTGTTGTCTTTTTGGCTAAGGATAATAAAGATGAGGTCGAAGTAAACACATTGACATAAAGTACTTAGCCATAAAAAGAACATGTGTATGAAAAGTGATCATTGAGCACATTGACACTCAATTAATGATAATTGGTCCCTTGACTAAATGCAAGGGTCATGAAGTTAGGTTGATACATTCATTAAGTTTTGTTTAAAACCTTTATTCAGTTGGATAATTTGTCATTTGGAATTGTGCACATATATATACTTTAGCTATTTTAATGATTATTGAAAATTATCTGTTAGAATTATGAGGTGTTTGACACGTCATAACAAGTGCCCGTTGAACAATTTGATTGTTCGTACTGATTACTTATTTAAAGTTAAGTTCATATGTATATTATGTTTGACAATAATATACATGCTGGGAATGAATTCGAAATGCATTAGGGGTCATGATGGTTTTACTCCCGCTTATGATTTTTATGTTAGTAAAATACTTGTCGATATTTTATTAACATATGGGCTAATGTTATTTCGATCATAGTAGAAGATCACATACTACAATGCGCTTGATTTTCAATAAGATTGAAACTTTTAGGGTTAAAGTGTAAATGTCAAAGAATGAAGGGGAGAAAGTTGAATTTCGACCCCTTTTAGCCGTCCAAAATGTGGAATAAAAAAGGTCAAATGACTTTTTGATTTTTGAATTAAAAACACACTTATTATTGTACTAAGTGGTGAATAATTGAGAGAGAGGTTATGTTTTGTGTTAATGTTATATTAACACCATTTGATGACAAAACATAACCACAATTTTGATTTTTGATTTTTGAATTAAAACACAATTATTATTGTATTAAGTGGTGAATAATTGAAAGGGAGGTTATGCTTTGTGTTAATGTTATATAAACATCATTTGATAACAAAACATAATCACAATTTTCATTATCATCTTTTCACTTTTGTAAGAAAATTGAAAGGAATCAACATTGCATTGGTGTGGACTAACTAGAGAGGGAACCATTGTTGCTCTTTCGATGCATATCATTAACTATTTTATGATAGCTAGACTAGTATAAATATATGGGCTACATAACTTTAGACTACACCATCTAAAGTGAGAGGAGAGTTTGGAACCTACAATAATAATTCTGGCACGAATCTGGTGAAGGTAGAAAAGACAGATCTCATATTTAATCTCATATTTAATAAGCAATGGCTGGAGGTACAAAATTCGATCTCCTTTTATCGCTTCCGCTTTTGTATTTGTATGTTCATTGAGTAATTAGAACATCGTTATAGATTATGTATTTTTTACACATTGTTGCAGTAGAAAATGAAAGGCTTTTGCTGACTCATCAGGAAAGACGAGAAGACTACAATAGAGTTGTATCTGTGACACCCCTCTCTCAACTAAAGGTGTGAACATCTATTCGTTTTTTTACCTTCAATGTGCCATCACTTATGGTAGTTTAGAGGCGGGTCCAGAACTTTTTTTTTGGGTGGTCCCCTAATATTTTATGAATTTGTTTTTAAAGGTTGAAGGTGTAATTATCGAATAACTTATATATTTTGAATCACTAACTAATATTTAATGTAAATATGTAAGTACAATTTAATTATTTCAAAAGATATGAAAATTTATATTATCCCCTAAGATCAGTTGTTGCCTTCAAACAATTCTGCTAATCAAAGTAATAACAAACGAAAATATCTATACATAATGAAGATACCAATTAATTTATAAAGAAAAATATAACAAATTAAAATTTTATACCTATACATAATGAGAAACTTAATTAATATTGGATGTATAATTCTTCCAATGCAAAAAATTAGAGAAAAAGAGAGAAAAAAATGTTAAAACTGAAAGAATAGAGATAAACATGTTAAATATAATTATAGAAAAATTTAAATTTGTAGCAAAAAAGAAGAAGAAATTTCTAGAGGAAAGCAAAATATTTGAAAAATTATAAAAAAGGAGTAAAATATATGAAAGATTACAAGAAGGGAGAAAGAAAAAGCTATGAAAATATGATAGGGAGAGACATATTTAAAAAAGGAGTAACAAGTATGAAGCCGTGGGGAATAGAACACAAAACAAATGTACAACCTTCAAAAACTTCACCACTGCAGCAAATCACCAGTTTTGCGTATGGGATTTAGATAGAAGTATTTATTCTAAATTTTGGGGTGGTTTAGGGGTGGGTAAATTACTATCATTAACTTAGGTTAAGGGAATTTAGGTGAATATATATAATGTAGATGAACATAGGTGAAACTATTATAATTTATGTTTTGATGTCTTCACTAGGTGAAACCATATACAAAAATATTAGATTAAAATTATAAAAGATTAAAGTGACATTTATATCTTCCCCTTATTTTTACATAGAATATCTGGTTTAAATTGATGTTTTGTTTGCAAGTTAGATGTAATTAGAATAAAAACATTAGCAAAACATAAATATTTTCAACAATAATAAATATAATAAACATATAAATAATCTTTAACAAAACAAATATAAATATGTTCAATAATTTGTCAACGCACAAATTACATATTAATAAACGACATATATACCAAAATTGTCCATCACTAAAATAGTATACTTTAATAATGACCGGTACTTATCACAATTATTGATAACACGTTATTCATTACAAATGAAGAAGAATAGATGTGTTATTGAAATACATATTCGCTTGTGACTTGTGAGCAATGATAAAGTGAACTTAATAAGAAAATTTAGAAAAATGCCAAAATTGGAAACAAATAACTAAAGAACAAAAAAAGAATAGATGTGAAAAAAAAATTATGCCAACCATGAGTGGTTGTTGTTGTGTGTTTTTCTTTTTTGAGCTTTTATTAAATAGAAACGTGTTTTTTGAAGAGAGATAATTTTGATAGAGGAAAATAATGGGTCTTTTAGTCTAAAATAATAATAATAAAATTATTAGTTCGTTAACCTAGCATTACCTACCGATTTGGGGGTGAATGATTTGAGGGTAAATGGGGGTAAGTGTGTTAACCTACATTAACCTTGATTTTTATTTATTTTTTGTTCCAAACAAGGTGAATGATTAAGTTCACATAGATTCACCTAGGTTCACCCCAATCCAAATGGACCATTAGGCAAAAACATATAAACCTAGCTTAGGCTATATTGTTTGTAGACAATATATAGTGTGATGATGGAATTATTGAAGTGTATTATTAAAGAAGAAGTTTTCAAACATGACATGCGAGCAAATAATCGTTTACTCTATATCACCTTCACCATTATGGTTCTACAATTTTTCTAATCTGGCAAATGTTAATAATTTTAGGTAGGAGACGAAATTGGTGTTTCACCAATAAATATAGCAAAATCTTATATGAGAAGTCAAAAGTTGGAACCATGTGCTAGGATGCAACTGATTAAATCTGCTACCAACCCCCTCATTATTTCACCAGTAGACATAGCAAAATCTTATATGAGAAGCCAAAAGTTGGAACCATGTGCTACTCCCTCTACTGTTTCTACCAAAGCTGTTTCCACCAAAGCTGAAGAGCGGCTGCAACCGATTGAATCTGCTACCAAGCGCCTCGTTATTTCAGCAGTAGACATAGCAAAATCTTATATGAAAAGTCGCAAGTTGGAACCATGTGCTACTCCCTCTAATGTTTCTGCCAAAGCTATTTCTACCAAAGCTGTTTCTACCAAAGCTGAAGAGTGGCTGAAACCGATTGAATCTGCTACCAAGCCCCTCATTATTTCACCAGTAGACATAGAAAAATCTTATATGAGAAGTCAAAAGTTGGAACTATGTGTTACTCCCTCTAGTGTTTCTACCAAAGCTGTTTCTACCAAAGCTGAAGAGCGGCTGAAACCGATTGAATCTGCTACCAAGCCCCTCGTTATTTCACCAGTAGACATAGCAAAATCTTATATGAAAAGTCGCAAGTTGGAACCATATGCTACTCCCTCTAATGTTTCTGCCAAAGCTATTTCTACCAAAGTTATTTCTACCAAAGTTGAAGAGCGGCTGCAACCGATTGAATCTGATACCAAGCCCCTCATTATTTCACTAGTAGACATAGCAAAATCTGATATGAGAAGTCGAAAGTTGGAACCATGTGCTACTCCCTCTAGTTTTTCTGCCAAAGATGTTTCCATCAAAGCTAAAGAGCGACTGCAACCGATTGAATCTGCTACCAAACCCCTCATTATTTCACCAGTAGACATAGCAAAATCTTATATGAGAAGTCAAACGTTGGAACCATGTGCTATTCCCTCTAGTGTTTCTACCAAAGCTGAAGAGCGGCTGCAACCGATTGAATATGCTACCAAGCCCCTCATTATTTCACCAGTAAACATAGCAAAATCTTATATGAAAAGCCGCAAGCTGGAACCATATGCTACTCCCTCTAATGTTTCCAAAGCTATTTCTACCAAAGTTGTTTCTACCAAAGCTGAAGAGCGGCTGAAACCGATTGAATCTGCTACCAAACCCCTCATTCCTTCACGCTCATGGGCTTCACCTAGGTCTTCTCCTGCTTGGCCAGACACCGTGGGTACCATGGGTGTAAGTCGCCTTGCGATTCATGATTCCCGACCAATTCATTCGCAGTACAGGAGGGCTAAGGTATTTGAGCGGCCCCTCTATCCTTCATTCCCACCTGGGTTTTCACCTCCTTGGCCGGGTACCATGGGTGTAAGTCCCCTTGCTCACAAAGGTGGGCATAAGATTCATGGTTTTCCGGGAACCCGATATTCTCCAACAAATTATTCGAAGTACAGGGCCAAGGTATTTGATTCTCTTCATCTATCCTATTATTTTGTGTACGATGATTGTATAATTACTCGTGATGATTGATAACTCGCGATGGCGATTGTTTCTTTGCAGGCTAAGGCATGGAATGATTTCTTGCAAGATCATCTGGAATCTGTGAGAACCATTCGTAGAATACGCAATAAGTTCTTTTCAAAAAATGGGTCTCGAGGATCTATCTTCTCAAAGCTCCCAGTGAAAATCCCTATTTTTCTAAAGAAGAATATCAGAGCACCTGGACAGAAACAAACCCAAGGCAGCTGAAGTAGAGCGAGCCACATGAACCTCTTCAGGTAAATGTGGATGGACCAACTGCTGAAGTACAACAAGGGTAAAGTGTTGGTGTGGATGAACAGAAGGTTATTCCATCGGAGGACAAGGACACCAATGCGGATCCAAACAATGACGCCAACAAAAATATGGAAGGAGAAATATTGGGAAACGGAAATAACATGTAAGACGACCTTTAGCGACTTAGAACTGCTTCAGTCTTCTCTTCTGACCTCACATATGTCTGTATCTTTTCTTTGAATGGGATTTGGTGGTATTGATAATGATAAAAGGATACTTCCTCTGTACAATTTATTATAATTTATATTAAAGTGCTATTGATGCTTAATAGTTTCGCTTATCTGCTCAATCATCGTGTGAATAATTCTATAACCTCAGGTGACAAAGTCAAATACTTATTGAGGCTAAGGGATCTGCCGAAGTTGTGGGATGTAGAAATACATCTTTAGGGGAGCGTTCCTCCAAAGAGAGAAGCCTCTGCGCGAGCAATGGTGGACGAAGCAAAAGCTAGAATGTGGCTTGAGTAATGCAAACATTGGTGAGAATCCAATGCCCTGAAAACCTAAGGGTTCCTATGGATCAAGAAGACGATCAGGGGCGCGGGGGACGAAGAAGACGATCGACGAGGGGGATGGAGATCGTGAGGGAGGGGGTTGGGGACGACGATATAGGGGGAGTGTTTGGGGCGACGACAGAGGAGGTGAATTGTAGAAGGCGACGAAGATGGGGGATGGGGGTTGGGAAGATGACGATGGGGGGAGGGTTTTTTTTTATAATTTTCTTTTAAAATATATTTTCTATATTCGAACCGACCCGAAAATGTCTATTATATATCGAATTTCTATTTTGCCTTTTATAAAAACGTAAAAACTATCAATTTTATAGTGAAATTCCCCAAAGTGACTAGTTCGTCATAGTTCAAGGGGCAAATTGATCTATTTAAAGTTTAGGGGGCAAATTGACCGACTCGTAAGTCCAACCTCTTATTTGCTAAGTTGACAATAGTTCATGGGGCATTGTGAAATTTAGCCATAATTGAATGGTTATATTTAATGTATTGTAAAAGATAAATAATTGTATTTTAATCGAGTATTTGTTAAATTCTTTTAGATATAAATAATAGCATGAGTTGTATTAATATATTAATTGTAATAGACCTTAGGTTGTTTATTGTTCCGTAATATATTATTAACATAAAAATATTCATTATTATATTAGAAAATAATAAACTTGTACGCGATTTCATTTTTTATAAATAGTAGTATTGTTTAATGTTAAATATGTATTACTATATATGTATAAAAGCATGAGCTATATTAATGTATTAACTACACATTTTTGTAAAAGGTTATTATAATGCTACCAGCACAATTATAAATTATTTCAATAAAAAAAATTATAAACAATATTTTGTACAATATAGCTACAAATTTTAGTTGTATAGAATTGTACTTAAACCGGGTAATCTAGTATCCACTCATTACTAGACTAACAAAGCCCTCTCGATAAAGTTCATACACCATATCTTCTTTGAGCTTTTAACGTTTTAATATATTTTTATCTATAATTTCATAGGCAACCAGATACCCACTCAATACTCGTAAAAAAAACCCCCTCAAACTAACATATGATCCAATTAGAATAAAATACATAACCGCTAGCCACCCACTTGATAAAGGGCCAACATGATCGATACTTGCTCGAATCATACTTGATAACAACATTGACTATGCATCAATCATCAATGCGTGGTTTGGATTCAGACGAACTTATAAAAACTCCAACATTTTTGTTTATAAAATTAAACTTGAGTCCCCAAAATATTTTTTAATATAGAGAACTAGATTGTTGCATTACAGGTTTACGGGATCATATACATTAACTGATTGTCAACAATATTAACACGACTAAAAACATATCACCAACATTTATTAATGTAAAGTAAAAGTTCGCCCCTTAAGGAATCGAATATGATGTGCCATTTGAAAAAAAAAATTATATATGTTTAAAGGAAAAATTAATGTAAAAATCAGCATTTAAATATATTTAGTGTTTTGAACTGTCACTTCAAAATTATGCTGGTTTCGAACAGACACTTTAAAATACCAAGATCCACTATTGGTAGGATCTCAAACTAACTCTAATCCAATATGATCCGCTACTGGTAAGATCTCAAAATTATGCTGGTTTCGAACAGACACTTTAAAATACCAAGATCCGCTAGACCGCTACTGGTACGTCGCGGTCCAATTTTTATTACTAAACCTTATATATACTATCTAATTACACAGTTTATAATTTATTTTCACCGTAACCACTTAACTACTCCAGATACTTTAAATTTAGTTAATACAAAGTTACCACCAAACTACTTAACACACGAAAACTAACTCGATAGAGTGTTTAGAGCATTCGCAACAGATGCCCTATAACACCTCCTATTTCATATTTAGAATAGGCAAAAGCAAAAAAACTAAAAAAGTACTAAATATCAGATTTCCTATCTCTAAAAATTTCCTCAAATATTATAGGGAATGCCTCATATTTACACCTTCCCCAAACCACTTTTGTTCTTCACATAAAGTGTTGTAAGTAATAAATAGGGAATCTGAATTTGTATAAAAGTTAAAACATACTCCCTCCGTTTCTTTTTATTTGATTGTTTGGGGAAAAAGTACTTTATTAAGAGATTGTGAAAAATTATATTGGGATTGTAAAAATGTGTATTGGAATTATAAAAAGGTGCATTGAAATTGTAAAAATGTGCATTGGGATTGTAAAAAGTGCATTGAAATTGTAAACAATCAAATAAAAAGAAACATAGAAAAAATGCTCAAACAATCAAATAAAAAGAAACGGAGGGAGTACTTCCTAAATTTGATAAAGTAGTATAAGGAGTTGATTTTAAGGAAAAAATTTAGGTAATCTGCTGCGAATGCTCTTAGAGAGTAATTCCTATCGTTTTAAGTGGAAAAAAGAGAGAGTTGACTGAGGAAATCGTCAATTAAAAACAAATCCCTTCTCCCTCAGAATTTCACCACCCCCCCCCCCCCTCTATCCTCATTCATCGCGCAGCTTTCTCCGGCAGTCCTGCGCCCGCCAAGGGGTTTACTAACTCTAGGTAGTCTTCATCATGTATTCAAAGTTACTTTTTTTTTATATCTTTATCAATTTTAATCATCAATTCAAGTACTCACTACCCCTTATCATAAAGCTCAAAATTGGACAAGATTGTGATTATGTACCATAATGTCTAATTATATAGTGTCTAACCACTTCTCTAATGTGATAGTATATGATATTAAATAAAATGTAAGCTAATCCTTTGTTTTCACTCCACAGATCCAAAATGCCGATCGACAAATCTGCCAAAATCTACGTCGCCGGCCACCGTGGCCTAGTCGGATCCGCCGTCCTCCGCCACCTCACCCAACTCGGCTACACCAACCTCCTCTTCCGCACCCACTCCGACCTCGACCTCACCGACCAATCCGCGGTCGCCACCTTCTTCGCCACCCACAAACCAGACTACGTCATCCTCGCCGCTGCAAAGGTAGGTGGCATCCACGCCAATGCCACCTATCCCGCCGACTTCCTCACCATCAACCTCCAAATCCAAACCAATGTCATCACCTCGTCAGTTCTTCACAATGTCAAGAAGCTTGTATTTCTTGGTTCTTCTTGTATTTATCCCAAATTTGCCCCACAGCCGATTCCTGAATCAGCTCTTTTGACGGGCCCTTTAGAGCCCACTAACGAGTGGTATGCTATAGCGAAGATCTCAGGGATCAAGATGTGTGAAGCCTACAAGATTCAGAACAATTTCAATGCAATTTCATTAATGCCCACTAATTTATATGGTCCTAATGATAATTTCCACCCCGAGAATTCGCATGTTTTGCCTGGTTTGTTGAGGAGGTTCCATGAAGCAAAAATGAGACAAGATGCTAAGGTTGTTGTTTGGGGGAGTGGGACTCCTTTGAGGGAGTTTTTGCATGTTTATGATTTGGCTGATGCTGTTGTGTTTTTGATGGAGGAGTATGATGGGTTGGAGCATGTGAATGTAGGGAGTGGAAAGGAGGTTACTATCAAGGAGTTGGCTGAGTTGGTTAAGGAAGTTGTTGGGTTCGAAGGGGAGCTTGTTTGGGATAGTACTAAGCCTGATGGGACTCCTAGGAAGCTTATGGATAGCTCGAAACTCGCAAAGATGGGTTGGGAGGCGAAGATTTCTCTTAGGGATGGGCTTATTGAGACCTATAAGTGGTATGTGGAGAATGTAAAGCAATGATTTTTATCATGTTGGTTTTTTGTTTGAATCAGTATCTGTTCTTGAGTTGTTTTAATATATTATGGTACTTCACATTGTATCTTTGTGCTGATTTATTTGGCAAAGTGGTGTAAGGATAGAATAGAATGATACGGAATTATTTATCGCGCTAATGTACTCTAATAATTGTATTCTACTTCTGTAACTCGGAAATGAAATAACTTGCAGTTAGAGATGGAATGTTGACTTAACTGGAGGTAATTTAGATTGTTATGCATCTTCTTGTTCATCTGTTTCATGATTTGCCTAAGATCTGATTGTTGCCTGTTAAGTTTTTGCATGAGCATCAGCTTGCAATTCGATCTTCGAGGCCTGTTATTTCTGTCTGTTCGGTTTCCTAATAAGTTGAACTTGCTAGTATTTATTATGTTAATGTAGTTATATATGTCTAGGAAGAATCAGAGGTTGAGAGTACTACTATGCATGCCAATAATTTCTTGCATCTTCTTATCTTGTGAATGGCCTTCAAGGCTTTGACATACCAGATGAGAAAAAACATTATTGTTGGTGATCTATTTAGACTTTAGAGGGCATGTTAGGCACTAGCCGTGTAGGTGCTATGACCTATGTATGGTCATACACTCGGGCGGATATAAGGGGTCTACCCGGTCTTCCGACGAACACCCCAGATATTAGTCAAACAACAGTTATAAGGTTTAGTGTTTGTTAGGTGATAACTTATATTCATTTAGTTTACTGCTGTCGTGTCACCTAATTTGGTGAATTCTTAAAGTGATCGGCCCTGAAGGTATCCGAGTAGTTTTCGATCACTTCTAAACCGCCTGATATCTCAGTGCATTCAGAAGATATATCTGTTCTTAATGTATTCAGACATTTCAAATGATGCTGCATCTGTCTTACTATAAACGGTTAGACCATGTAAGATGGAATACAAATGGGATTCCTAAGGTGTGTCCTTCCCATATCAGATAGCACTAGGAAAACTCCATGTCCACTCCACGCTAGTCTCTTCTGATCACAAAGCTTCACATCAAACTCACTAAATCCATGAAAGATATTTAACTAAATCTTTGGGATCTTCTTTTATTGAGGTGATGTTTTAGGCAATGCAACAAACTCACTAATAGTTTGCTTGGTCTCATATAACTACTGCTTTTTGCAAGACGAAAATCGAGCTAATATATAAAAAAAAAAACTCGAGCTTCAGGTTCAACAAA
This sequence comes from Echium plantagineum, assembly GCA_003412495.2. Lineage (NCBI taxonomy): Eukaryota > Viridiplantae > Streptophyta > Magnoliopsida > Boraginales > Boraginaceae > Echium > Echium plantagineum. Next base: position 6,643,407 of record CM016566.1, on the reverse strand, counting down.
CGGTTCCCACATGAATTTGACTAGTTTAATCGAACAACACACAGGTAACCACCCTGGGTTGACGCGCAATTAATTGGAAGGCTTTAAAGAGATTGGCAAGAGAAGACAATTACTGTATTACTTTGCACATTTTGAAACACAAAAGTTTAAATCAAAACGTTATAGAACTGCAATTTTGGGAACTGAAATGGTAAGTTGCAGAAAAGAAAATGACCCTATGAAATGGTACCAACCTCTGGTCCATAAACGTAATGAACCAAAGGACGAAGGTCTCACTCACAAACGCAGACAGATCTTGATTCAAGATATTGTTCAGTCTCCACAAGCGTCATTTATGGTTGGGTCAGACCCACCATAAATGATGGCTCTCACCTTCCTCAAATATTAAATATCAATGCATAATGATGTCTCACCTTTACGCACCTACCTCGTTATTGTACTACATGTATCTCGCATTAGAATATTAACATATGTATTATTACGAAATCATAGGTAATTATGATGTAACTCGATTGCGCGCAACCGGTATATTTCAAATTAGGGGAAATGTATGTTAAAGTAGTCATGGGAAGTAGGCCCTCTTAATGTTCTATGCTTGTAGATTGGTTTTGATGGTTCAAGTGATACTGGTTTTCACATGTTGAAAGTATCAAACTATGACAAAATTTCGGAGAAAGTTTCCATGCAAAGGCTAAGGAAGAAGCAACCTACGTAATGAGACCGACAATACAAGTTCGTTTATTATCGTTTCATTGTCTATTTCTAATGTACCATGAAAAGTC
>CM016566.1:6558180-6642525 GCA_003412495.2 Echium plantagineum | reverse complement strand
TTGCATTATTTGATAATATTGGAATCTAACAAGAAAACAAGAAAAGTAATATAGTAGTAATAAACTTGTGCAAGTGTTGATGGGTTGGCATTTTCAATGATTCTCACATAACCAAATAGTAAACGGATCGAACTATATCGAACGTAGTTATGTTTGAATTCAGTTTTTAAGGGGTCGAATCGGACAGAACTATTTGCAAATCGCACCCAACCTTACGTTCGACTCGGTTTACAATATATGAACCAGATCAAACTGTTTGCGAACTGTGCAAACATGTTCAGTTTGGTTGGAAAAAAAATTCGATGTGATTGGATATTTGGGCGGATGAGAATAACATAACTCATAAGTAGGAAATCAAGAAATATGAAGTGGAAGTGATTTTTATGATTTAAATTCGGTTAGACTAACTAATAGACTATGTCTGTGAAGTATATATAATATATTGGATCAATGGAGTATTGGAGTCTAATATGTTGACAGATCAGACCGAACTATTTCGCTCCGTGCGGTCCAATCGGTTGAACATCCATTTTTTACGTTTGCATATGCGTACCGTGCCGCGAGTCGAACTTTTTTCGAGCCAAATAATGCGAACCGAGTCGAACGTTTTACGTTCGCTCACAACCCTAAGTCACTTACTGAATAGCCTCTCTTTCAAAATATTTGATAATTTAGTTAAAAGGTATTTTATGAAAAATCAAGAAAAATTATATTGGGTGGATACTTGTTCGAAGCGGTTCCGAGTATATTCGATAAAAATAACCAATAGAAAAAATGTTTTAAAAAAAATTCAAAATCAATAATTTAACATCTTAAAATTGTAAGTTATTGGTATTTTATCGAGTTATTTATCGAATATCGATTAACTTTTTTACTCGTTCTCGCATCGTTATCTTACCGAATAAACAAACGAATTGAAAATTTCAGATCGAATACCGAACGAATCCCAATTCTCCCCCTCCAATAACACCACTATGTGAGCATCCTAATATTATATAACAACTAGAGTATTATCTTATCACCATCTTCCCAAACGCTCATTATTTTGTTGATTCGATTTCTCATTGAGATGATTGCCCCTACCTCCTTCAAAGTATTTCTTAATTCATGAAATTTTAATGAGGTGTCTTTGTCATGTATGTCTTTTCCATATTTTCTAGTCCGACATATAAAGAATTTGTGATTGGTGTATAATAAGTCCAATTAATTAAGATGTGACAATTTTAGAAGGTTGTATTATTTCTACGTGGTGAATAACAAGAGGACATACATATTACATTAGGCTAAACTAAGCTAGCGATCAATTGTGGAGAAGTTGGAAAAGAACTATCATAATCTTGTTCAAGATCATCAAAAACCCAAAATTCTTCTTTCTCTTCCTCCTCTTCTTCAGGCATCTTCCATCTTTTTCTATCTATTTCCATTTCAGATATTACCTCCAACACCTGAAATACAAATAATAATTATTTGCAAAATATAAGTATTTTGAAATAAAAAATTAAAACTATAAAGACAAACAAAAAAACGAATAAAGTATTAACTATTACATCTATTGTACTTGCATGGAATATTATCTATATCTAGTGAGCATATACCATTGTTATATTAATTTTTTATATATTCAAAATTAAAATTGGTTGAATCAATCATGACTAAATAACCAAATGAAGTCACTATAATAAATTGGTTAAATCAATTGATAGGTGAGGAAGTTTATGTATGGGAACTATGCATTGTCCATTATTATAGCAGTTGTACATTTGAGTCCTTATCAAGACATCTAATCAAGTGAGCAATAATTGCCCCTTTAGTAATTGCATGGCAACACATGTTACCAAACTTGTCTTTTTAATTAACTCCTAAAAAAGATTTCATCTTTAAGGAAACTAAACTATTTTTGTATGCAAAATCATGTACTATACGTGATTTTATTTAATGTTAAAAAACGGGATATTTCGATGCATTTGGTGAACATTATTGGTTGTAATAATTTCTTAATAATGAAAAATAAATAGACTATAATATTATATATTGTGTCTCATTCTCACCTCACTCATTGTAGGGCGCCAAATGTGGGATGCTCTTATACATAAAGATGCTGAAAATGCTATTGCTTCAAGTTGTGAGATTTCATAAACCCCTTTAAGCCTTGGATCCACTATCTTTTCAATATCTCCACTTTTTAAGATAGGTTTTGCCTGCAACATTAACAAATTAATTATGAATTGGGAAAAAGATTAAAAGATAGATATTACAATAATTGCACTCTTTCAAAGTTCAAAATCGAAAAGAGCTTGTATCAAGAACGTCGCATAGTGTCCCTATAAACTTCTTTTTAGTATTTTAAAGTTTTAAATCATTACACTAAGATTGCATATCGTCCGGTTCTCTTGTTTTGATTAAGAGAAATAATGGGTTCTTCATATTGTCCGGTTCTCTTATCTCGATTAAAGTTTAGAATAATTACATTAAGACATGAAAAATATGTAGATTATTACCCAGCTATGCAAGCTTTGGTAAGAACCATCAACTGGTTTCTTGCCAGTAATGAGCTCTAGCAGAAATACTCCAAAAGCAAAAACATCTGTTTTCTCATCCACAACCCCATGCATGAAGTATTCTGGTGCTAAGTGGCTGCAGATAAACCACAAATTAAAATCTAACATGAAGAGATAATTGCCGGAATAGTCTTCGTAATTATGTGTCAGGTACACTTTGTTCTCGTAACAATGCTAAAAATCAATATTGTTATCTCATGGAAAAGTATAAAAAATTATAATCAAGTACCCAAATGTGCCTTCAATTGGAACAATAGAGTGATGAGTCCATTGGGATGGAAGCCATTTTGCTAAGCCAAAATCAGATATCTGTAACACGGACAATCATCAGTGTATTAGTATTGAATATGATCGAGGAGATACGAGAGTATCGAGATGAAACGATAAATTACTATGATTACTAACATATGAATATGATGATAATTATGTATACCTGTGGTTCAAAATCTGCAGACAATAAGATGTTTGAAGACTTGATGTCTCTATGAATAATCCTTCTTGGACAAGTTTTATGCAAGTAATGAAGTCCTCTAGCAGCTCCAATGGCAATCTTATATCTTATTGCCCAACCCATCACCGGCAACTTCTCATCTAACCTCAACAAACAACAATCAAAATTCAATAAAAAGTCGTAACATCAACAATTCAACATGCCCCCCTAAAGAGTCTCCCATATTAGCGGTTTCAGAGGAGGTCGAATAGCACACATCCTTACCCCAACGTGTCCCAAGATCATAGAAAAAGATAATCAAATTATTCATACCATGAAGAAGAGAAGCAACAGTGCCTTTAGAAGAGAACTGGAAAATGAGATAAAGACCATTATCAACACAACAACCCAACAAAGCAGTGACATTTGGATGGCAAACATGTCCGAGAGTTCCAATTTCTGTCAAGAACTCCTTCTCTTTCCTCTCATCATTGCTTGTTCTTGATAGCATTTTGATTGCAATTGCTTGCCCATCTTTAAGCACTCCTCTGTACACCTCTGCATACCCTCCCCTGCCCACAATATTTTCTGCAAAATCATTCAAGAACAACAAACTTTTAAGTCAACCAAATTTATCAAAAACATGCAAGAACATCAAATAACCCAGCGATTAGTCGCCTAGTCGGCTTCAATAACGTAGATTTCGATTCTCACCATATAAGGGGGCGGGCAATTTACTATACAGTATAAAAAAGAAACATCCTGAAAATTGAAAATTTAGAATATATGTAACCTGGGCTAAAACCATTTGTAGCAACATAGATTTCTTGATAGGAGAAGCATTTCCAAGATGGTTTTTTAACAAAATTCTCATTGTGCTTTTTGGTTTCCTCTGCTATAAATTCACATCCTTGCTGAGAATCTGCATCAAAACTCTGGCGTTTGATTGAGAACAGCCTCTTTAAGCTACCTGTACGAATGTATCTCATCTTTCTCTCTGCCTATTTTGTTGAATTTGTTTTATGTGCAGAGGGGTGGGGTGGGGTGTGGGGGTAGGGGTGGGGTGGGGGGTTAGGAGAAGACAGACTAGATCATACTCTCTGAAGTTGAATCATCAATGTACTCTCTCTCTCTTTTTGTGAGTTAAGAAAATATATTTTCTTACATAAATACTAATGTGAAGAAGGAAGAAAAAAAAAAGGCAAATTAAATAGATGAGAGATACTAGTGTTAGTTGGATAAAATGATTAAATTGAATAATTGCTAACAACAAGATTAATAATTAGGGGGCTAAAGAATAAGATGGTCAAGAAAGTAAATCTTGTGATTTACACTCTTGGAGCTCAAGATTAGGCTTTATGCTTTATAGAAAATTGAGATTTGAGTGATGAGAGCATGCTTTAGTATAAAAGTGTGTGCGACCAATAAGATGAATGAAATAATAGTAGCTAGGTTATTACATGTTGGACGGTTATTGGTTAGTTTAGTAATGTTTCAGTTGGTTTCAAACCTAACTCATCCAACATACAAAATTAGTAATTAGCAGGTGACCAACTAAAGGTTATATCGATACAACCAAATGCATCAATATTTTGAGTTAAGAAAAGTTCTTCTGATATGGGTATGGTTTGTTAACATCTTTTCATAATATGTCATGTTTATCGGCTTTGATTTTTGTAAAAAATGTTTTCGGTGCTTTAAAAAATTTGACTAAGAGAATCTGCGTCTAAATTTATGAGACAGACCATTTTCGATTAACTTGTTTTTATTCATAATTAGCATTCTAATTTTAATAAAAATAAATTTTAAATTAATTGTCGTTATATATTTATTTATCCTTATTAAATGTAATTATCATGAAAAGTATGCATTATAGGGGTGCACATTTTTTTCACCACCAAGCATCTTTTAAATAAGTGAGCTAAGATGAGAAGGAAAATAAAATTAAGTAGCTACGCAAGTTAAGTTGAATTAAGTTGGTTAGGTACATTAATTATTAGAAGCTAGGCTTTGGACCAAATTGAATTTACATGTTTCAATTAATTGGCATAATCTATAGTTGTACTAAAGTTAAGATTGCTATTTTTGTATGGCATATATAAAAATGTAAACATTAATACAACTAAGTGATGAAGTATCGATAAATGAGAGTAATAATTGGAGGAGTAAATGAGAAGCTCCCTTGATGCTCTAGTGGGTACCAACGGAAGTAGTGAATTTCACTTTAACAGATTAATGGTAATAACTTATTATGTTGCAACTTAGCAAGATTTTCAACATTAGACTTGGACATTTCAAAGGATATAGTTTTGTTATTTGAAGCAATTTGCAACATAGAAATTAATACTCCAACTTATTATTTGGGTATATATGTCATTAATAAAATAAATACTTGACATATCAGATCGAATGTTCATAAGATTTAAATTTGAGATTTATTACTGTATTAAAATTTAGAGGCCTGTGTCGAGCCCGGGATTGAACTTAGAGCCTAGAGCTTAGAGGTAGAGGGACATACAGTTCGGCCCATTATATTGGAATCTGTTGGGCCCTAATATAGTCCACTTGAGTGCTTCTGAACGAACCTGAACCTAGGAAATCAGGGCTGGATTGTGAACACCTCATTGATTAGTTGATGGTAAACAGACAACAGTAAACAACAGAGTCCGAACATAAATAACAATTGGGCATGCCAATTTAATTAGTCCCCCCATCTTCATTCATTTCTTCTTTGTTAATAAATGAGGTTTCATTTGTCACAAAGTTATTCATACGGTTTGAGCAAAAATTAAAATTTATTTTGCAACATTGAACTCTTTCATTAGTCAAAATTTTATTTTCAAATGGAATTTGTCATAAATAAATATATATATATAATCAAAACAATATTAATTGAGGAATGTTTTTTAACAAAAATTATGTAAGATGTCTCAATTATATTGTGTGCAAATTTAATTCTTCACAGCCAATACATTATTTATTAGTTGTGTTTGAGCTTGTAACAGCTGTTGTCATTGTTAGGAATTAGACAATTAGTGTATGTTATTTTGATTAACTTTAATTGTTAAAAGTGAAAATATATAGAGGCAATTTGTTCTAAATAAACAATTGAGGGGATAATCTGTAAAGTTGAAAAGTTTATGGTGGATAATTTGAATAATAGTTGATTGGGAGCGTATGGAAAATAGGGGAGTATAAATGTAAAATGCATGGAGACAGACACATGCAGACATCTAGTGTTGTGTTTGCAAGAATGCATACTTGCCGGTCGATTGTCTTCCCTAATGCATACCAACAAATTAAATAAATACAAACATCAATTATCAACACGTCCAATGCACTTTGCTTTTAACAATTATATTAATCCTATTTAATCCTCGGGTTTAGCCTAATTCGATAATCTACATGCCTAAAACAACACATGATGATAAAGATCAAACACTAAGTGCTGTTAAAAGATGGCCTTGCCTGCCAACATGTACGTATTTTTAATCATAAACTACTATTTAAGATGGCTTATTAGTTATTACTTATTTTAAATTAAATGAATCAAAGTATATATTAATATTATCGGCCAATGATTCCTGGTAGTATTGATCTAACATAAGATTCTAAAAAGGAAGTCTTGGGTTTAATTCTCGTATGTTGAGAACAATTTGTATTGGAATACTAATATACTTTATATTCATACTTTTAGCGTTAATTTATAAATAAAAGAACGTAAAGCCACCCAAAAAAACAAGATTATTGTGATGATCCACAGATAAGTACACCATTGACCTTCTCAAATTAAAGCAGACAACCAATCCTACTGCAATTTCGTGGTCTGCAACCCCTTTTTTCCTTTTTCTTTCTTTCCGGATTAATAGGAAATTAAAGCTGGGATACTTATGATGCGATCTAAGTAAGTCATCAATGTATATAGTTGTATAACTTGTATTGTTGCCATCGATATATATTCTTTTCCTTTTTAATTGAAAAGAACTTGACGTTTATTATTAACATTTATTTTATTACTTATAACATTTTGGGAATAACATTTTATTATAATTGTTAATTTGGTCCTTAAAGTTATCAAAGGATATTTTATATATATGTCAATTCTAAGTGTATAAGGTAAATATGCCACTACTCTCTCCTTGTAACCGAAAAACTTTGGGCATTAAATTGTGAGTTATTTGAGTATTAGTCTTATAAGTGGGACTAAATTGTACTTTCATTTCAATAAATTGCATAATTATAGTAATAGTCTTTGAAAGTGTATATTCAATTTGCTTTAAGTTCTAAAAAATAACCTTGTTGTAACTTGACGTTTTGTGACATTTTGGGGGTCAAAATGTAATTTTTGAAATACGAGATATTTTGTTTGATGTGTTTCCACCATACCTAAAACAAGTTTAGAAAATCTGAATCGTTGTCTACAAACATTCAAATGTCTTAACATAAATTTATAACTTCATGTTATCATGGTTTGGGGACAAAAATATTACCCTGAATTTTTCAAAAATTACATTCTGACCCTCAAAAGTAAAAAAAATTATCAAATTTTAATGTTAGTTCAATATGACTTGTTGGAGGCAAAATTTTTCAGAATAGTTCAGGTGTCACTACTAAATAAGATTTTAGACGCCAAAAATAAAAAATAGCCCCCTAAAAACTAAAAAATCACAACCTACCCCCACCCACCGCAACAGCTCCCTACCAACCAACCCCCCTCACAACAGCTCCCACCACCTGCGAGCAGCAGCCCCACCCCACACCCCCCACCCCACCTGCAACAACGAGGAGCAGTAGCCCCCCCCCCCCACACACACACCATCACATGCGAGCAACAGCATCCCCACCCCACACCCCCACCCTACCCGCAACAAGGAGGAGCAGCAGCCCCCACCCCACCTGCGAGTATGAATCTCAAATATCAAGTATGAAACGATTCTCTTTGGTGATGAATTGAGCAGATCGGCCGACAATATAGTGGTGATGGTGAACGAAGATGATGGCGGCGATGGTGAAGGAAAGGGGTGGGTGTGGGGGTGGGGTGTAAGGTTGAAGATGATGTTTTTAATGGGGTTGGGTTAAATATTTGAGGTAGGGTTAGTTTATAATTAGGTTAAGTTAGTTTTAAGTATAGTTTGACTATTTTGCCCTCTATTTAAAATTTTAAAATTTGAGAAATTAATAAAATTGTGAAAAACGAAAGTTCAGGTGCCAATTTTTCGGTCCAGGTGCCTACTTGTTACATCATCAGGTACCTATTTGAGAATTAAAAAAAAGTTCAGGTGCCCAGATGAAATTAAGCCTATTATTTAAAGCCCAATTACTAAATTTAAATTCAATTACTAAGCTAAATAGTTATAATGTTACTTATCTTAAACATTATATTATTAGTATTAGTAAATACTATTTGCTTTTAACCAGATATGTTGTGATTTTTTACATTCTAAGGAGAACTTATATTTGGGTTAGTGTTCTGGTTGATCACTTATGTTTCAAAGAGTACTTGTTGATCACTTATATTTTTTTTTCTTTTTTTTAGCAAAAAGAAAAAATTGGAAAAGAACATGAAATGACTAAAATACCCCTGAAAAATGACATGTGCAGGTCACATGAGGTAATTAGGTGATAATTAACAGATTTTAGGTCTAAAAATATCAACTGGGGCTCGATTTAAAAACATAAATGGTCAACCGGACCATTTGAAACATAGGTGATCAACTAGGACCCCTATCCAAACATAAATGATCATCCCGATCATTTGCCCTTATTTTAATAATAATGATATCTAAAATAAGACAAAATTGGGACTGAAATATTCATAGGACTAGATTCGTAAAAGATTAATAACCATACAAAATTTCGTTACGTACTAAATAACAAGTGCCCGATGGACGGCTCTTGAATAATCAATTTGACAAACATAAAATACATAGACATAAGTAATCTATATATTATAGTACTATTGTCTCTTGTAAAACTTGCATTGAATTAAACAGAGAGCATTTTCCTAGAAGTTGGAGCAAGTATAAGCATAAGAATAAATTAAATATTCAAAAACACATTTAGGAAAAAAGTTGTAAGAAACATAGACATGGAGAGTGGAGGGTTGTTGAGTAACAAGGATCAAAGATGGTCTCTCCAAGGGATGACAGCTCTTGTTACCGGTGGAACTAGAGGAATTGGGTTAGTCTAAACAACCATGTACTTAATTTCTCTTATTTCAATATATGCATCCTACAGTCGGTGTACTTCCGGATCAATAACTAAGATTTTAGCCACCTTTACAACGATGAGGTCGACTTCCGATGTGGGATGTGTATCATCTCAACAATATATATATACATGATTTCTGATAATAATTATATATGGTTGTATGTGTTTGGTTTGTTGATAAAATTGTAGATATGCTATAGTGGAGGAACTAGCAGGATTTGGTGCAAGGGTACATACTTGTTCAAGGAATCAAACAGAGATTAATGAGAAGATTCAAGAATGGGAAGCCAAAGGGTTTAAAGTTACAGGCTCAGTGTGTGATTTGTCTTCCAAAGAACAAAGAGAGGAGCTTATGAAAACTGTTTCTTCTGTGTTTGATGGAAAACTCAATATCCTTGTAAGTCATCCCCTTCCCTCTCTTGTCTCCTTCACTTAATTCTACACTGTTTTTTGGTATTGAACGAACAAATATTTAAATTATATATTAGAGACTAGAGAGTGTTACATACAAATCACGAATATTGAAATGTTTAACTAAAGTTATAGTTAGGGTAGATATTATCAGTATTAAACGAACAAATATTTTTCCAGCAAGAGTTTGAACTTCAGAACTGCGAAGCTCATGTCATATACCATCGGACTATAAACCATCAGTTTTTCATAATAATTTTTAAATATTTAAATAAATAATAAGTATAATCAACTATTTTGTTTTAATTGGAAAAACAAATATCAACTAATTAGGTGTCATTTGATTTCTTCATTAAATGGAAGAGATTGGCACCTCAAGTTGATGATATTTATTATTTTAATTAAATTGCTCGATATACTGATTTTATAGAAACACAAAATCTAAGTACGCCAAAATTGATTGGAAAATAATAGGTTATGATTTTATACTTGTACTATAGTCCAAATTTGTGTAACTACCATGTTTATTAACTTTGTTAAGCATACAAGAATATTCGTACTCGTATATATTATGACATTAATTCACTATACATATCAGTGTAATTTTCTTCTTTAATTTTTCATCTAAAGGAAATAAAATCGAAATTTGAAAGACATTGAACGAACTACTCGATCAATAATTTAGAATTGGTACACAATATATTATAAAAAAAGGAATTCGTTGGTTGTCCATTATTATGAATAATAGAGTGGTGATGCATACTTAATTATTGATTATGTGTCAAAATAAATGGTCATCATAATCAGCTTCAACTACTACTAAGTCAACTAACTCCATTTATGAGAAAAGAGCATGAAAATGGTAATCGTTGGAAGTCATTTTCCTTATTACTATATGTATATATATTCATCATATCGATCAATTTATACATTTAATAAAACTATAGTCAATGATGAAGATTTGTTCTGAAATTGAAGAAAAGACAAACTCAACATAATAATAGCAAGGGTGTTTTTTAGAAGGCTTCCTTGGATTTATCCATTACTATAAGGCATATAGTATTTAATTTAAGTAATTTCTTTAATGCAGCAGGCCTTAATTATATATAGCATACCACATGGTTTGAAATGTATGTGAATGCATGGACTCATTACAAACCTTAAAAATAAAATCTCCTCAATTTAATGATTAACTTTTAGCTTGACATTTCTTTTGAGACATGAAATTGGCATATAAGATATTTGTATTAGAAAAGAAAGAGAAAATTATTAAAGTGGTTCCAGATAATATGCGTAAGTTACATTTTGGATCCTGTAAATGTACGGTCTGTACAAATGGTCCCCTGATATTGGTTGAAAAGACATACTTTAGTTCCTTTTTGATCGAGGCGTAAAATTTTTTGAAGAGGGATTAAAGTGGACATTTTCGATATATCTGGGACTAATTAAAGTGTACGTTTTCGAGAAATGTTTAAGAGTTGAAAGTTTTATTTTGACCCTCTTTCCGTCAAAATTTAACGTTCCCGCAAAAAGAGGGACTAAATTGCACCTTTTATACCAATATTGGGGAGCGTCTCCACAAACCATACATTTACAAGGACTAAAATGCAACTTATACATATTATTTAGGGTAATTTTAGCAATTATATCGGAAAAAAGTTTATCAAATTACTTCCCATACAATTTCAGTTCTATTACACATATAATAGAGTCTTATTCTTCATCAATTACTTTATATTAACTTAATAATTCAAGCCTCCTCTATATTAAAATGTACATGAATGTATTAACATTTCCCCCAAATAATCTACAAGAACTTGTAGTAATATTCATTACTACTAAAAAACTATTAAAACATTCAGAAAAGGGTTTAGATGGCACAAAAAGAATTGTATAAAATGCAATCTTCTGTAAGGTAAATCACTTAAACGGCGCTTGCATAAGTATGAGCATAGATAGCGCTTGTGGAGCACCATCTAAGTCTAAGTAAGAATTTACTTTCTTAAAACGCCATCTTAGTAAGAGTTTAGAGAACGCTTTGAAGCGCCATCCAATTACTTTTTGTTTAACTTGGGAATTCAACCATCCTTATTATTAGTGCTAAAATGTGCATAAATGTACAAAACATTTTTTTCAAGTAATATATCACTACTGAATATGTATTTGCACAATAAATATAAATTTATTTATATACATACTTTGGTGAGCTATAAATAACTGTTTTAGGTGAACAATGCTGCAACAACTATGATGAAACGAGCTACAGAAACAAGTGATGAAGATTACTCAATTTTGATGGAAACGAACTTAAAGTCTCCATACCAGCTCACTCAACTAGCACACCCTCTCTTAAAAGCTTCAGGAAAGGCAAGTATAGTCTTCATTTCCTCTGTGGCTGCCCAAATTGCTCTCCCTGGCCTCTCGGTTTACGCTGCAACCAAAGGTAAAATTAAATATTTGATCCGGCTTTTGAGCGTTTGTTCATATTGTAAGACACTTACTGTTACACCGCTTTAAATTAGGACTTACGTTTATAATCAATAGTATAATTTTGGATCTTGATTTAGGTGCAATAAATCAGCTGACAAGAAGCTTGGCATATGAATGGGCAAAAGACAATATAAGAACAAACACAGTTGCGCCCTGGGGTGTTAAAACAACAATAATGAAATCAGTAATAAATCCCTCTAATCTAGTATCTTATTTTAATTTCATTTATCATTTTTGACTTTTTATTTGAGTCTAATAACTTTTTTTTCTCGAACAATTATTTTGAAGGAGGATCTTGATCCGACTTTGGCACAACAGTATATTCCCATGATGACTCGAACTCCTATCAGGCCGATAGCAGAAGCCAACGAGATTTCACCACTGGTAGCTTTTCTGTGCCTTCCTGCTTCTTCTTACATTACAGGACAGGTGATTTACGTTGATGGAGGATTCACTACATGCGCCTAATCCAATTCTTGGTCATAATTAGGTGCTCCCAAAATATGAAACATAAATATATTCATATATATAGCTTGTGTACATCTAAAGCTTAAGAACTATTGTGATTTTCCTGAATAGCAATGCAAACTCAAATATTTGAGTTGATTTCTTCTTCCTCTTCATCTTTTCTATCATGTATCTTGGACAAAAAGAAGAAAAATCCATGCAAGTAAAATATGCATGTACTTACTATCTACAAAATAATAAGTTTACGCCCAAATAACACATATAAAAATGAGTATTGTTAAAAATCGGGTTCATGGAACACCTTTGGAAAGAAAAATACCTTAAGAGGACACGAGAAAAAAATAGGATAGTGCGGGTACCTATATGAAAATTACACGATAATACAGGGCATTCGGCCAATTAGCCAATGATTAATTCCATCTTACAGAAACTTCGTTCCTGTTTGACAGTTCTTAGTCAAATCCAAAAGTCACCACAAGAAATGTTCAGCTAGTATTTCATATGACATAAGTCTAGGCTACAATGCACTTACTTATCTTTGGCATATCTATTGTCGAAAGCTTATCTTGCACGTGGCAAAAAGGTAATTTTGTTGTAAAAAGCAAACAGAAATGTAAATGAACACCATTTTACTGGGTCAATTTCAACACCTCTACAAGAACTGCTAACTTCCACAGATGATGGAGCTAATAGTGTTATTCCTTGGCACTGACGAGCTCCAACCGTAGGATTATCTTCTGGGAAATCAGGCCAAATGGAGGGCTTATTTTCTGTGTTGGCTGTCGTTTTCAACTGGGCTTCTCCCCTTTTGGGATGAGGATATATACAGAAATGACAATTAAAAAAAACGATTCTCACTCGACCTTGTATCTCCCGTCCTCTTGCTGCTGTTTAACTGGTTCAGCAGGAAAATATTTGATGCCTACTAGATCACCAACTTTGTCAATGACCTAACATAGAGGAAACAGTTGTCAGGTATTAGTATTGAGTCGATAAGTGGGAATACTATTATGTTACGTTTTTCAACTTTCTATCAGAAATTACTTGGTCACTACTGCTTACGTCCTCTACACTAAAAACAGTGTAATGTAAATGCTTTCACCTGGAAGACTACTTACGTAAAGATGGCCATGGCCTCGGCCATCTGAATTGGTGTAAGCGTGCCCGACACAAATAAACAGATCTGAAGGGTTATTTTAAAAGAAATTAAATCCAGTTTCTTTCTTGTTCTCATTCTTCAGACTAATCTAAAAAGTAAACGATAGCAACAGTGGCACCTTCACAGGTAAGGGAAATAACTGGTGCAGAATATTACTCTTCCTGTGGTTTTATCCGAAGGACCTATTTCATTAAAGTATCAACATTGAAGCTATATTTACCAAAAGAAAAACAGCTAAATATATGAATGAAAAATTTAGCCTTTCCTAATGCATTGGAAAAATGGATATAATACAACAGAGTATAAGCACAGTTTACACATGGGAAATAGAAGCTCTAAAAGGAACGCCTCATTGAGGCATACTTAGGCAGTTAGGCATGCCTAATAAGGAACCCAAATTGAAACATTTCATGGAATAATAAAGTAAAAAGATAGTAACCTCTAAGGCTATGAGAAGATCTTCCCTTGAATGAGCTGCTGAAATGCAAATGCGTGCCCTAGCTAGCAATAAAGGGGTAGCTGGAAAAGCAACCGTTACTACAGCCACCTACAGAAACATGGTGAAAGAATAATCAGAAGAGAAGAAAACAAAATGTATGGAGCATGACGTCAAACTTTAAACTACTGAGCGACATAAGATTACATTTTGTTTGAGGCATTCCCGTGAAAAAGCAGGGATTTTCGCAGGGTTGTACAGCATGATTGGCATGACAGGGGAGTCGTTATCTCCCAAAACCTCAAATCCCTTTTTCTGAAGTTCAGAACGGAAAAAGTTGCTGTTCTCGCGAATCTGCGCTAGTTTCTGAGCCCCTGCGTTGATAAAATTATTTGTCAGTCAACAAAAAAACACCACGTACTTATATGAAAACTACTGAAGATCATGAAGGAGTAAGTGTTGAGCAAACCTCTATTGGTGCCATCCTCTCCAAGAATAACTTTGATAGCTGACATAATTTGTTCTGCAGCTGGAGGTGATAATGAGGTAGCATACAGATGAGCAGGGCAAGTGTGTTTCAGATATTGAATAAGTTCCTGAAAGTGAATCATATATCTTACTCTTGCAATATGGGAGATTAAAATTACTGATGTATAACTTAAATCAAGCTTGTCAAATGCAGCTAAAGAAGACAAGAAAGAGTAGACTACTAAGGCAAGGAGGCAAAACAAAAAAATATGCTTCTTTAATGTAATTTTTGGTAATCACAATTCAATTGTAAATGGAGCGCGGGGTTCAGGAGCTACTGTGCCCGTCTTTCAACATAACAGTAAGTTAATGTAAGCTATTTCATTGTTTCTCAATATAGATGTATATTAACTTTTTCATATTATTTTCCCAGCACCATCTCACTTGGAGAATGTACTGATAGAACAGATTGCAGATGGGCAAATTCTGTAACATCCTTTAAGAAATCATATGAATATTTTGGTAAAACAACAACTAAGCTGAAATGAGCATTAGATTTTTCTTCTGCAGTTAATTATTATAAAAGCAAGAACTGAGAGTAAACCTTTGATCCTGCGATATAACCCCCACATGATCCAAATGACTTCGTAAAAGTTCCCATCATGACATCAATATCTGCTGTATCAACACCTAACAGCTCGCAAATACCCCTTCCACTCTTTCCAATTGCACCGATACTGTGTGCCTCATCCAAGTATACATATGCCTGCGGTAAGAAGGAACATCATCCAGATACAGAAGCTAGAAATCTTCATTCCTCGTGAAGATATACAGAAGTAGTAATATAGTAGGCAGAGGGAAACATATGAGACATAGAAGCGAAGCAATCTTTTGAAGAACTTGCTAGCTTGGGTTACATTATAATATGCAGGACCATGGCTTTGGTGTACAAGCTTACTTGTAAAGTCTGCTACTTTAAAAAAAAGGCTAACACTCCTGATGCTCCGAGTGTAGAATTAATATAATAAAAAATTCCATGTGTAGTAGATACAAAAGAATGAGATTCTACCTTGAATTTCTTGCATATTGCAACGATCTCAGGAAGTAAACAGAGTTCTCCTTCCATACTATATATACCCTCCACTATCACAACAATCTTTTTCCATGGTCTGTGAGTTCTGGGTTGCCCATCTGCAATCTGTTCTCTCAGTACATTCTCCAAGTGAGATGGTGCTGGGAAAATAATATGAAAAAGTTAATATACATCTATATTGAGAAACAATGAAATAGCTTACATTAACTTACTGTTATGTTGAAAGACGCGCACAGTAGCTCCTGAACCCCGCGCTCCATTTACAATTGAATTGTGATTCAAAGAATCACTAATAATTAGGCCACCCTATCAATCGAGGCATCAATATAAATAACCTTGTTTATGAAGGTATATGTATTGAAGGGTCTAAATGTTGATTAAATTATATTGTTTCTCTACCTTTCCAATAAGCACAGGAAGAATAGCTGAGTTCGTTACATATCCCATGCCAAACACTAAAGCTGCTGGTTTCTTAACAAATTTTGCAACACATTCATCCAACTCCATATGAATAGAGGTTGTGCCTGAAAATACAATTGTATTAATGCTATCAAATATTATAATCTTTGATAGATACTTTTCCAGCAAAATAATAGACAGGTTTTTTCCCATTAAGATATCAGTATATTTTAACTTCGATTCCAACCTCCGTCGCTTCGAGCACTGCATGTGCTTGCAGAATACTTCTTCAAGCACTCAATAACACGAGGGGTGCAATATTCATCAGCAGCAGCAAATCCAAGATAATTATATGATCCCAGGTTGAGACATCTATGTTTCACTACTGTTCTCCTGCATGTGAAAACAGGAATCAATAAAGTAAGATAGCTGCTCTCGGATGAAACTTTACTGGTTCCCCATAGACAAACCAGAGGTCTGGAACAATCAAATAACATAGATAAGAGGGAAGTCCAAGTAGCTCACTGAAGTGTTTTGTTGTTATCATAAGAGACGCGCTCCACAACGTCAAACCAAGCATCAGGAGGGCTGGATATTGGTCTTCCAAAACAATCCTTTAAATAGGTTTGGCACTAGTGAGACTAGTTTCAAAAATACGCAACAAAATAAGTTAAGATCTTTCAGGCAAATATCACTTTATGCAGAACACACAATTAATAGTAACACAACAAATTGATTCTGGAAGCTCCAAACTTTAACAGCTCCACTGTATCTCCATTAAGGCCCATGTCCTGTAAGATTTAGAAATACCTAGCTTCTAAACGTACTCTAAGAAAATGTGTCTGTCTAATCAGCTCAACATACTAACATTTACCAATCTTAATCCATAATAACTTTTCTTGATTGGTAAGATCTTGAAATTACTACCAAGTAATTCATAAATACATTAAAAATCGATCCTTTATATGGAAACCCCATAACAGCCATCAAATTCCAAGCATATGAATCAAAATCAAAGTTTTAGTGAGTTACAAATGATCATTACTCCCTTTGTCCAAAAATTTGTCGAGTTCAATTTTCAATGGTGAAAGTTGGTCATCGTTCCAGTATCAATTGTCACAATGGTTATATTTCTGAATCAAGATTAACACCTTATTATTAAAGTACGTTCAACAGACAATCTTTTTCTATATTTTTAATTACAATAAAAAAAATATCATGTTAAATTTTTAATATACTTTTGAGAGATCATATTAGTATACATGTGGCATATCATGTCAATACATTTTTCAACAAATATTATACAAAAACATCTGACTGAAAAAAATTACAAAAACCAAATCTTGACATCCTTTTGGTGGATTGAGTATAAAAAAGAAGAATAAATAGTACCTACATATGTTAAGAATACACAAATATCATGTTAATACACTATTGAATATTGATACATCATGTTAACATATTTTCCTACATATGTTAAGAATACAAAAATATCATGTTAATATACTATTGATACATCATATTTTTTCACCAAATATAATACAACCACGTACAAAAAGTATTCTAGCTCAAGTGCTCAACATTTACAAAAACCCAACAATCAAAAATCAAATCTTGACATCTTTTTGGGACAGACTCACAGAATTAGTATTAGAAAATTTGGTTCCACATATTAATTACCTGAATACGGAGATATAAACGACGAATATAGAAATCCTCAAGGCCTAAGCAAATGGGGGCATAGCCTTGAAGATTACTTGAATACCACCAATCAAATATCTTACGGAAGGAGTCTCTGAATTGCCCAAATGCAAACAGCAACCCGTAGCTGAAGTAGGTGGTCAGAGCTGTTATGTATGGAATTGTTATCATTTTTTATTCAAGGAAACGGGATATTTGATCTGTTCGGGCTGCAGGTGGTGGTGGTGGTGGCGGTGGTGGTGCAAAGGGGTGGTGAGGGGTGGAGGAGGGAGGATGATGATTGGCTGTTGAAGGTTCGGTTTGAGTGTGATTTTTGGTAATTTTTATAAAATTAATGTTTTTCGTTTTATTACGTAGAAATTTTGATCTTGAATTGAAATTTACTTATATTTTATTAGATTTAAAATTAACGTAATTGAGTTGGTTATTAAAATATTGTTTTTTCATAAATTATTATTGTGAATATATTATCTCATATTTTATTTGATAATTGTGTTTTATGTCATAATATAATTTGATATTTCTTCCGCTAAAAAATTATTTCTTATATAGTACTCCCTTCATCCCTAATTAATTGGTACATTTTGACTTTTATTTAAAAATTGACCTTGATTTATCGTTAAACAATAAGAAATAATATAATCTTATAGAATATTTTTAGGTTTGTCTCAATATATATTTTTGAAATATCAACTTTTTATACATTTTTTGCATGTAAAAAATAAGAGATATTTATATTTTAAATTGAATTTTGTTCATCACAAAAAGCCAAAATGTATCAAATTAGAGGGAGTATTTGATTGTTTAATAATTCAACATACTTTTAGATCCACTTTTTCATTTTTTAACCTAATAATTGTTTTTACTTTTAAGAATAATAATCTATATTATATGAAGTATGCTAGTAATTTTTAGAAAACAATTGGTAAAATCTATCCACATATAATGAAATAGCCTATTGTTCGAAAGTCATCTCGTTGTTAATAATACACGTATATCCTACCAAAAATAAAACTAAAAAAGTTTATACATATGAAATTAAAAAGCCCCCTAAAAGCTTGTTATAAGGAGTAACATGAACCATAATGTTTGAACGAGTCAGAAACTCCGTTGCAGAATATTGCTGAAAACTAGAGGTTTTATTGTGAAATAAAACATATAGGCTATCCAATATTACACACCATAATACATCAAACCAGCTACCATATGAAGCTATGTGTTGATATTAATACAACATAGTACCTCATTGATCCTGATAATAAAAAGCTGAAATATGCTTCATTGTGAATTATGTTCTTCATTTTTTGTCTCCTGATCTTCAGTTTTTGTCTCCTGATCTTCATTTTTGGTCTCTTGATCTTCATTTATAGCTTCATTATTAGTAGATTTTTCCTGAACAAGCTGGCCAACCTTAACATACTTCTCCATAAATTTGTATTCCCAGTCTTGTAAGACTTCAAGCTCTGAAGGCTCGAGTCCTTCCAGATTTCCGTTGAGGTCTTTAGGGTCAAACGACATGAGAGCCAAGGCTCGGCTTGCTTCCCTACCAGAGAATAGAGCATATGGCCCACCAGGGCCATAAAACATTCTGGAGCATAGATAAGAAAGAACCATGATAAGTAAAGAAGTATACAAAACTATATTCATACAAACACAATCTATATTCAATGTCCTTGCAGTGAGCAATAAGCATAAAGTTCTAGCAGATCTACCCTTGCAGTGAGCAATTAGCATGCATTAATACAAAACCGAAGTAGATTCAACACCACTTCCTTGATGGGGAGATCTGATTTTTATCTTATTTCTAAATCAACAACTCATGCCCCAATGCCTCTTTAAGAGGCTCCCACCTAATTTGGGTCGGAAGATGGCACCCAACCTTACTCAGGTTACAACAGGAAGGTATATTTGATCTTTTCCTTGAGGGTTTTAAATTGGAATCTTATCATTTTTCAAAAGTATTTAGTTTGATGACGATCCACCCTTCGAACTTCTTTTGAAGGACCTTCACTAACATATTCATTGACTAATGTTCATGCCACAAGTTAATATTTTATTGTGTGGCTGAAGATGCTGATCTGACTGTAACAATAGGTTCAAAGAGGTCACAAATAGATAGTAAATGAATCCTAATTTCTAATAATTTAGACAAATTCGATAAGCAAACTTTTGCCTTGATGAGCTTCCCCAAGGATAACTTTCAGCAAGAACAGCAACAAGTTCCACAAATCCTATAAATTTTTTTTTCATAACCGGGTGAAAACTGAGGTAGATGATTTGGCTTTGTGGTCTGAGGCAAGTACCGCTTCCCACTAAGGCTAATGATGGCTGGGAATATACTACTTACGGAATCAAACTAGAAAAACCATTCTAAATTTAAGTTAGGGGCATAACAAATGAGATAAATGTAATATCTCTAGGCATTGCAACGTGAAAAACCATTTCTTGAAAAAGCTGAAAAAATTAGTGACGGTCTTGGTGGTTGGTGATTGCTGATTTGAAGGTGGAGGGAGAGGTTAGTACGGTTACCACTGCAAAAATTAGTTTATTCAATATCCCCTGATCAGAAATTCCACACCTTTCCTTCAACACACAACTAGTTATAGGTGGTCTTCCTTTTCTTTAATTCAGAGTCCACACATATCTAACAATATTCACACACACATTTGAGCTCAAAATGTATGCTAGCATTCTAAACAATTTCTTTAGAACAAAACATTCAAAAATCACCCACATCAGCTAAACAATTTCTTTAGAAAGCTTGCATTTTTTTTAACTCAAGAAAGCTTCAATTTTAAAGCACAAGAAGGTTGAACACACTTTTGGGCAACTTTCTAGCCTCTATAAACTTCCCACCAGCATTAATTATATAACCCTAATCAAAACATACAAATTATTCAAATCAGCAAAACATTTTCCTTTAAAAAGCTTAAATCTTTACACACAAGAAACTTAAAAACACACTTTTGGGCAACTTTCTTGAACAAAGTCATTCAAATTACTCACATCAGCTCAACCTTTTATAAAGAAAAGCTAAAATCTTTATACACAAGAAGCTTAAACACATTTTTGGGCAACTTTCTGGAACAAAATCATACAAATCAATCATACCAGCTCAACATTTTTCTTGATTAACAAACTTAAGACTGAATTCTCAATCCACCATAAGACAAAACCAACAAAAACATACACAAAAAAACCCAACACTAACCTTGAACGAGAAACGTCATAGATCTGGCCTTTGATAGCCATCAACAAGGGCTTATTTGGATCAGAGCCATCATAAGCTAGGAGCTCCTCAGGAGTAACATCACCAAGCTGGACAGGTTCACGAATAACGAACTCATTGGAATTCTTGAGTTGTGAATGATCATCGGATGAAACAAACATGCCGCTGACTACTTTGTATGTGACAAACATCAAAGCTACGATGGTGAAAAACGAGGTTGGAGAGAGACCTGTGTAGAGGGTAATGGTCTCTGTTATGGTTGTCCAAATACCCATGATTCCGTTGCTGTTGCTGTGTTTTTTTTGGTGATTTGGGGGAGTTGAGGAGCTTAGATTTCAGAGGTTAGACGAAGACATATAACAGGGTTAACACTTAACGGAGACTAGTCAACATTGGTCTTTGTATGTATGGCGTTATAAACGGGATCCACTATAAACACCCAAATAGTCGGTTACTATTGCATTAAATAACGTTAGCTCTAGAATATTCTGATCTACCATCTTTGAATTTTGATAATTTATCATTGGACTAATGACCCGTTGGATCATACATGTTTCAAATCATTCACCGTTTGATCACACATGTTTCGAAATATACTACTCCCTCTATCCCTAATTGATAGGGAAATTTTCCCAAAATAGAAATCCCTAAATTGGTTCCTATATAGTTTAAAAAAAGTGGAGGAAAAATATAGATTGTGAGTTGAATTTGAATTGTCCTAAATCTTTGTGCCAAATGAAATGTCTCTAACAAAAAGGGATGGAGGGAGTATTTGATCATGCATGTTGCAAAAACTGACCCATCATGCCATTCCGTCAATTATTCTGTTAACTCATATGTTAACGGTATCATATGAGGGGTAAAATAGTCATTTTAGATCAGTTTTTAGGGAACTAAATTTTGCTAATGGCTCATTCGGTCATACATGTTTCAAAAATTGACTCATTTGATCATACACGTTTTAACAAAATAACAATATCTATATAATTTATATTTATTATAAAAATTGAATCTTAGTGTGATTTGAATGAGATGGAAATAATGATCATGGTTAAGACGGGAGGTCCAGTCAGAGGAACAACGTCGTAACCCAAGTTGACAATGGTGGTTGAGTAGCCATCTTCATCCTCACCTTACTCAAAACCACTATTGCCAACTTGGGTTGCGACGTTATTCCTCTGACTGTCTCCTCCAGTCTTAATCACGATCGTCATATCCATCATATTCAAATCACACCAAGATTCAATTTTCATAATAAACATAAATTGTTCAGGTATTGTTATTTTTTGAAACATGTATGATCAAATGATCAATTTTTGAAACATGTATGATCAAATGAGTCAATTTTTGAAACATGTATGATCAAATGAGTCAATTTTTGAAACATGTATGATCAAGTGGTGAATGGTCTGAAACATGCATGACCGAATGAACAATGAATCCAATTTAATTCCTCAAAACTTATCTAAAACGACTATTTTACCCCTCACGTGATATTGTTAACGGATGAGTTAACAATAATTGACGGAGTGACCTGATGGGTCACTTTTTGAAACTTACATAATCAAACAGAACATTTTAAAACATAAACGGTGAATGATTTGAAATATGTATGATCAAACGAGCGATTAGTCCTTTATTATTTGAGATCCTATTTGATTGTTAGAACATTAGTTGTCTTTTAGCAAACTATTGTATTCAACTACAAAAGATTTATGAAACTCACCTCATACCTCATTTCTATTATATATAAAAAAAATGAATTCAAAATTAGCTATTAATTAATTATACAAAAGTAGAATGATTAGGCGACATTAATTTGCAATATACTGCAAAATTAGTAGTCCGTAGTTTAAGTAGTCGAAGGTGTAAGAATAATGATCGAATGTACAATAATGTAAATTAGTGAATCCGGAAATTGTAAACGAAATAAAACTAGAATAAACTTATCGGTTTAAGCTGCACCGTGGTATGGAAGCCACTGACTTGAAAGCTTTATCGACACGACCTCGGTGGTAATCGTAAATGTCGGAAGCTCCCAAGGTTAACACAGCAGCTGCGAGACACGTCCACTCGTGGCTCACAACTTTGGAACTTGCAATAATTCTTTACCCAGGAATAGAAGAAGAAGGCTTGATGGTTTCTAGTTTTTCTAGTGTATCAAATGTGTGGCTATGCGTTTCTATTTATAGCTGAACACAATAACTAACATAACTATTGTAGCTAGAGAAAACCGACGCGCATTTGATGGACCAATAAACCAAAAGTTATGGTTGCATTTGACTAAGTCAAAGTAACCGTTGTATGCTGAATAACAGAATTAAGAGGAGGAAGTTACTAAATGTTAGGAGAATAAATTGGTTTACATGGATTCGACTAACCTCCATTTGACTTGGTCAAAGGACCGTTAGTCTAGGTTAATAGCAAACGATTAGCTTCATCAACCTTTATTCCAACAGAAGGAAGAAAGTAGAACTCCAATTATGAATAGATATGTTATGGTCGGTGTAAATTTTTTTTATTAATCGAATATGGATCACATCCATATAAGAAGATAGTGCACATTTTATAATTCAAAGAGTCACCATCTTATAATTCAGAAAAGATCTTGTATAAAAGTATCATTATCCATGTAACAATCAACAAGATTCTCGTCAACAAAAGAATACCACCAATAAATTTTTGTAGTTTAAAGAAACATTTAATTTTGTATTTTATATCAACACAAATCAGACCAGGTACGTCCTTTTATTATCGTATATGCATTTTAGTCATTTCAAAGACAAATAAAAAGACGGACGAAAGTATACAAATAAAATATATCATCAATATTGTCTTATTCTTTTTGTGCCAGCTGCATTTTTAAACAATGCAACGTAGGCAAATGAACATATACTGTGAATTTGTGATGGTAGAAACCATTTTGGCGACTCATTCTTTCTGACTTATATTTGGAGATTGGATGCACATTATGTGTATTCGGCCATTTTAATAAACGTGTGCATCGTAAAAGAGCTTGCGCGATGAGTTCAAATCTTATGTTATACTCCCTCCGTCCCTAAATGATTGTCACATTTGACTTTTGATGGTCAATAAAACACGATTTAAAATACAAATATCTCTTATTCTAAATGCAAAAAAATTATAATAAGTTGATATTTCAAAAATATATATTGAGACGAATCTAACGAGGTCCCACAAGACTATATTATTTCTTTTCGTTTAGTGAGAATTCGTGATCAAATTTTGTTGTAATTGACCACAAAAGTCAAAATGTGACAATCTTTTAGAGACGGAGGGAGTAACTAGTAAAAAAATAGTAACAAAATTATACTCCCTCCGCTCCGTAAAAGATTGTCACATTTTGACTTTTGGTGGTCAAATATTACAAAATTTGATCATAAATTCTCATCAAACGATAAGGAATAATATAGTCTTGTGGGATCTTGTTAGATTCGTCTCATTATATATTTTTGAAATATCAATTTTTTATAATTTTTTCGCATGTAAAATAATAGATACTTACGTTTCAATTCTTATTTTGTTGACCATGAAAAGTGAAAATGTGACAATTATTTAGCGACGGAGGGAGTAATTTATAAAAGTATAATAGAGTGGGTCGTAAAAAAGTGTTACGTAAGTAAAAACAAAAGGTTTGGTGGCTCATTTGCTACTATATACACTAAATCTAACTGAACCCACTCGGTTGAGTAACGAGAAACCAGAAAATGGCATCTTCAAGCTCTAATCAACCATGTCCGAATGAAGTTTTCATCAGTTTCCGAGGAGAAGACACTCGCAACAACTTCGTTAGTCATCTTCACTCTGCCCTTAAAGAAAGAGGAATCCGGACTTATTTCGATGCAAACAATTTACAAAAGGGTCAAACAATTTCAATCCAACTCGCCAAAGCCATACAAGAATCAAGAATTGCCATTGTTGTGTTGTCTAGTAATTATGGTTGGTCTACTTGGTGTTTGAATGAATTGGTCAAAATCATGGAATGTAATAAAAAGTCCCACCTCGTTGTTTTGCCGATATTTTATCATATTGAGGCACGTGATGTCCGCAAGCAAGAAAATAGCTTCTTTCAAGCATTTTCAAGTCATGAGGTCAATTTCAAAGATGATGGTGATATGGTCAAGAGTTGGAGAGAAGCTTTAACACAACTAGCAAATCTAGCAGGAGATGAGATCCGTGGACAGTAAGCTGAAGTTTATTTAATTGACGTTTTCGTTTTTACATCGTCATCTTTATTATCTCACTATCAATTACTTTATACGTATATCATGAATTGCCTATGTTGCTAATTGACTTGTATTTAGTCAGTCAATTGAAATGGTAGGATTTTGTCATAAAAAAGCATAGTCAACTATATCTTTCTGATAAATTAATTGTTGCTCAGACAATAGTTGCATGAAAATTTCCTAATATTTGACTATGAAAAATGGACGATCTTTTAGGAATAGGAAAAGTAGCTCTTTTTAACTATCAATCTCATCTCTATTGTGGTTTATTCATACATTTAGGATGATTATTAGTAGAAGCTAAGTAGATAATGCAAGTATAACTTAAATTTTACTTTATACCTTT
Source organism: Echium plantagineum (assembly GCA_003412495.2). Taxonomy (NCBI): domain Eukaryota; kingdom Viridiplantae; phylum Streptophyta; class Magnoliopsida; order Boraginales; family Boraginaceae; genus Echium; species Echium plantagineum. Next base: position 6,616,880 of record CM016566.1, on the reverse strand, counting down.
GATTGTCAGAAATGAAGCATCATACATAAAGGAGATTGCTGGTAAGATCTTAAGGCTATTGCCCGTGAAAGCTTCTAAATTTAGAAAATCCGTGGTTGGAATAAAGTCTCGTATATCAGAATTAAAAGAGTTGATGTACAGCAAACCCAATGAAGTTCTCTTCATAGGATTATGGGGAATGGGTGGTATCGGAAAAACAACTACTGCAAGAGTTATATTTGAAGATTGTAAACACGAATTTGAAGGTAGTTGTTTTCTTCAAGATGTGAAGGAAAGCAAGAATAAAATGGAGAATTTACAAAAGTACCTTCTCTCCGATGTCTTGAAAACAGAATTTGAGGGTATACGAGATGTGGTCACAGGAAGTAGCATGATTCAGGAGAGATTGCAGTTTAAAAAAGTTCTCTTAGTCATTGACGATGTAGATAATGTAGAACAACTAAACGTTCTGGCTGATCAATGTGATTGGTTTGGTGGAGGTAGTAGAATTATCATCACAACCAGGGATGAACACATAATTAATGAAGATCATATTGTAAAATATGATGTTCAAACATTACCTGAGAATGAAGCTCTTCATCTATTCAGTCTTTATGCTTTCAAGGACGACCATCCGCCTGAAAATTACAAAGAGCTTTCATATCAGGTGTTGAGGTATGTTAGTGGTCTCCCATTAGCTCTTCGAGTGTTGGGGCGTCACTTGTACCGAAGAGATACATGTGTTTGGGAGAGCACATTGAATAGGTTAAAAGATATTCCTGATGATGAAATTATTTCTAGGTTGCACATTAGCTTTAACGAGTTAAGTGTACTTCAACAAAATATATTTCTTGATATTGCATGTTTCTTTAGAGGATATTCTAGAGATGAAGTGGAAGAACGCCTTGAAAGTCTTGAGTTGCACCCCAAGGAAGGGATTCAGGTACTTTCTGAAAAGTCACTTATTCATGTAACGATGAATGGCCAACAAATATATCACATTGAAATGCATGACTTGCTTCAAGAGATGGGTTGGTATATTGTCCGTAAAAGATCCAATTGGGATGTTAGGAGATGCAGTCGTCTTTGGCTGAAAAAAGACATATTGGAGGTGTTCTCAGACATCACAGTAAGTTGAACCTAATTTCAGCATATTTATATGAGACATCTTCCAACTAAATATAAATTTGATATCATTCTATTCGTTTTAACATTATTGTAGGTATCCTCTGAAGCTGAACGGATATGTCTTCGTACTGATAAACTCCTTGATAATGATGTCATGAAGACTAATTTAGGATGGAAGGCGATCTCCAGAAACATGAATAAACTGAATTTCCTTCATCTTTGTGGGGACTTTTTTGAGGAATACGAAGACACCAATGACTGTCAACCCTTCGGGAACACACTCAGGTGGTTCTTTTGGATTGGTTACCCTGGGCATTTTTTACCAAAGAGCTTCCACCCTACTAGCCTTGTCCATCTTCATATGGAATGTAGTCAAATTAAAGAAACACCAGACTTCTCCCATATGCCAAATTTGGAAGTACTAAATCTATTTTTTTCTATAATGTTGGTATATGTCCATCCCTCACTTGGAAACCACAAGAAGATAAAGCGTATAATTTTGGCAAGATGTGCTATGTTAGAGGCTTTTCCAAAGATTAGTCATATGAAGTCCTTAGAAATCCTGGATCTATCTTCTACAAATTTACAAAAATTTCCAGAAATTTATGGGAACGTGGATTCTTTGAGGATATTAAATTTAAGGAGCACATATGTAGATGGTCTACCTACATCGATAGTAGGAAACACCGTTGTTCTTCAGGAGCTCATGTTAAGATGTTGGCCACACAAGGAGGAATTCACAAGCCTTCAAGTAGTGGCAACTAGTTTTCCAAGACTAGTTAACCTTGAAATAACTGATAGTGGTATTATGTGGACGATGGACTTCTCTCGTTTGCCATATTTGCAGAAATTAGATCTTTCTCGTTCAGAAGAGTTACTAGAAGTCCATTCATCCCTTGGAGTTCACAAGAGGATTAAGTCCATAAACTTAACAAATTGCTCCAAGCTTGAAAAGTTCCCGCGAATTGTGTCAATGGATTCTTTAGAAGAACTATATCTCTCTTATACGAGATTACAGAGTTTTCCAGAGATGACGGGAAATGTGAATCATCTAGTGAGACTCAAACTGGACGGAACAGAGATAACGACTGTGCCTTGGTCGATTGGGCGAGCCACTAGCCTTAAAATCTTAAGCATGATACATTGTGAGTTTTTGCTTACACTACCAATAAACTTTTTAGGTCCTCAACTCCAAAGAGTTCACATCTCCAGTGGATCATTGAAGTATTTTGAGGAAACCATAGTTGATGAAACTCCTTTCCGGCAAAGCAAAAGGCAAAAACAATTGATTGGTGCTGAAGGCGAAGGGCAACTTTCTGGGTTACAGATGTACTTTAGATATTGCAAAAGCTTAGAAGAAATACCTGAATTTCTGTTATCAAGAATAGAGGTCCTAGTCATAAGGGACTGCACCATCTTAACAGGTTGGATTTGTTTCAATTTAGTGGATTTACTTGACAAATATCAACATTTGTGTCACTTGGAACTTCATCAAAAGTCTGACATAGTTCCACAGGAGATCGTTCATGCCTTCTCAGAATGGGTATGTAATGTCTCCACTTCTTTTCATTTTCTTTTAATTGTAATATCTCCACTCTTTTCTGTTTCCTTTTCATTTAGAACTTTTTACTTTGTGTGATCCACCTTTATTACTTAATGACCCACCTGGATTAATTTTTAAGTTTTAGTTTCAACTCAATTCGCCTTTCGGAAAGTTACACTCATGTAGAAGTCAAAGCCCAAGAAGAATTACTAATCTTTTGTAGCGACGACTGACTATAGAATTTTGTGGTTTTAATGATTTAAAGGAGGAAATGCCCAACATGTTGCGGAAAAGGGAAGAATGTTACACAGTTAGTGTTCAAGGAAGGAAAATAGCAAGTTGGTTCCAGTATCAATTCCGTAGAAATTCCGTCACTGTGTTCCTTCCTCTGTCATTTGAACATAAACTCAAAGGATTTGTTATAAGCGGTCTAAATGTTGATTTGAAGAACAAATATGATCATTTAGATGACGACTACGATTATTGGTGTTGCCCTGGGTCATTACACGTAGTGGTCACGTATGTACCTGTTAATAATATTAGGAGGGATATAAGAGGTTGGGATGGACAAAACGAATTTACTCTTCTCGAGCTGAATTCGAGAAGATATTTTTGTACAGATATGGTGGACACCTCTTTTAGATGGGGATTGAGTCTAGTATACAACGACGACGAAGTAAGTAAAGTCGATCCATGTCAATTAGTAATTGTAACAGATGATATTCCAGATTCGAGTCGTGCAACTTTCAGAGTTAAGCTTGCAGGAAGCACAAATATGACAGCACTCAGTGAGTCATAAACATACTGATTATGAAGGCAACTATACTGAGTGGGCATTACTTCAACACCTATCACATTTGCAGGTAACTGTGAGCATTCATTCTTTTAGTATGCTAGTTTACTTTTTTATTCTTCTTCTAGTATTTCCAGTTCCTATGGAGTCCAAGATAATTAAGTGGTGCATTCCAGCGATCAACCATAACCACTTTTTGTTTGTTTTTATGTACTTACAATTTACATACATATAATTCCCCATATTTGTCGTGTACTAGTATATATCATCAGTCATATGATATGCAACATCATGAAATGTTTATACCCAGCTGAACTATATATCAAAGTCTTAGTTTCTACTACAGATTTCAATAAGTACAATATTGCATGGTTTTTACTTAATCTAAACAAGGATGCTTAGGCTTGTTGTCATGTTAAACTTGATCATTAAAACAAAGCACTCTCTGTAATGGATCGTCAATATTAATTAATAATTTTTAGCACGAAATGTAATCAATAATGAGCTGTTGCTATGCTCTTGTCGTTACAGTCTTGGCTTGCTTGGGATGATATACTTAGTATTTGAAATGAGATCTAACAATATGATTCTGTTATGCACAAGAATGCACTTGCGTGACTGCTATTCAGTAAGAAGTTCCATTTAGACTTCCATTGTAATAGCTCCCTAACATTCTCTACTTCTCAAAGACCATATTATATGCTTTTAAAAAAGAACATTGTTCATGAATTATGTTTACTTGGCCAAAATCATTCAATCAAGGGGTTACCTAGCCGCAGGTTAGTTACTGCATAAATCATGTGAATTTCCATTATATGCTTTCATCTGTCGAAGTAAAAAGAGATCGAGTGCCTAAATTTGTTTGCTATCTGTCAGTCGTTGTCAGTTGTCCATTTGTGATTTCTTTGCAAGTTGTTCCTGGTGTGTAACTCTTTTTATACATATTGAAAATAAAAGATGCGGAGATTCATCTTATCTTTGGCGATGATGCCTAGATACTCTACCAAAACCAGTGTACAGCACCAACATTAAGGTGACTAATACTAGTATTAGATCTCAAATAGACGGCCTTGTAGAGGCATGTCGTTGCTGAAGGCCCCTTCAAATATTTGCATCTTGATAACTTGTAGAGTGGGAATTATAAACTCATCTTATCTGTTGTGCTTAAGAGACTCGGTGCAGCTGTGAACAATCCTCCAGCTGCTTCTGTTATAATTGCGGAGTTGAAGACTAGAATTATAAGGAATCCCTGTTATGATGCTATATTTCATAAAGAATACGTACATTGTGCACGAGCTTCTCTGCATTGTGCCACTAGACAATGCTGTCAAATTGAAGTCTGATCGCTTGCATCAAACATGAAATAGCGGTTAGGAAGTTGATAAACTAGTTTGCTCTTCAAATGTCATATTGTAAGGTTACAGGTTGCAGTCTATGCTTTCTAATGAGTGATACTGGTAAGACTTATTTACTGATTGCAACAAATATCATAGACTAAATAATTAGAGAAAAAGTATTCTAAAGGAACATCAAATGATGAAATCTAAATTAGAAAAAAGTAAGCCTCCTCCTGCATGCTTCAAAGGGCAAGACATATATCCAAGATCCAGTCAAATCTTGAACAATTTCTTCAATCAAATCTTTCCATATGCATTCTTGAACCATTACACCTATTTTTGCAGCCTCTCTCTTTTCTCCCCAAGCAATGTCTATACAAACTTGTTCGACACTCTCTATCATTGCTTTGCTGCTCCCAGATTTCGATTCGGATGATGATATTTCATGCTTTATATCCCATGATTTATTATTAGTTAAACTCTTCTTGTGGAAGAAGTATGTTTCAATACTATCATCATGTCTAGGGTTCTTCCTCGACGTCGGTGCCGGCTTGCATGGCGGAGGTGTCTGTTCCCCTTCATTAAACAATAAAAAGGGAAAAAACATGAATATTGTGAATTTGTTGGTACCCATCACTCCATTGATTTGAGAAAATCTTGTTCATTAATATCCACACCAGTCACCAGACATCATTATTAACAATGCAACATTGCATGACTCTTTTTGTAATGTATGTATACATTATTTACATAATATTACAATAAGATTTTATTGATTTTGTATGTATAGTTGTGTTTTCTATAGTTGAGACGTTGAAACTAGCCGAATGACAATAATTTTTTAGAGATGGAAAGAATACAATAATAAAATTAATAAATATATGGTAATTAATTTGGTAATCGATCATGTCAATTGTCAGCTAATAATGACATACATAAAGGATAAGGTAATACACAAGGTAAAGTGGAAAAAATTGGAAATGAACACACAACAAAGGATAGTGGTGGTCCTAGATAGAAGAAAGTTGGCATGAAAACCGAGGTTGTAATAATGCTACCTCCATTTTCTTTTGCCAAAGATATGTCATGCTTCATCTAGAATATCGCTTTTAGCACAGTTCATCTTTAATTGAGGTTTTATTTCCAATTAGCTTCTACGTCACATTATATAACGGGAATCCACACTCGTTACTTAATTTTAGTGTGCGTGGTGACGCAGCAAAATTTTGTGTAACAGACTCGATCAAGAAAATATTAGTAGGGAGAATCGAACTCATGACCACGTGATCACAAGCTCACCTACTCCACCAATTTGGCCACATTAAGTACATACTTCAGTTACATATTTGGATTCTAAATGCCATATATTTATAATATTTAGTGGAGTAATAAAATGATAAACTAACCTGCAGGACTAGTTGGTAGAGGCTTGTTAATTGTTGGTGAACGAAATCTTTGGTCAATCACACATGCACGGCTCAGCCGTTGGTGCTCCCTATCACCCTCCTCCTCCACCGTATCCGGCGGCTGAACACTTTTCTCCACCTCTTGCACATTCTTGATAACTTTCCTGAGCGTTGCAAGATCATCATTGCATCTCTGCAATGCTTGCAACAACTTCCTCCTCTTTCCTTCATCACTCTCTTCCTTTTTCACTACCTTACTATTATTATTATTATTGCATGGGGACATATTATTTCCTGGGATGTCTTCCAACCCCATTAGCCTCGCCACCAATGTTGGCTGTTTCCGGTGGCCTTTCGAACCACATGTCTCTGGCCGGAGGGTGGTTGATGGACTCCTTGCCACCTCTGTAGTAGTCTTTAAGACTTTCTTATTAGCATTTTTGGGAGATGAACAAGTGACATTGCTTATGTTAGTTTTGTTGTGTTTTCTACCTGAAAATTAGAATAAAATTGAAATACAATAATGTCAATGTTAAGCATCCTAATAAAGACAATTTTTCTCAATTTTCGAAGGATACGAAATAAACCAGATTAATTTTTTCGATGATCATAAGTAAAATATTCGATTGATCCAAATACGTTGAAAATAAAAGAAGGAAAAGAAGACAATAATGAAATGGTACACGCACGAGACTTGACCTGAAGTAAGACGTTTACTCTTCTTCTGGTACTTAGAAATCAAGTGAAAGATGCCGGACATGCAACCAACAGAAGCGACAGTGACATGGTGTTTCTGCGGCGGCGGCGTTTCTCGGCGAGAGGAAGAGAGTAAACTATCTTGTCTCTTCAACATTTGTTCAAGAAGCATGTAGTATTGTAATGAATTTTGTTACCTTTGTGTTAATTTCCTTTGTCAAATAAAGAAAAAACAATGCAATAATAGAAAGAGACTAGTCAACCACCTAAAAGACAACAAACGGTAAAGAAATTATTACGTTCTGCACTCGATTATTATTATTATTATGCTTAATATTATTATTATGTTTTTTGCTCTCTTTTTTTTCAATTCTTTTTGCCTGCCATTCAACTTTTTATGGATACTTTGTAGATCTTCCACTGAATAATTGAAATTACAAAAGGAAAAAGTAAATTGTATTATTTGTATCTGGTCTCTCCACTACTAGTAAAATGAAAAGAATATAAATTTATTACAAATCTAAAGTGTGAAGAGTGAAAATGAAGCATCCGATGTAGGACAAAAATGATGGAGAGTGACTATCAAATGTTCGTACCTTAAAAGAAACATGGTAATTATGAAAAGAGACAGTACGCATGCATGCTTCTAAGCTAGTTGTTAATTGTTATTACACTCTCTGTTTGTTACTTAAGTACATAATTGATCTATTAGTGTCCATAATATTTACTTCCTCCGTCCCATTATCTAAGAGCGATATAACAAAAATTAAAATCTCATTTTAAGTATTCATTTTACCTAATTAAATAAAAACAGGTGAAGCGAAGGAACACTAAATTTGTGAGAGAAGTTTGAATTTTCGTTAAACCATTAGTTAGATTATAACAAGATAACTAAATAAGCCTTTAATTTAATTGCATGAAAAATGCGTAGCCTATCAAGTTCGAACATATCTCATTTAGTTCATTTTCCTTAATCTCTGGCATGTGCAATGTCGATTGAAAATGATTGAATGAATGGTCAATCTCGTAAAGCAAAAGACTCTTTTTCTCAAATCTCAATCATAAGAATTAAAAATTGTCTAAAGTCTAAAGTTCTAACATATACAATTAAGATGTTCCATAATTATTGTCCAACATCCTAGGTATGTGAGACGGTGAGAGTCGATCTCTCGATGCAGTGGAAGTTAGTCCACTACTATGAAGACAGCGCTTTCGCTACCATTCGAGTGTATTCCCTTTTTTGCATCGAAATTTTTAAAAGAACTTTACTAAATCATAAACATGTTTCAAAATAAATAAATAAAACATAGCATATTTTAAATAACCAGATTAACGGGCCCAGTTAAAAAATCAAAACCAACCGGAATAACAAGTCTAACAATTCCTATCCGACTTAAACCCGTTTTATTTTTGTCGAGTTCTGGTCCTGGATTTAACGAGCCCAGACCGATAAGAGCTCATTAGCTCCACGCCTCCACCACAAGTCCACAATTGTCCACTTCAAATAAACAAGAGCCCATTGCACTAAAGTAACTGAAATTCTGAGTTATTACAACAAAGTGGGTGCTACCTAAAATCAGGTGATTCTTGATTCTGAATCCAACAAAATGCATTTAAACATATACTGTAATTTCTTTAACCCGTGTTTGAATATTTTAAATAGGTTGCGTTGAGTAAAAAATGTCACAAATTTGATTGTGGCCAATTTATTTATGTTATGAGAAGTTTTACATAAGGTTAAGCAAAGATGGTTTTTTTGCATTCAACATTAGCATCATATAGATGTTATAGTATTTGTAGAGGCTGCAGATGGATAACATATTCGACATATGGCAAGAAGTTGCTGAATAATGATAGTGGTAAGAGCAAAAAGAGTAAAACTGAATTTACAATACCTAAAAGGACTAGAATTAGGTGGACAGATGAGCAAAAACTGATATTGGATGCTGTTTCAAGTGGTCAGTCTGTTTTTATTACTGGCTCTGCTGGGACTGGGAAAACTGTGTTGATGAATAATGTTGTTAAGAGGCTTAAGAAGATTCACCCGAAAGGAACGGTTTTTGTTACGGCTTCTACTGGGACTGCGGCGTGTGGTCTTAATGGGCAGACAGTTCATTCATTTGCTGGGATTGGTATTGGATTAGGGAATAACAAGTCTCGTGAAATGTTGCTAGAACGGGTTATGTTGAATGCGAGGGCTTGTTATAGATGGTCTCTAGTTGAGTCACTGGTTATTGATGAGATTAGTATGATTTCGCATGAGTTGTTTGAATGTCTTGAGTACATTGCGCGGAAGATAAAAAGTGGAGGTAGTTTAAATGAGGAAAAGGTATGGGGTGGGATACAGTTGGTTGTTAGTGGAGATTTTTTTCAGCTACCTCCGATTATGAACAAGGTAGAAAATGACGGAAAGGTGTTTGCGTTTGAAGCTGATTGTTGGAATCAGAGTTTTGACTTGCATATTGAGCTTACCAAGATTTTCAGGCAGGCAGATCCTCAACTCATAAAGGTGCTTCAAGAAATACGTAAAGGAGATGTTAATCCTGAGAGCATGGAAATCCTCGAGAAACGTAGTTCAAAATCAGTGCCGGATCCATCAGTTGTCCAGCTGTTTCCGCACACGGAAGATGTCAAGAGGGTGAACAAAATTAAAATGGAGAGCTTGGCTAGTAATATTGTTGCCTATAATGCTTTTGATACTGGCGAAGGCCACTGGAAGAGGGTGCTTGACAAGGGGATTGCAGTTGAGAGGCTGGAACTGTGTGTTGGTGCAAGAGTAATGCTAGTTAAAAATCTGAATATATCTGGAAAACTAGTAAATGGATCCACTGGGACAATAACACGCTTCAATTTTTACTTGCATCCAATGGATAAGAATGACATGGACATTCGTAGCATGTGTGAGTATGGCAATTACTTACCTGTGGTGAAATTTGATTTAGGGCCAGAAATGGAAATTAGTCCAGAAACCTGGCTAGTTATGGATGGTGATAAAGTTGTCGCACAAAGAAAGCAGATACCATTGATGCTGGCATGGGCTATGAGCATTCACAAGTGCCAGGGCATGACACTTGACAGTCTCCATACTGACCTCAAACGCGCTTTTGGCCCTGCGATGGTGTATGTTGCTCTTTCACGCGTAAAAAGTTTTTCTGGACTACATCTATCCGGGTTTGATGCTGCAAAAATTAGGGCACACCCAAAGGTTGTGCAATTCTATAAAACTCATTTCCTGTAAGTGTGCGCAAGATTGGAATTCCTTGGCTGATAGGAAAAGAGATTCAGCAACCGGGTTGAGATTTTCTAGCAAATGCAAAACAAGGATGTTGGCTCACTTCAACAAATTGTTGAGTTCAAAGATGAAACTTAATAACATCTGTAAGTTGATCCATTTTTTGATGAATTGTCGAAGAGCTCCTGATTGGATTATCAAATGTGTAAAAGAAAGGAATGAGATATCTTGAAAGCAGCAATTTTGAGTTTTTTGACTAGTGATCTTTAGTGGTTTGTACCTTAAGTGATATAACCTTAAAGATAATGGCTACTTGTTAATCTATGATGCTTTAAATATAGCATATTAACTTTATATCCACTTTAACTAAAAGTTCACTTTCTTCAGTCAATCATTTATACCTGGTAGTAAAAAGACATTAAAGAAATTTGTGGAACCAATAAATCATGAAATGCAGAGGTTTAACATTATGAATTTATGATTAAGACCTTCATAAGTTTGGTAGGTCAGTAGGTGAGAGAATTGTACTCTTAAATACTTGGGTAGTATTTCTACGTTCGAACAAGAATTTTTGAATTGTATAAAATTATTCTAATGACTTGATAGAATTTACATTCAGCCAGTTAGTACAACTGAATCTTTGGACCTTCTCTGTTTCTCTATTTCAGCAGGTTTGGCATTCTGCTGTTGCTATAACACACTACTTTAAAATCACTATAGCTGCTTATTCATGCTGCTTATTTTCTAATAAATGTTGGCCTTCCTTTTTCTGTCTTTCCCTTTTCCTGAACACTTGTAGTAATTTTAGTTTTTATTAATTCTAGCTTCCGTTCCCTCCAATAGCTAACTTAAAGGAGTAGTTATTTATCTCTTTGTATTTATATGCTTCCACATGTATAGTTCGAGTAATTCTCCTTGTAGCTTTTCAAGTATATATACTACTGAAATCCTCATTAATATAATAGATTAACCACACATGGAAAGATGATAATGTTTCCATCAATATTTAAAGAGATTTAAGCATCGGTATCCTTCTTAGTGTTTACGAAATAGCATGACTTCCATCATCTTCATTTCCAAATGTTTCTTGGTTCACATCTCAAGGGATTCAGCTTCTGTTTTCGCAATCCCAGTAGACTTTGCTTGGACCTCTGAGGATCCATTATCAGCGTTTTTCACGTTGTTTATGCTTATACTTGGGAGAATGCGAAATTCATTAGTCCATTGGCTAAATGTGCTGGTATCTTGCTCACCTGTAAACAACATTAGAAAATTCAAAAGCATATTTTGAATGGCAGAGTTCAAATTTAGAAGTAAACTGCTGCAGTAGTATGCCTGAATATATAATATAAATTTTGTGGGGGTCAATGCATGACACTTCCAAAGATTTTGTTTAATTAAGGAGTGGTCAGGTGTCATTTCAATAAATTCAGGAGGTCCTGCCAATGGTTCCCTGTTATGCGATGTTCCTAATCTTAATAAAATGATACGGACCACTTACTTAATCTTGGAACGGTGTGGCCCTGAGGGTGTCTTATGACGAAAGGTTTTTCAAAAGCTGCAACTAGCTCTTCAGAAGGTAATTTCAACCAGTCTTTTTCTCCAATGAGATGAACTGATTTCACTTTGATGGGTTCTGCATATGCAACTTTAGAGATAGTTGGTTTCCTGAATTTTGAGCCTGATATAGAGATTAGTAGTTTGAATTCAGGATGGTCCTTCAATATATTTCCCTGTATGTTATACAATTTACATGTCGTGATTAATAGATTGTTTGAATACGTAACTTTTTATTTATTCAAGACATTTGTGCCAAGTTTTAGCTGAAACACCTGAGCTTTATATCCAAGCAAAAGGGCTGCCAAAGCTGCTCCCTGTGAAGAACAAAATTTGGAATGACATCACATCATGGAATTCATAAGCAAAAGTTCTTTGGTTGGGATTCTCAATGGTAAGCTTCTTGCAGATTTAGATTTATTGAAAAATGTAGAAAACCTGGGAGAATCCTAGCAGACCATCAAAGGGACCGTTTTTCGTTATGTAGTCGCATAAGTAGGATATGCACTCTTCTAGGTTGGTATACTCTGTGAATTCCTGGAAAGCCATTAATGTGGAAGGAATTGTTCGGATAACATTTCTAGTTTAGTGTTTAGATGTAGGAAAATGAACAATGAACGTAGCATCATAGTAGTATTGTTGTATATATACCTTGTTAAACTGGAACCACTCAAAATATGGTGGAGGAAAGATGCCTTCTATCTCTGATTTCCCGCCTGCTGGATGTATTCCATCAGGGTACTCCTGGAAGCAGACCAATGAAATTTTGAATACTTCTTTTCGTCGAGTACATATAAAAGAGGGAAAAGGAAGGTTACCATGTCAAAGTTGGCAAAGATGCAAGGATCCCATCTACTGATCTGTTTCTTGAGGAAATTTCCACTAGTTCTGAAACCATGCAAGCATAGTATCTTCATCTTCATTACTTGTGAAGTGTCCATTTCCTCCTGGGTAATAGTTTGAAGTAATGATCTATAAGAGTGAATCAAACGACCTATTTATTGTTACAGCAAATAGTAGTTGTGGAGAAACAATTAGTATATGTGAAGTTCCATTGTATCCTTTGGGGTTTGGTAGCATGAGTGGCTGCTTGTGTTGCACGTTGTTTGTTATGTTTTTTGTTTTACAAGATGTTTTTTCTTCCTTCGACGGTCCTGAGTAGCATGTAAATCCGGAGCCAGGTAAACCGCCCATTAATAGTACATTGTTTACAACATTTTGTTTATTGTGTAGTATTGAGATTTTAAACTTAATCGGTTTCGTAGGTATCTTTTTGTTCTATTTTATAAATAATACATTACATCTTTTTGTTTTGTAAGTAACAATATGCTTTTCTTCTCCTTTTATTTTTCATCAATTCCTATTTATTTTTTGTTATATTCAGCGTTGAAGTGTATTTCAAAAATGAAGTTTTTACTCATTAACAAAAAGACATTTTTCCACTTGATTATTAGATTAACTACTCATCGATTCTTGCATGTCTTATGTCTATATGGCAGATCTATTTCTGTTACATGGCCAAACATTAAATTTATATTTTGTATATTATTTATATTTCGTGAAAACTAAACATACTGAACATGTTCTAAAGTTTGCCTTCAAAATAAAATTTAGATGACATAATGAAGCTAGCTAAAGATCCTGTGAAACAAATCATTATGTTGAAGTATAGTGAGTTAAATATCATTATAAAACATATTCCAAAAATCCTCAGTCTTCCTTAATCATTACACTCGTCTTACAAGAAGTACGACTAGAGTTGTTTTTTCTATATAATTAATTAACTAATAGTACTTGTTAAACCCCAAAAAAACAGCCCCTATTAATTTAAAATAAAGAAGATACTATTCCTTCAAAGATCTAAAATGAAAAGTCAGCAAATAAAACAAATTATTACCTACGAAGTCTAACCTGTTAGAGCAAAAGGCATATCCTCATATTAGAATATCGAGAAAAAAAAAACAATAAGACAACAAAAGATAAAATATTCCCTCCTTTCTAAAGATACTCAAATTCAATTCTTAAGATACTAATTAATACAGTATAGAAAATGAACTTAAATTTTGCTTTATATCTAAATTATCTTACTTATAATGAAGCAAATGGGTTGTTTTATATACCAATTTCAATATAATTAAGAAGTTTTGTTCAATATATAGTCAATCTATTTTTAAAATTGTAGTTCACGTGTTTAATCTCACATTTATGTAACAATATTACTAAAATTAAATAATAAATTACACCATTTTATTATTATTATTATTTGCTTTTACTTTATAAAAATTGTAAAGTCAAATGTGATTATTAAATTTAGAATATAAAAATCAAACGCTAGATTATTAAATTTAAAGTGTAAAAAATCCGCAAAAAAAACGAGAAAAAAGAAAAGAACACTCTGTATCATCACTCATTAGTCATACAAGTCCAAAGAACACTCGAAGAAAAAGACAAAGGGGGAGGAAAGAAGGGGAAAAATTCAATCACCCCTCTTATTCATAGGATCTATTCACTTCTTGTTCAATTCAATTGAGCTGATTTCAATACCCCCTCTTCTATGGAAGGTAACTTATTTATAAAAAAGCATAATATAATTTTCTGATTTTTTCCGTCTTGTTTGGTTTATTTGAAATGTATTTTCAGCTGATTTGACTTCATGTTTACTTGCGTTCACTTGGGTATTTTCTAAATTTAATTATAGAGGTTTATATTATGATAAAAAAAGTGGAATTTTGGCAAAGATTCAATTTTTATAGTAAATGAAGTGATGGGTGTGAGCTGAATTTTGGTAATGAGATTTGTTCTTGATCTGTTGCTTGGGATGTGGAAAAAATTGATTCTTGTTTGTTGCTTATTTGGGTTTCTGAGCAGTAGTGAAAAGAGCTCGATTCTTCATCCTAAAGCTTCAGTAGTTTCTGATTTAATGTTTTTTGGTTGTAGAGATTGGTTTTTGAACTTTGGGTGGTAAAACTTGGAGCACAAGAGAATCTAGATTGTTAGAAGTAGAAGTATTGACCTCTAGTTTGCTTATAGCAGTTTTTATTTTGAGGTTATTCAGTAAGGCATTTGAGCAATAGAGAGAGACAATGCAGGTTGTTGTAGGTATTAATGTTGGTCGAGGAGCAAGAACTTGAAGTAGTTTGCAGCATATATCTTGATCGAAGAAATAACTATTCAATTGTTATAACATGTAAGATATTTTTTTATAGAATATGTCAAAGTAACTAGCGATTAAATAATTTATCATTGAGGGAAGTAATTTAATGTTCTAAAGCTAAACCTTGATCCTTGGTCTATACTCTATAGTAGAACCAAATATTTTTCTTCTCATTTTGTTTTCACTTCGTCATCTGTTCAATCATCTGCATATAATGGTGGGAGTTCGATGTATTGAGGTCTATTTTGTCGTTCTTATATTTTGTATATCTTTAATTACTTCTCATTTTATTTAATTAAAGAATATAATGTTCTATACTTCTATTGAATTTCTCATGTGTCTAAGATTGGCCATCATGGCCACAAATTTTTTTTTTAAAGGAAGCAATAATGTAAAGATGATATCTTGTAAATGAGATGATTCTTTCTCTTGGTCTGCTTTCGTGTGTATCTATTCAGTAGTTAAGCCAATTTACTTTTCCAAGCAGCAATCTTCATTGAAGACCGACCTGAAGATTGACACACTTCCTCCGTCTATATTGTTTATTTATCTATGTCTATGGTGATAGGTTTTTCCCCAAGTCAAGAGTCAGTAGAGTCTGGCACCAAACAATCCAGTATTTCTTCTGGTGGAAGGGCTCAAGACCCAAAAGAGTTTCTACGGAGATTTGTCGATAGTCAGATTCTCAGTACACACCTTGAGAATTGGTATGAAGATTCAAATGAAACTTTAGGCCACAAATCCCCTGCATTTGAAGTTCCGTTTGAATTAATAGACATTCAAAAGTTCGATTATGCTTTGGAAGGGATCCCATTTCAGCAGCTGATTCGGATGCCTAGTGCTGTGTATGCTTCGACAGCAAATACTTTGGATGCTACTACCTATCTTGCACTTGAAGATTTTTTGCATGCCAGTACAAAGGGATTGTGGGAGGCATTTTGGTCTGAAGATGAGCATATGCCTTTTTACATATCAAGCTTGTACAATGCAAATTTAAGATTCTACCAAGCTGAACAGGCCATCTCTAAAAGTAAACTCGGGGGGCTTCGTGCCACAGCTATAATGTTGAAGAATCCAAGACACCCTCAGGGAAAGTGGGATGATGTTCTTGAGTTAGTGCTAATGCGCCCGGATATTGGAAGTTATGCTTTAAAAGAAAATGAATATCAACCTTCTCTGTCGATTATTGGTGAAGCGCTATTCTTTGCACTCCGTGTATTGCTCGCTAGAAACCTGAGCAGATCAGACATTCCTGATAGTATGAATTCTGTTTTTGTTCTTCTTGTTGATTCTCAGTATGGTGGGGTTATGAAAGTTGATGGTGATGTGAGTAAGTTGGTTTTTGATGTGGATAATGTCTATCAATGTGCTGCTGACTGGATAAAGGACTACTCTAGCATTTCAATATCTCCAATTGATAGGATCTGGAACAAGCTTGGAAATGCTAACTGGGGAGATATTGGTGCCTTGCAGATACTTTATGCTACCTTTAATTCTATCAGACAGTATGCTGGTGTGCCTAAGAACTCCATTGAAGATTTAGCTGCTGATCACAGTTCTCGTCTTCAAGCTAGGAGAATAGAAAGGCAAATGGGTGATTCCAGAGTGAATGGCAGTGGTTTATTTCACTTCCAGCAGCGTGGCACGTCCCCAGAAATTGTAGAAGTACAAGAAGAGCCCATCAGAATGGAGTCTGAGAAGTCAATCAAGCTAGATGTTGGATCAGTTCTCTACATTGAAGATTCTAACTGGCAGAAAGGATATCAAATTGATGACGTGCTTAATGATGGTAAAATCCCATATTATATTGCATCTTCGGTTGATGACCCTAGGAAGCCTGTCTTTTTATATGTTGGATCACTTCCATCTCAGTTAGAACCAGCTTGGGAAGACATGGAATTGTGGTATCAAGTCCAAAGACAGACTAAAGTGTTGAGCTTAATGAAACAAAAGGGCTTGTCCAGCAAGTATCTTCCACAATTGAGCGATTCGGGAAGAATACTTCATCCTGGTCAATGCAGGAGACCAAGCTCAGGTGGTAATTGTGACCATGTATGGTGTGGGACTCCCATTCTTGTGACTACCCCTGTTGGCAGGACAGTTGCCGAAATGGTGCAGAATGGTGACTTCGGTACGAAAGAGGCTATCCGGTGTTGCCATGATTGCTTATCTGCTCTGTCTTCTTCTGCTTCAGCTGGAATTCGGCATGGTGACATCAGACCTGAAAATATAATTTACGTGACATCTGAAGTTGGCCAACACTATTTTCTGTTAATTGGTTGGGGACATGCTATTTTAGAGGAGCGGGATCGTCCAGTTTTGAATCTTCATTTCTCATCTACATCGGCACTTGAGGAGGGAAAATTGTGCTCAGCCTCTGATGCAGAGAGTCTCGTGTACATGCTTTATTTTTTTGCTGGTGGGGACTTTCATGATTTAGATTCTGTTGAGGGGGCACTAAAGTGGAGGGAAAAATCGTGGTCAAAGAGACTAATTCAGCAGAAGCTTGGAGACATATCTGCCATCTTGAAAGCATTTGCAGATTATGTTGACAGCTTGTGTGGAACACCATATCCTATGGATTATGAGATATGGCTAAAGAGATTAAAGAGACATATCAATGAAGAAGATCATGGAAAGGCAATCGACAGCTCCAGTTAAGAATATTGTTCCTTAAATATGAGGGGATAATCAACATCTTTGCCTTCCGGATAGCCAACTCTCTGGACAGCCTTGCAGCACTGTGAGTAGTTAAGAAGGGCCCTGTTTCCTTAATCAATATCCACTTTCAGGAGTCTGAGTAAAAGTTAAGGACAACGTAGAGATGGAAAGTGCTTTATGGTTGTCCAATGTTTCTTAATCCTTGACCGCCATATTTTTGCGAGCATGAATGATCTCCCAGTACTAGTGTACTACGATGCTACTTGCTGATTCTAAATTAGCTTCCGGCCTATCACACTTCCATGTTCGGGAGTTTGGAAGTCAACTATGGAACAGTTAGTTCTCGAGCTCCAGACCCAGCATGCTAATTGCTGAGTGCTTGAAAGGTTATATATTTATTTTTGCGTTCTAGAGGAATTTTTCTGGAGGTAATGTTTTCTTGAATCAACCTCATTTATTTCCTGTATAGGAACTATATTCAGGTGTTTTGAGATGTGTATTAATTGTGTGGGGGATAAAACTAAACTCCCTCCGCTAAAGATTAGTGACACTCATTTTTGGACAAATGGCCACATATGTTTACCAAGTCCATTATATATGTTTCAAAATGTCTTTGTCAATCGCTTATGTTTCAGATTAGAAACTGAAGGCGAGCTATTTCAGATTTTTCTTTTGATTTGTTATACCAAAATATACTAAATGAAATGCCCCAAAATAACCTTATAGACATGTCAAGTGCTCTTCACATGCTATCATTACTAAAAGATTGACAAATAAGTGATGGACTAAAATATTTTTAAACATAAATGATTGATAAAGATCTTTTAAAATATAAGTGATGGACTTGAAATGTTTTGTAAACATAGTCGATTGTTGGTGTCACTTGCCCTTTGTTTTTTAATAATGATCAAAATTAACCAACTTCATTGTGTTAAACATTAAGTTATATCATTTTTATTTGAATAAATACCATCTTGAAGAACATTGACAACATAATCTATTTATACATTTTAACCGAACATTTTACACTATAGAAGAATTAATCCGCTAGCATATAAATTGAAAAAACTTCTGTCCCGGTTGTGGCCTTATCTATTGAGCTAAGCTGAAACACCAGTCTATGTAATTTGGCTTTCGTCTGGCGAGAGGTAAAATTTCGTATTAAAATAGTAAATAGATAAACTCGAATTTATTAATCTTTTAAGATACATCATTCAATTAATCTTCTCCTCTATTACATGGCAGGAAACAATGAGACTCTTGTCTCTTAAGGTGAGAAATTCACTTTTTTTTTCTTACGATTGTCTACCTAATGAAGAAGCAAAAGTCAATGGTTTGGCATTTAATTTAGGCTAGTGAGCAATCAATCATAATCTCCACACTTAATTACACTAATTAATTACTTCTAGAAAAAACAGACAATTAGAGAAAAGTTAATGAGGGCACGTGTGTCCTCGGTGTCGCCAACTGTCTCAACCAATGGGACAGTAGAATTGCTTCATGTCCTAAAACCTGCCTCACTATTCACTCCATTTTAATTACTACTACAGTACTCCTATTATTTATTCCCTTGATAAGTTTATTCTTTGCTTAAACTATACAACAAGTTTGTGTTTGTGTATATTATTATACCGTCACATGTCTTGAATTGATATATTTAGAAATACGAACCTAAACAATTACAGTAGGCCTTAAGATCGAAACGATAAATTTATATATTTACATACTGACAAACATGTGTGATCGAACATGTGTGGTTAGTTTAACCTTTATATTATTATTATCGCTAGTTTCTCTTAAGTTGATGAGAACCACAGGTGCAATTTAATTTTAGAAACCACACAATACAAAAACAAGTGAACAACCCTATCAAATACGCAGTATTCATTGAGATTCTATTGAATATAAGGTGTATATAGTTGAAGTCTACATAAGATAATGTTAATTAATCAAAATGAATTATCAAGAGAAAGATTGGGTAATGATGTGTCACTTTAAGAGAATAAAATAATTAGAAGCAATAATGGAAGACATGATGAAATTCCTAATCTGACGCCATAATTCTTGAATTGATCGAATAAAAAGGCAATAGAGGACTCGTGCTATGCTAGCGCATCTATTTCTTCTTCACTAAGCATCACTTAGCTTCAATTGTCTCACCTATCTGGACATCTCTATAATAAATTCCGTGAATTTCGGGAAATATTAGAGAAAGATATGGGTAAATAAATGTATATTATGCATTTCGTGAAGCTAAATATGTAGTGGTAGTATTAGAGGGAAAGATATGGGTAAAATAACTCAATGTAGGAAATTTGTAAGGAAAAGCACTATCAAAGAGTAACGACGAGGAAGTAGTGTTCCCGAGGATGATCCAATAATACTGATAAAAAATTAGAGTGGTAACTATATTGAAGCCTAAATTCTGATCAACTAGCCACATTCACAACTTATATGTATGTCATTGGCAGCGGCAAGAGTTAGGATGACGGTTTCATTTTCTGAAAGAATACTACTAAAATGTCACTAATAGATAAGTTAAAAACCTCAAACTATTTGAAAAGTCGATTAATTGATTTAAATTTTATACACATAGCATGATACTCTAAAATATAATACTCGTATTATACTTATTAATTAATTGTTATTATCGGGTTATTTTATACAGTCAATATTACAAATGAAAAAACACGAACTTTTCACATCAAAATGAGCGACTTCATATATGTATATTATTACCAGCTTTTGATCATGTTCCTTAAAGCCGAAAAGACTAAAATTAATGTAGTAGAAATAACGATCATGTTCATATCATTTCTTTTCATGACATTGTACGATTCAATAATATAGTTATGGTGGCGTTGTTCACTAATCATTATAAAAAAGACAGTTTTGTTATGTCAAATAATCTATAAGCCTAGAGACGTAATTGTCCTATATAGAGAAGATAAATTCTTTTCATGACATTGCATGTATGATTCAATAATATATACTCATTACATATCTCTATATCTTAAAACATATGGAGAATAATTAATCGCAGGAATATATATCAATTACCATATTATTATGAAAATTAGAGGTTGTACTTTAACCATATCTACCGATCTTTTGAGTTATATATGCCCCGAAACTATAATTCTCTTTTTATTAGTTCAGGTGGAGTCTATTTCAGGTTCCATATTGTCAAATTAATTAGAAGTAGTTTTGTTGTTATTTTTCTTGGAAATTTTATTTGATAGGCAAATTTGGGAGACTATACGTAACAAATTACTGTATTAATTTGTTATACCTCATGTATCATCATATAATTAAAGCGTAGCATGCATACATATACATATAATTGCTGAAATGGTCTCCGAAAGTAAATTCAGGTTGCCTTTTGGTGCTTGAAAGTACAAAAGTTGCAACTCACTTCACGATATTGACCAACGGTTGCAAATTGGTCCAAAATTTAATGAAGGCGTTAATTGTTAACGCCCCAATGGTGATTGTAGTTCACTCCTAAGCTAATTCTATTATTACCATTCTAACTTATTAAAAACACACGTAACTCACAAGGCGCGTGGGCCATTAACATTTAACATAACCTTTAAAATTTTGGATCAATTTACAATCGTTGGCCAATATGGCAGTATTATAGACTAATTTACAATTTATGTACTTTCGAGAATCAAGAGACAACCTGAATCTACTTTTGGGGGACCATTCAACAATTTGCTTTATAAATGTGTCCCAGCCCAATATACACATGAGTACTAGTACTCTCTCCTTCCCATTTTGTTTGGCTTGTTTTGACTTTCACGGTCGTCGAGATACGATTTAAAACATAAATATCTCAAATTATATACAAGCAAAAATTATAAAAGTTTGATATTTGAAAAATATACATTAAAATGAACCTAACAACATCTCATATGACTATATTATTTCTTATAGGGTAATAAAAATTATTCATAGTTAAAATTTTTAAAGTTTGATTTCCAAAATAGAAAGTAGACAAATAAATTGGGATGAAGGAAGATTAAAATGGAGATCCGTATTAATGATGAGATGCGACAGGTGTAAGGTAAGGAATGGGAGGATGAGGTGTTAATGGCGTCATGCAGCATCAGCATATTTGCAATAATTTACTAATTACTCAACAAAGCTTGAGGGGAAGTGTTTCCGATCCTAAAAGTCAACACTTCCTCAATGCTTCCATTGCAATCTCAGCCTTTTAGTTCATGGCCCACCAACAATTCCTTTCCCCATATTATTAAACAAAAATTGGATTGGATATGAGTTTCAAATCTAAAACCTTCTCATCATAACAAAAAAATTTCTTATTAAATTATCTAATTAACTCTTTATTACCTTGAATCTTGATCCATTTATTTTTCAAGTTAGGGTTATTAGCTATTCAAAATTTAATTCAATTATTACGTTCTTACAAAGCCAAAGAAATAAAGACCTCATTAAACACTAATTGAATCAGTGAGAAAATTCTTGTATGCTTAGGAGGTCATGCTCACATGGTGCTCACAACTATCTGAGTCGTTAGATTAAGAGTTTAAGTGATATTTTAATCCTATGGTTCATATTTAATTGGGTATTTTTGTCCTTACATCTTTAAGTGGAAAAACAATAATAGTGGTATTTTGGGTATTAATGATAGAGTAATTAGCAATTAATTGAGATTGGAGAGAGGAAGCTAAATGCAATGATTACTTCAGCTCACCAATGTCGAAAATATGAATTCTAGTATTAATCTCATTTAAAATAAATTGAAGTATATTTTTTCTAATTTTAATTATTTCAATCAAAAACCAATGAATTTTCTTAGTCTCATGTCAATAATACCACTGAATAATATACATTGATGATGCATATTTCTTCAATAACACCATATAGAATTTATTTATATATCTTTACTAGTATTAATCTCATTTTAGATATATTTCTTCACTAATAAACAATTCTAGTATTAATCTCATTTTAGATATATTTTTAGTGACACCATTTACTAATACACACTGGTGTTCAGTTCTTGTTCAATAACACCACTGAATAATATACATTGGTGTTGCATATTTCTTCAATAACACTACATAAAATTTATTATATATTTTTACTAGTATTAATCTCATTTTAGATATATTTCTTCAATAATAAATAATTCTAGTATTAGTCTCATTTTAGATATATTTTTAGTGACACCATTTACTAATACACACCGGTGTTCCGTTCTTGTTCAATAACACCACTGAATAATATACATTGGTGTTGTAATTTCTTCAATAACACCACATAAAATTTATTTATATATCTTTACTAGTATAAATCTCATTTTAGTTATATTTATTCAATAATAAACAATTCTAGTATTAATCTCATTTTAAATATATTTTTAGTGACACCATTTACTAATACACACTGGTGTTCCGTTCTTGTTCAATAACATCACTGAATAATATACATTGGTGTTGCATATTTTCTTCAATAACACCACATAAAATTTATTTATATGTCTTTACTAGTATAAATCTCATTTTAGATATATTTCTTCAATAATAAACAATTCTTGTATTAATCTCATTTTAGATATATTTTTAGTGACACCATTTACTAATACACACTGGTGTTTCGTTCTTGTTCAATAACACCACTGAATAATATACATTGGTGTTGCATATTTCTTCAATAACACCACATAAAATTTATTTATATATCTTTACTATTTATGCTTAAAATGTATTTTGGTATCTCTCATTATCTCTAAACACAAAATTAACTCTAACCGCTTAAGAAATTGTAATATGATTACTACCAAAATTGGTGGAATAATTAAAATACCAATTGAATTTGTCTTGACTAGACTTAATGCAATACCAAACCAAATTATATAAATCACAATAGAAAATAAAAATTTAATTTGAGTACACCAATCAAATTTGTATTGTTTATATGTATTAAGTATTCAAGTTTAAAATTGTGAGTATATTTTGTAAAATTTCATAATTAAGATTCCAGATTTGGGTGTTATTTTGGTTAATAAATGGTAACAAATTTGGAGTGCAATAAATTTGGTGTTACTTTTTCACATTCCATAAAAAAAAATATTTCTTAAATGACCATGAAACCCTTGTGAGCATGGTGCTCACAAAATAGTTGTAAGCATATAAGTACAACTCTGAATCAGTATATAACTCATTATCTCATCAGAATAGTTTCATCTTTCTAAAATAATTATTAGGACCAGTCTAATGACTACCAAAGTTGTACTTACTATATCTAAATAATCATTAGGATTAATCGTACAATTTATCGTTTTTTCAATAGTGAAACAAAATGAAGTGTGAAAGTATGAATCAAAACCTATCTAGCTAGTTTCCTTTGTTTTGTAAATAAAAGGTAGTATCAATTTTCAATTGATAACCTGACGATATCTAATTCAAGTTTTCAATTAGAAATATTAAATTCTATTATTTATAATATATTATAGTTGTATTCGTGAAGTCATTACTAGCTTACAAAAATAAATAAAAAAGATACTCCCTCCCTCCTTAAAATATTGTCACATTTTGACTTTGGTTAGTCGAACATTACAAAATTTGATCATGAATTCCCATTAAACGATAAGAAATAATAGTCTTGTAGTACCTTGTTAGATTCGTCTCAATATATATTTTTGAAATATTAACTTTTTATAATTTTTCGCATGTAGAATAATAAATATGTATGTTTTAAATCGTATTTTGTTGACCATCAAAAGTCAAAATGTAACAATCTTTTAGGGATGGAGGGAGTAGTATAAATAGATTGACTTGGAATTAGTTAAAATAACAAATTAAATCGTACGCGTATTGGCCGTGTATGGTAAAATAATTTCCATAACATAAAAATGCCTACTAAACCAAACAAATTTAAAATAAAGTGCCGTTATTGTCAAACAGTGGACTACGTCACCTATCATTTCATTTTGCTAATTTGGCTTGATTAGCTTAACAAACTAAAAAAACGTAACTAATAAATAATATCACACACAAAATAACAAAAGCGGTTGTCATATGAGAATGAGAAGCCAAAAGTTGTTAATTGTGGTATTATACATTCTCCTTATAGTAAAAGGGGAAACCAATCAATCATCAACTTGACTCAAACGAATAGTCGAGGGATTTATGTGACTCATTCATTATTAATCATCTCCAGATCCAATGCTTATCCTCGTTAATCCTATGTAGTATGACAACCTTAATTATGATACAACGTTCCAAGTAGATTATAAATTTATAATGTCTCTAATTAATGGATGGAGTTAATTACCAAAATTATCCCCTGCGGGTCTGGTGGTACAAGTTGGTCCTTATAACTGGTATTGTTGCGAAAATGATCATCGATAAATGTATATTTCAGCGAGTTTTGATTCCTATTTAACTTTTCCGTGAAAATTTTCAAAATTTATGTTTTGCCTCAAAAGTCAACATTCGTTGGTCAACGCATCTAAATATACAGTATCAGGAACCATTTCTGCAACTTGTCACACTTAGAGACCAAATTGCACCAGATTTCTATTTACTAGGACCATTTTGACAATTATTTCTCTCTAATCATATTGTTATGTATCGATGACTCAATAGACTAGTGCCATCTAAACCAATCTTTCATTTAGGATGTCTTTGAGTTCAAGTCTAGTTGGACATACACAATAATATTATTTTCATTGTAAGAATCTTTCGCTAGTAATTTATATATGCATTATTTATAATACTACTCTTTTCATACTTTAATTTCCCCGCTAGTTTTTTTTAGATGGTATTGTTATGCACTTATACAAAATGAATTAAACATTCTTTTGAAGATGTATGTTAAGAAAAAATGAATTAAACATTTTTTTGAAGATGTATGTAAAGATAACGATGTTATAGTTTAATGTGAATGGTTTCCATAAGGGGAATGATGGAGCCATCCGCATAACCCCACCTTCCAACGAAGAAAAATGAGATGTCTACTTACGATTTAGCAATATTTAATCCTTACACTGTATTTATACGCGGATATATTATTGCTCTAATTAATAATTATTCATTACTGTGTTCTGATTATTCTTATTCTTGTCTCCATTTTCCATTCATACTTGAGCTTTGGGTCATTAACACTAATAATCCCAATATCTTCTTTCATAGTTTACAATCACTCCCTAGTTATCACTCTTTCAAGACATAGATATTCAATTTTTCTCATACCATGTACCTATTTTTCAAACAAATGAAATTGTAGTTTGATTTCATATCATTAGTTGGTTGTACTTGGTCAAAAATTGCTCATAGTAATGTGGATACAAATCACGTTTGACCGTCAAAATTAATTGAAATAATGTTAGTCGGGAATCAATCTACACCACTTTTATCAATATCTGAGATCAAATCATTTTATATATAAGACCATTTCAGCAATTAAATCATATGAATAATATCACTAACAAAACAAATTGGACAAATAGGCACCCTTGGGAAGTTCCTTGAAGCTCACGGACCTTAAACTTCTAGGTGAAGCCGTCAAGCCTCCCCTTCTATAAAACCCCCCTTCTTCCACCTTCGATATACTTTCTCATTCATTTGTTTTCTTCAAACTACTCTCTATATACTTTTTCTTTTTGCTCTCTTCAATTCAATTCATTTTTCATCTTCAGAATATTCTAGCCAGACATATATAGTTATTATTAGCTTTTGTCCAAATAAATTTGGCAAAGCAACAAATAACTCCTTTACATATTGTTTGACCAAATTGAGAAATGGAAGGAGGAGATGATGAGTTGATGGATTTGCCTCCAGGCTTTAGATTTCATCCCACTGATGAAGAAATCATAACCAATTATCTCATCCAAAAGGTTATGAATACTTCTTTTACAGCCAAGGCTATTGCTGAAGTTGACCTCAACAAATGTGAACCATGGGATCTACCAAGTATGCTTTCATCTATTCCAACTTTTTCAATCTTGACTTCTTACTATTGCCATTTAATTTTTCGTGTCTGCGATCATTTTAGCAATTAACTCGTATTTACTGTCTGCGATCATTTTAGCAATTAATTCTGAACATATGTTATATGTAATGGTTTTTCTTAGAGAAAGCAAAGATGGGGGAGAAAGAATATTTCTTCTTTTGCAAGAGAGACAGGAAGTACCCAACAGGCATGAGGACTAATCGGGCAACGGAATCGGGTTACTGGAAGGCTACCGGAAAGGATAAGGAGATCTTCAAGGGGAAAGGGAACCTTGTTGGGATGAAGAAGACTCTTGTTTTCTACAAAGGACGAGCTCCAAAGGGTGAAAAGACCAATTGGGTCATGCATGAATTTCGTCTTGAGGGAAAATTCTCCTATTATAGTTTGCCCAAGACAAAGGTGAATATTCTCTTTCAAATTTGTTCTTTGAAAGTTATCATCTCATCTCACTTTGACTTTTTTGCATATACTATATTTATGATGATAGCTATCTTTATAATGTGTATAAGTTCTTGATTTTTGGATTCTATTTAGAATATAATCACATGATTAATTACTATTAGACTCGTATCTAATTCCTAGTTAGATCTTTTTGAATATAATCAAATGAATTGTTATTGCGCGTTTGATATTGCTTAAATCAATAATAATGACGAGTGAACATTTTTGGATAGATGCCTACGTTACTTGCTAGATATGTTTCTCTTCGAATTAATCT
The DNA here is from genome assembly GCA_003412495.2 of Echium plantagineum. Lineage (NCBI taxonomy): Eukaryota > Viridiplantae > Streptophyta > Magnoliopsida > Boraginales > Boraginaceae > Echium > Echium plantagineum. The sequence continues at coordinate 6,589,691 of CM016566.1, read as the reverse complement.
CACAATTTATTGATCTCGTATATGATTGCAGGAAGAATGGGTGGTTAGTAAAGTATTTCACAAAATGGCTCCAAAAAGAAATTCAATTGGAGAACTTATAAGGATCGATTCGTTTGTGGATCATCTGTTAGATAATCCTTCACTGCCTGCTTTGATGGAAATGAACAGTGCTGATGAGAACTTGTTCAACGACTCATCATCACCAACTTTCAACAACCAAAAAGGCAAAATGGCACAATACCAGCCTTACAATAATAACGCGAACATCAACTACTATCAGGCCAGTTCAAGCAACACGTCGGCCCCAAATCCAGCTTTCTACCCTCGTCATACTTATCAAAACACCGAATTCACCAATCAGAATCAAGAAACCAGGCCTGGAAATTTTCCAGGCTTCAACTCAGGCCCTGGAAATTTTCCAGGATATGATTCAGGCCCTGGATTTATGCAAATGTCAAATCAAACCATCTCCCAGACAGCGATTCGAAGAGACTGCAAAATGGAGCAGTTTTCTACAAATAATTCCATGGTTAGCCACTCACAAGACACTGGACTTAGCACGGATTTTGGACCACCTGAGATATCATCAATGGTTTCGAGACCTGATGACAATTTCGGTCCTGAGAAGGCGTTTGATAATAATGAAGATCTGGAATATCTTTCGAGTGGTACAAATATTGCAGAATTGGACTCATTTTGGGATTATTGATATCTACGATTACAATTATTTGTCTTAATGTCGACTCTGATTTTTATTCGAGTCCACAGTTAATTTATTTGTTTGTTGTTATTATCATTTTAGCTAGTTCATCAGTTTGCTTTAGTTTAGAAAACAATGTACATAATAGGAGTAATTATTAACCACTATTGATTTGAATTAAAGGCTACCTTAGGTGGCAACTGATGTAGCGAGAACTACAGATCTGAATAATAATAACAGATATGTAGCTTTTGCTACGGATATGAATAATAAGGCCGTTGATTCCAACGAATAACGGCAATATTATCCCTTCAAAGCGTTCGTTATTCACCCGTGAATATCGAATGCTAAGGCTTCAAAAATACTATGCTTGTTCAACAAGAACAATTGATAGATATTTCTGGGAAGAAAGAAAACAAATGTTTTCAAAAGTTTATTCAATAATAATCAATCCCCTCAATACATTGACTAGAGCCACTATTTATAATATAATTAAAACCCTAGTATAACATAGGTGGGCTATTCAGACAACCCTAATACAAATGGGCTCGTCTTATGACATAATAATTTAAATAGTAAAACTGAAATCTCAATAAAATATATAATTATTAGATAGATAGACGCATTCTTCATCAGCAACTTGTATGTTTCTTGTTTTCATTTGTTAATGCTTCGGAAATAGCATGTATGTAACAACAAAATGTGTTCGATAAAAGTTAAGAACTCGCGGTTATATTGTTATAACAAAGGATGGATAAAAATAATATTTTCTATAAATTAAAAACTCGTGTTATTAACCAACTCAACTACATATATACCAAAGTCCATATATATCTATATTATTGGATACTAATGCATATATCAATATCATGAATTAATATTCTTTAGATTCACCTCTAAATGCTAATAATTGAAAATCTTATCGTCTAGATGACTAATAATTAAGTTAAACTCGATAGTAGTAATAGCAAGCATTGATGGGAATATACTCTCAAGTCATTTTAGGAATTCTTTTTTTGCGAAAGTTTATTCTCTCTAATTCTATGAGAGATTCCTTGACCATTTGAAATATAAACTGAGAAATATATCATAATAACAACTAGCATAGGACTTGAGGGATACGAAATCAATTTTGCAAAATCTTGTTATTGATGACAAGTGTTATGGTTTAATTTATTGTTATTGCGTGTGTATGTACTTGATCTGCTGATGATACAAATGATTGAGATAAGTGTTTTAGTTCGACAAGGTAAAATGACTTGTCTGTCTTAGCAGTTTCTATTACATACACTACTACATTGCTTTTACATTTGGAACTAGGTGACGATATCAGATTCAATGTCGTAAGAATAAAACTATAAAAACATAGAGTTAGTTGCAGGAATGGTCCTAGTAATTGAAAGTCTGGTATACTTTGATTTTTGAAAGTGGCATTGTTGCGGAAATGGTCCTTGAAAGTATGTATAGTGGTGCAATTTGGTCCACATTTCGTTAGTTCCGTTAAATTTAAGCATAAATAACAATTTTTGGGGCAAAAACAAAAAATTTTATAAGTTGAACTCTTTCAAACAAGTTGCTAATTTTTTTTGGGTTTTAATTTTTTTTTTCTCTTAAATTAAAGATACGGATGTAATGATACCATATATAATTATATATCACATATCGATTTTTTTTGTTGTTTTTGTAAATTAGTGATAAGATGAGTTTCGAACCCAGGAACTTCTGATCACCAACAAGAATCCTTTTGCACTAAGCTATTCGATTAACTTTAGGTATCAAATTTTTTTAAACATGAAATTTGTGTATGATGATTATAATCAACTACGTCAGCTTCGATGCATTAGTATCGAGGAAAACATGTACCTAATGAATGAGATGAGTACAACACCAATAAAAAAACATTCATGGCCAGACGTTATTCGCACAATAATTAAGTAAATACACTGAAATGAATTATAAAAGGAAACTGATTTTTTTTTGTTATTTTTGCTATTAATAATCAGTTCAAATTTTAATAAACACTACATTGATTATGCATTTCTAGTTTATCAGACCGAGTCTACATACATTGTCAATTTTTGTATGATAATTCATGAAATTTCGTAATTAAATGCCAATGCAATTTATTTGACATGATCTTTCGTCAAAATGGTCCCACGCTAAGTGGATCACTGTTACAATTAAATCTACGTTAGTAATATCGATATGCAAAGGATCCATGTCAGTATGTAACAGGGTGAGGAAATGCTCCTTAAATTAACGGTTTCGTTAATTATATTGTTAAATGATTACTCCCTCCATCCCTAAATGATAGAGGCATTTTGACTTTTTGAGTCAAATTTCGGATATTTTGACCGTAAATTATCGTTAGCCGCTAACAAATAATATAGTCAAATTGGATCTTGTTAAATTCATCTCGATATATATTTTTAAAATATCAAGTTCTTATAATTTTTACACATGTAAAATTAAAAATATCAGTCACTTTTTAATTTTAATAAATATTTGAGGCAAATAATAATATTTTTTAACTTATTTGATCTTGTACCTTCCCCTCCTCTCCCATATTGAAACTGCCTTAACTACTACATTTTAAAGTAAGAGGATTAAATTTCTATTTTTTGCCCCACCAAAATACTTTAAATTAGTAATTTTAACCTAAAATAGATTTACATTTTCTTTTTCTGTCAACAACTGACGAAACAGTTAATTCATGAACCATTTTCACACACGTCACACATTTCGGGAATCATTTGTACATCAATGTCACTTATTGGTATCAAAGTACAACAATAACCCTAGGACTCACTTATTAAGATCATTCGATAATTATGAGAAATCATTTTCTATCTCTAGTCCATGAGTTTATTATAGTTGGTAAGTAGGTAGAAACATATATCTCAACTATTATTTGAATTTTCATTAAAGTAAATTGGTAGCTAGTGCCTAGTAGCTACACCTTGGTCCTTATGTGACGATTCTTATTGATAATCTTGTTTCAACTAAATAATTGATAAACGAACAAATTTTGTTTCACATTAAAATTGATATTGTCAACTAAATTCGATTATGTCTTTTTCCTAAATGAGAGAAGAAAAAATGAAGTCAAATGAAAAGTGTACGTTATGGTAAGTCCAAGAACTTTATCACATGCTAACTAATTAGATGAACAGGTCACACTAATAAATGAAAAAAGTCAATATATATACTTCTTTTTATTTTTTAGTTATAGTTTTAGTAAAAAATCATTTTAAAATATTTAATATTATGAAATTTCAACATGATATCTTAACTTTTTTAAAGCACTATTTAATGCTAAACATATAATAAAAAATTACAAGATTCATACCTTCATTACATATTGTTATATTAATTAATTGATTAAAGATATATAAATATGTGTTAAATGTATAATATTCATTTTTAATTGTTATAAAAATTGTGGGATAACAACTTTAAAAAATGGAGGGACTATTTATATTAATAATTTAATATTTGTCCCATTTGAGACATTAATACACTCTTAAAATATTAATAATTTACATTTTCTTACAAGCACTTTAAATGTTGCTTTGTGTAGACTTATCTCTTTCATTTACTTATCTCTTTTAATTCATTAAAAAAAAGGTTCCGTTCACTATAATAGTATTTTCATTTTCAATATATATAACTTTCTAAAATAGAACAAAGTCACAATTATATTTCTTACCATTTTCACCCAATCAATCAAAGACTCTTTAATAGATTGAAAATGGCTTCATCATCTTCATCCAAGTCTAGAAAAAAGGTATGGAATTTCTTTATTTGTCACTTTATATTAGTTTCCAGAAGAATTTTAACATTAAACAAGGATAAACACGTAAAAAGAATGTTTACCTTAAGGAGCATAACGTAGTTGTAATGACAAGTTGATTGGGTGGTGGCACCTCAATTTTACAAGTTATAATCTATGTGGAGGCAATAATTTGCTCAAATATTATATGTTGTTTCTGGTTTTGAGTCTTGTTGATTATTTCTCGAATAGCTAATATATACTAGGGTCTAACCAAAAGGTATCTAGTACATGTGTGGTATATTGAACTTTTTCTTCAAGCACAAGAACCTAATAAAAATGTTTCAATTGGCTTCAATAAAACATCCCTTATCTTTTAAAACAAATAAATTGTCTAAACCTTCTTCAACAAATATTGTTTTCACGTTTTTCTATTTAGTTTAATTAAAGGATAAATATTTCAAAGTCACTTATTGACAATTTGAATTTGTTTAGTTTGTATAATTATTTTTAGAAATGATTCATTTCCAAATTTTATTATCCAAGTCAAGTATTGTGTCAATTGATGTCATTCTCTGACTAAAGTATGTTTAAGACCACATCTTTTAGTTATGTCTTTCATTTTAGGGCCAACATTGTATTTTTAAATGTTAAGTTGTTAGATATAAAATATTCTAAAAGCTAATTTAAGAATTTTGTTGGTTTAGAATTTAGTCGATCTTGAATTCTTTGCAAAATATCATGTTTGGTTGTGTTTATTTTATTTTAGTTTTGTTAAAATTGATGGCTTCCACCCCGTAAATTGTTTTCAAAATTCACTTGAATCTAACTAAATATATTATTGTTGCTCAACTTTTGTTATACACAAATACACAATACTTCAAAAAGATATATGAGATTCTGGTCTAAAGTGCCATAAAATAGAATTTGATCATACATTTTTTCGAAACTAGAGGTCGAGGATCGTTTAGACATTGATATCTCTTTTCATAAATGAGTGTCTAATCAATACATCAAATTCAGACAACACTATAGACATAACAACATTGTTTTCTAATGTTTGAAATTACTATTTTGCCCCTCTGTAAGGCTCCTCAACTACTACACTTGTAATTAGGGGAACATAATTGTAATTTCATTTCCAAAAATCACTATTTGGGTGTGTATAACCGATTAGATCAAACTCCCAACCAACTTAATTATATATATAAATCATCTTCTAGAATTAAACATATGTAAAGTGTGTGTGCAAATTTATACTGATAGAAGTAATGATTATTATTTTGCTTGATATTTTGATAGGAACATGTTGAATACAATGGTGATATTCCAGCATGGATCGAGACCTTTTGCACTATGATTTATGATGAAACATGTCCGAGTCATGAATATTATAAATTTGAACGCCCAAGGAGTGCGTTACTTAGATCTTTTTGTCTAAATTGTCAAACAACTAATTGCACATTCTGCATAACTGAGGAGAATACTCATCGAGGCCACAAACTCATCAAAGTTGGCCTCTACAATGAAATGGATGCCATCAAAATGACTGAGATTCAACTTCATTTTGATTGCTCCGATGTTCAGGTACTCGTGATTTCAAGTCATCAATCATATTCGTTTTAAAATAAAAAGATCATGAGCATATATATGTCACGCGAGATATAACAAACGATCGGGTATTGTCTAATTGATATCGCAGGTGTTCAGGCAGAAAGGAAGTTCATATGTAACACTGCATCCCCTCCCAAGCAAGGGTAGGCTAACTCGCCAGGACATCAACTGTTGCCGAAGCTGTTGCCGAGCGTTGTCTCGTCCAGACCTTCAGCTCTTTTGTTGCATCTCTTGCAAGGTTAAAAGAACTTCTCACTCATTTACGTGCAGGCAAAATTATTCTTATAGTAATTTAATATCATAAGCTCCCCCCCCCCCCCCCCCCCCCCAGGAAAGATCCTTTACTTGACACTTAGTTACCATGTCATTGGCACTCTACTCTAGTCAATTCGAAAATTGTCTTCCTGTTATCATTGAAGTAAGGTTGCATACTATCCGACCCTCTAAGTCGCTCAGGTGGTAAACTATTCAAAAGTATTATTGGGACATGGTTTTAACAATGTTAATGTATATATGCTCCTATGTCAGTGACACTAAACTATTGGGTCAGTCCGGAAATAGTCTCCTGTTATTACATGAGTAAGGTTGCATACTATTCGACCTTGTACCTCGCTGAGTCGACATGCTCTTCAAACATGCTAATTATAACATACATAAGTTGCAGGTGGAAGTTTTGAAGTGGGAAAATGGTAGGTCTAAGTATCAAACAATATATGAAGCAGCGAATACATTGCACAAACTTGGCAGGAAGGAGCCTGATGAGCATGAAGGAGGTGATTATGAGCAGCCTCCACCTAAGAGGATTCGATAAGTTCACAAATTGGAGTTGCCAAATATGAGTACCATCCAGAGGGGCTTCTTTTTATCTTATTTCATCAAATTGTATTACTATATTGAGGTTTACAGTACTAATTAAACTGCCTACTCTTTTGAGTAATTTATCGAGCTCCTCAATTGTTGTTCAAACATTGCATTATCAACTTCATTTTATTTGGTATTTCCATATGGGGAAAATATTTTACAATCGGTTATCTTATTAGTATTTTTCTTTTTATTATGCCTCTTAAATGTTATTTTCAATTTTGGTTTGATTTTCAAAAGTTGGAGATTTAACCTCATGTCATGAATGTTGTAGACATCTTTTCTATCTATAAAAAAAATGTTACTCTGTCTGTCCCTTTTTAGTTGAGTACTATTATTCTTTTTTGTCCTAAAATTGTTATAGTTTAATATTGAAAACTGTACTTTTACAAACTTAAATTTGATGTGAAAAATAACATAGAATGTTTTCAAACCCATTTTAGAAAAATAAAGGTAAATATTTTTGAATATATTTGTGATTAATTATTGTGAAAGAAAAAATTATGAAAAAGTATTTTTATTAATTTTTTCTCTTATAACTAAGGAGAACATGAGGATTAAATTAAAAATTTATTTAAATCAGAATTTTGTGAGCCAATTAAAATGTCAAAAATTACTCCCTTCAATTCAAAAAGAGTGTCTTTTTAGAGATTTCATTTCACATAAATTATAAAACATTTAATGCATTTAAAATTTCTACTTATAGCCCTATAAAGGCAATCATTAATACGTCATCTATCCACTTAAGTATGAGATAATCATTATTTATTTTGAGTCATTGTACGCAAATAGGGCACTAAGGAAAAAAAATAATGTACTTCTCCAATCCAAAACAAATGTATTTCTAGACATTTCAACAATATAAAAAAAAAATGTCTTTTTACATAAACCAAGGTATAATATACCACTTTTTTCTTTAATATCTCTATTTGTATAGAATAACTCAAAAAAAGCAATGATTGCGTCATATAGTTAAGTGATAATTGGATTATTAATGATTGCTTCATAAGGATATAGATGGAAAATGTGAATATAATGATTGTTTCTTAATTTGTGTGAAATGTCTAAAAAGGTTGGAGGGAGTATTATACATTGATTTATGTAAAAAAATATTACTAGTATTTTTATATATATTCTTGATATATCTAGAAATACACTTTTCTTGAATTAGAGGGAGCATTAATTTCGCTCTTAGTCCGCTCACCTTCCATTTAAGGAATCGATACGTGCATATTATTTGTCCCAAAATTGTGTCCACTTTCATGAAATCCACCGCTTCAAAACCCCAACGCGCCCTTTCATCTCCCGCGAAAAACGCCCTTCTTTGCCCGCCAAAAAATCCAAGAAAAGTATAAAACCCAAAAAATGTTCACTCAATCCACAATACCCACAAACTTCTACTTTCAATCACTTTACAATACCCACAAATTCTCCCAATAAGATGAAGCTAATTTTGAATCAAGAAGATTCTTTCTACTCTTGTAATGCTGATTTCAATGAGTCAAACATCAATCAGTTGACTCAGAAACTTGATTATCCACGTATTAGTGAGAACACCTCTTTTGGTCCCAGAATTATTGGTTCATGTCGTGGGTTGCTGTGCTTGAATTACCCAGAATGTAGCGTTTTGTGGAACCCTTCAACCAAAACCCACCACAAGATTCCTGAGCCTGAAAATGATTCTGAGTTTGAGAAGCGAAAAAATTGGAGGTTTTATGCTGTTCATGGTTTGGGGTACGATGAAATCAACGATGATTTCAAGGTGATTCGAGTTTATCAGTATATTGGTCCTCAAAACGGTGCTAAGAAATTGGATTGTGAGGTGTTGGTTTATAGTTTGAAGAGGGGTTCTTGGAGAAGGATATCTGATTTCCCCTATTTTGTTCCTCTCGTTATGATGAATGATGTGTTTGTTAATGGTGCTTTGCATTTCAAGGTGAGTAATAAGACGGAGAATATTAAAGGAGACGATACAGTTGATGAAAGGTACATGGTTCTTGCTTTTGATGTTTCTAGTGAAACATATACGGTTCTTACTAGACTTGGTTCTAAGATGAAAATTGGACTTGAATTGGGTGTGTTTGGTGATCATCTTTGTATGATTCGCAATTATCAACTTGGGGTTTCTCAACTCTTGGTCATGAAAGAATATGGTGTTAATTCATCTTGGGCTGAGTTGCTTCGTGTAAAGAGAGCTGATTTGAATTGTTCGAGGCTGGGGCTGATTAGCTACTTAGGCAATGAGAAACAGGTTCTTCTAGAAGGAGATAACAAAATTTTGTGCTTTGATGTTGAAGGTAAATCTGCCCAAAGTTTAGATGTTAAGGCCATTGATTTAGATTGTGAGATAATTTGTGTTTGTATGGAAAGTGAGGTTGTTCTTGACATCATTGATGGTAATGAGGATGACAAAATGAACGTGAATGAAGAAGATGTTGAAAGTGAGGCCATTCTTGGCATCATTGATGGTAAAGAGGACGAGAAAATGAAAAAGAGTGAAGAGGATGTCGAAAGTAAGGTTGTTCTTGGTGTCACTGATGATAATGAGGATGACAAGATGCAAACGAACGAAGAGGATGTCGAAAGGGTATCCACTGAAAGAGGTACAGGACAATTATCTTAATTCCATTTAGATTTGCAAGTTCTTACACTTAGTGATCCTATTTGTTTCAATATTGATCTTGTTGTTGTTGTTGCTATATATGCATGATGTGCAAGACTTTCAAGTATCTATATGACTTATTGGTTACTTTTAAAGTTCGCTAGATTATAACCTAGTTTATCTCTGATGTTGCATTAACAATTTGAAAAGCTCACTTTGATGGATACTTTTGTCTTTGCAAATCATTTTATAAATACCCTAATTGACTAAACCATTCATTATGTGATAATGATTGTCTTACCATAGTGCAACAATGTTAATCTTCGAGTTAATGCTAGATGAGATTATGAGAATCTAGAGAGGGCTTTGTTGAAATGGTAATTGCAAAGAATTTCAGATTTTCCTTCAACATATTTATTGGTACAATCTATTTCATTTGTTGTGTTATATACCTTCTGCTTAATTTAATACGGAGTATATAGATTCTTGTGATAATTTCCTATATAGTGATACGGTCTGTCGTATTTGGAAATGTTATAGGAGCATTGATACACATCATCTTTGCTTTTTGCCTCCTAAGATGCATCTGTGTAGTCGTAGTGTTCTACCTATGCATCCCAATCATTTTTATGAGGCAATAACATTGAATGAAGTAGTAAATTTAATATAACCATCTTAAGCTTCCATACAATTTCATTTCAATTTTACTGCATTTTTCGTTTGAAACATGGATATGCTTATTTCTTATATCTAGCGTGTATTTTGCAGATTCAGCTGATACATGAAGAAAGAACATAACCCAAGGGCTGTTAGGGGCAGAGTATTATTTTGTAGTTGTAGTCCTCCTATATGGATAGACCTAAAGTGAGATGGTATGATTGGGTGTGCTTTGTTATTTTAGCAAGTGTCTTGACCGTCAACATAATCAGGGCGCTTGTCAAGTTATCATAACAAAGTCGCACAATGTAATAGACGCCCTAAAACCGGCTGATTAGTACAGAAGTTCTTTTCTTTTTCGTGGCAGTTGTGAGCACATATATGTGATTGTTCATTAAGAAAAACTTAGTCATGAGCGATGATGTCTTTTACATTTTACATATTGTAATGCTCTATATACTGGATATATGAAAGCTACCTTACTATATTTTCTTGCGGATAATCTTTTATATGCATCATCCCATCAAAAGTTTTATATAGTCAATGCAATATAAATATTTAGACATTTTCTATATGGTAAGATATGATGATATCATTGAAGTTATGAAAAGAAAATATTCAATATATTGTATAAAAACTGATCGTTACAATATTCAAACGTGTAACTTAAATTATACTCACTCCAAAATCAGTAGAAAATGAACAATTACTTAAGGAAAAGCTTATAAATCTCATTCGACAGTCATAATCTTGATCACACTGCTTCCATCACGGTGAAAGACTACAATGGAATCTCCAGGCTTGCATAGTTGTTTCTCCTTGGCATGTTGGATAGCAAATTCCACCGTTCCTTCAGTCGATTCAGCATCGGTTGATCTAGCGGATGCTGAACTTAGAACAGGCACTAAGCCACGGTAAATGAGGGCATGCCTTGCAGGAGACTCGTCGCTGCATGAAAACTCAAACGAGTCTATTGTGATCTCCGGTACTACAACTGACAAGATTGGCATTTTAGGCCTATATTTAGCCACAAGCTTTGCAGTAGTTCCCCCTTTGGTCAGGACTATGATCAGAGCTGAGTTTGTAGAACTAGCTGTCTGCACTGCTGCACAAGCTAAACTCTCCAGTGGACTCATTGGCATAGGTGCTGTTTCCATAATGTTCTTGAAAAGGTCCGCATAATTCAGGGACTTCTCTGCTTCAATGCAAATCTTAGCCATTGTCTGAACTGCAACAACCGGGTAAGCCCCTGCAGCTGTTTCTCCGCTCAGCATCACACAGTCAGTTCCATCAAGAACCGCATTGGCAACATCAGTGGCTTCTGCTCTAGTAGGCCTTGGAGATTTTATCATCGACTCCAGCATCTGAGTCGCGGTGACCACTGGCTTTCCTTGTATATTACACTTGTATATCATCACTTTCTGTGCTAGAAATATCTTCTCAATCGGAATCTCCATTCCCAAGTCGCCCCTAGCAACCATAAAAGCATCCGAGTTTGCCAGAATGTCATCAAAATTAGCCACACCTTCTTGATTCTCAACCTATCACACAAAATATAGTAAGTTTATGTCGAAGTAAATAACTACTGATAAACAGTTGATCAATAGATAACAAGAGTTCCATATTACCTTAGACATTAACATAATTTTCTTGGCATGTTGACCTAGCAATTTCCTGACCTGAACAAGGTCTGACCCCTTTCGAACAAAGGACAATGCAATAATGTCAATCTGGTTAGGAACTCCCCATCCTAGTATATCCTCTTTATCTTTCTCTGTCAAAGTTGGGAGATCAACAACAACTCCAGGAAGATTGACATTCTTTTTTTCACCCAAAAAGGCGGTGTTCTCGCATCGACATCGAACAAGTCCCTTCGCCTTGTCACACTCCAGAACAGTGAGTGAAATTGTACCATCAGAACACAAAATTGTGCTATTTGGAGTCAAATCTTCTGCCAACTTTTTGTAGCTCATAGAGATCATGTTCTCATCACCCATTATACTATAATCAGTAGTAATAATGATTTCTTGACCTTGACTCAGCTGAATTGGCTTCCCATCCTTCAAGAATCCTGTTCTTATCTCTGGCCCCTGGAATGCATCCATACACTACTTGATAAGCATAAATTTCTTAAACCTTTAAACTGAATCTATTCAGTAGAACGAATTTATATGTCTACTAGATGTAATATTATTTACATGATTTTTTAGTACACTAAGCCACTACCTACATTTTCTTTATCCATTGTACAACAGTACATAGTGTTTGCAGTTTACTCTTGAATCGATTCAGGAACTACATCTCTATTGTACGAATCAGATTATATATATTAAAACTTCAAATTAATAGACAAAGTAGGGACAGGGCGACTAGCCCTATGCTCCCCCTTCATTCGACGACTGGAAAATACGAGTAATATACCTTGGTATCGAGCATGACAGCACACATGATGCCTGTATTACACATAGCAGTCCTGAGATTATCAAGAGTCTCCTTATGATAATGATGAGTACCATGAGAGAAGTTGAACCGAGCCACATTCATCCCAGCCCTCAAAAGCTTCTCAACCATCTCCACAGATCTTGAAGCTGGTCCCAAAGTACACACAATCTTTGTCTTCGGCCTTTCTTGATGCATCTTCTTACCATCCATCGAAAAGCCATTCATGAACCCATTCGTGGTCTTTGTCGTCTTTGCGACACTCGAATATGCAACTGAACCATATACTGACTCGTTAAGAATAGCCATTAAAAAAAGAGTTTTAGGAGAAAACAAAAAAGGTTTAAGGTTTATCAAGGGTTTAAGAAGAAAAGGTTTGTATTGTTATTCAAGAGTTTTGAGTGGTAAGGACTTGAAGAGCAAGAGGAGTATTTATAGGAAGGGGTTGTTTTTTCATGTAAGGACTTGAACTATTTTAAATTACTTTTTTGGTCCTTCTTTTCTTGACTAAGAAACTTGTTTGATTAAAAACTTTCAAATTTAATTCCATGGTATTAAATTGATGGGAACAGGGTGGAGAATGTGGAAAGTTTAGGGAGGTATTCAATGCTAGTTTGCTTGGACGATAAACAAAACAGTCTTATGCTATAGCATATTCTATTACATTACCGTGTTTGAAAAACAATACCTATTGAGAAGAACATTTTTTTTTTTTTTTTTTGTAAATTAGCAATGAGGTGAGTTTCGAAGCGAGGACCTTCTGGTCATTAGCAAGAGCCTTTTTCACTAGGCTATTCGATTAATTTTATTAAGAAGAACATTTAAATAATACTTATTGTAACAATGTGAAATAAGTTTGTTGTAAAACTCAAAATTGTATAAATGTATTATAATTTTTGGGGGGAAAAATACTAATTTGATTGAGGGTAATAAAATCTCATAATTAAATAATTAAGAGCAAAAACTATAAAATTTAGTTGTCATTGTGTATTTGTTTAAAGGTTTATACGTCTTGCAATTTACTACTCCCTCCATCCATGATTATTTGTCTATTTGAATTTTCATGGTTATCAAGACTGGGTTAAATTATGAATATTTATAATTCTACATTCATAAAAATTATAAGAAGTTAATATGTTAAAAATATACATTTAATTAAATAAAATAAGATTTCACTTGACTATATTATTTTTTTATAGGCGAATGAGAATTCATAATCAAGATTTTCAAAATACGACTTTAATAATATAGATTAGTCAAATAATATGGGATGGATGGAGTACATTACAAATCTAGCTCGGCTGATATAATAATATGATAAGAATCTATGGGGTTCCACTCTAAAACCAATTGGCAATAGAGAGAGTAGCCCAAGATCTTATATATTAACCCGGGAGGACATCGATTTTCGATGTGGGATGTGCATCTTAACATAATAACTAATAAGGATAGTATCAAAACAAACTTAATTCTCTAATAATATAGTTAGGGAAATTTAATAGTCTAATATTTTCTTGGCAAAGGCATATTAGTTAAAGTATAGAGTCAGCGGTCAAAGTAATTAGCCAAAGTAATTTGACAATCTGGAAACCACGTTGAAATTTGCAGGCACTTTTTGGGTCGAAAATCAAATAACAAAACACAAACAAACAAAAACAATGGGAACAAAAAGGAGCGTTGATATACTACCGGCAGCACCACGTTATATAATCAACATTTCACGTTACTCATCATATTTTTGGCATCACTATTTATGCTTATTGAAAGTTGGAATAGTTCTTGAGCTTATATATTCGATCACATTATTATTCTTTTACCGTAATTTTACGAGGGTGAAATTTAGATGAAAATAAAAGTAAAATAATATACATTATATCGAAGTGTTCCATGTGAATTCAAACTCTATTTAGAACAAAAGATTATTCTCATACAACACATATCAATGTTTGGTTCCTCAAACTATATGCCTTAAGCATAACGCTAATATTATTCCACATTTCCACTAATCAGCAAAACCACCTCTTCCTCATTATTTTATCAACTCTAAGAATCCATCTTCAACTGCTTAAGAATTATGATTCTTCCGAGTTTATCGAATAGCCTAATGAAAAAGATTCTTGCTAATTAATGACCAGAAGGTTCTCGATTCGAAACTCACCTTATCGTTATTAATTGTCAAAAAAGAAATATGATTCTCTCCTATCATTCAACTACGAAAGACACTCTTATGATTCTTTCTTCATGATAATAAATAGGATATGTCCCGTTAACAATTATTAATAATATCTATTACAAAACATGACTCCTTAACATTTCAGGGCCATTTGATATTTAAGTCAAGTGACAAAGTCCTAAACATATTTGGATGGCATCACCAGCTAAATCCTAAACCTAATCCGCTTTCTCTTCCTCCAGATTCGATTAGAGCTTCTTCTTTTTGCAATGTTGATTGTAGTAAAAAAATTAATGGTTTAAGTGAACCACCTTGAACAATGGAGAACCAGTACCGACACAGACTCTCGAGTATTCTTGACTGTATAAATACAACTTTTATACTTTCGGATTTGATATCAGGTGTCATTCATCCACCTTGGTGGTCGCGTCCTCTTTCATCAGCCCATTATACATCGTTCATGTAAAATATTTTAAAGAACCTCCAATATTTGATATCTTTCTCTTTGAATAATATCGAGTATCTCAACTCCAGCAATAACTAGAATCCTTCTTTTTTTCGATCAAGTTCCTCCACCAGATCAAAGGCTGAGAGCTTTCAAGAATCTGGCCTGGTTGTTGTGAAGGATGACAACAGCCCAGCAGCTTGAACAGGCAATATATCACCGAACCATCCTACTTGTCCATCTGTAAGTATTGATCCCAGTCTCATTGTGCTCTCCCCACATCTGCTACCAACCTGTGAAGGTCTCAAATTTGCACATTATTATTTCTTTCTTTTTATTTTGATAACAAAATGAATTCTATCAGTTTGATAAACTACCTTTATCACTCACTACAAGAATGTTAACATTTGACATATTAGGACTGAAATCGAAATAAATTGGAAAACTGGAGGCACTCTACATCAGAAAATCCACACACCTAAATGTATGAACATCAACAGATGGGTATATGCAGATGTTGCGACCTAACTTAAAACATCTAGGAAGAGGCAAAAGATTCTTTCTTACAACATGTCCTTGCTGTTCCTCATTAGTAATACTAATAAAATCATACTTATAGTCTTTTATCGACTCTGCCCACTCTTTGATTTCAATTGAAAAATCAACTTCTAGTGACAGCGTAAACATAATTTTTGCAGGAATGCTCCCATGGCTTCACAAGTAGCAATCTGGTTTTTCTCGTTTTATGTGGTTGGGGTGGTGTAGTTATCTAGAGAAGGATAACACCTATAATCTTGTATCTTAGAAAAAAAGGCTGAAAGTAGGTAAATTAAGATCACTTGCAGACTCTGTGGACCATCAAATTTTATTCCCAATCCCTTTGGCAAGGACCTACTCGACATTAATCTCTCGAGAACTTTGCGAGACCCCCTAACTAATGATTGAGCTGTCTAGTTAACGGAACAGCTGAAACAAAAGATTGATTCTCCTACATTATCACTTACAGTATTATCCAAGCATTTGCACTAATATTCTATGAGCAACTACCCTCTCCTCCGACTCATAAAGCCACTCCAGATTCACTCATTTACGAAAGGGAATCTATCATTTACGATTAGAATGAGCAAGTCAACTTATTTTAGGCATACTTAACACCACTGAAAACAAAGAGGCAGACTTGGGAAAATAGGAAGACAATACCTGCATGAACGACTTTAAAAATGGTGTTGCCACTCCCAAGCTTGAGCTGTCATCACCATCAATCTTTTGAAGATCATTCCCGAAATGACTTTTCCAGACATTTCTTGAAGAAACATCATCTGATGATGTCCGTGGGTGCTTTAATTGGCCCCCTCGAAGATAATGCTGGAGCACTGCTTAACAAACTCAAGTTAAATAGAACACGTTGACTGAACAAACTGTAATAATAGGGTACCGCATTAAACCGTGATACAAACTTTTTGCATAACATTGTTGAAAGATCTAAACAGAATCGAGAGGGAAACCTATAGATTCAGGGAAAGAAGTCAAGGAATGAAAAATGATAATGGAGTCAGACCTTATTGGAAGATACTTAAAGCGAGGAACAGTAGAGCATCTCATAACATTTGATTTTGAACTAGTAGAGAACTTCTGAGTAGTATCAGTGTACACCCGATTAACTTGCACAAAGAAGCCAAATAGAACAGCATGCCTTTAGTATGATTGCTTTTCATTCTCCCAGAGATATGGTTCATAGCTGAAAGTTATAGAAATAGAATTACTTACGTGAGTTAGAAGATATGTTATAATTCATTTCTTGTACATATCTAGATGGAAATGAATTGAGATTCTAAACATAGAGCCATAGACGAAGGAAAATGTAACTTTATTCTGTAATACTGCACCCCCTAAAAATTAGTTTTGCATCTTCAAACAGTTAATTTATGACTTTTTATCTTTTCTTAAGCTTATTGTATTGATGTTCTAGTTGATTTATATTTGTTGCTTGTATTTGCCATTCCGTTTGGAAAGTAAAACCTGAATGTGACGAGAAGTACACAATAGCAGCCTCAGATGAAATCCTCACATTACTTCTCTAGTTCTCTCTTAACAATATTTTGCATAATAATATAACTGGGAGGGAACTTACGTTAGCCAGTCTATAGGATCAAGTCTTTGTGACAAGCGACTAATAGACATAGCTATGCGTTCTCCAGTAACTGATTTGGCCGAGCTTGATTCTTGCCTCTTTCTGTAAGGAACTTTGACTTTTAGTATCTTAGGTGACTCATCAGAAGCAGGGAGGTTGCCCACAGATAGGACATCAGTGGTGAATCGCAAATCAAATAGAAGTTGCAAGACTCCTTTTTCTGAAACTTCGTGTAAACGACCTTCACCTGTTAAGAGCTCGCCATAGAGAGCAATGACCTGAGATATATATTCGCACAAAGTATCGGTATACAATCATCAAGTGATCCAGATAAAAAATTCAAAAAAAAAGTCTCACTGAAAAGCATCATGACAACATAAGGGGAAGAGAATTGGTGAGCAGAATACAAGATCTCCAGCAACACCTATCTTATTCTAAATGCATAAACTAATTGACAGACATATATGTGCAGAGTCAAGATCATCACAACATGATAACTAAGAGTAAGTGATTAGCAGGAAACAAGAATTGAAGACCTCAAGTGATTTAGCAGATGTGCTTTACCTAATTCCATTTTCCTATGAGAAGTTGGTCAAAGAAAAAATTTCCGGCTCAAATGTTCAGAGTTTGTGTAGTTAGGTGAAATATCTTGTTGCAATTGTTGATGTTCCAGATAACAAATTAAAGATTCAAAACAAGATAACTGAAGTGGGATTAAGAAAAAAAAGTTGTGCAGTATAGGCTAGAATCATATTTCTGCATGGTCAGGTTAGATATGCCTCTTGGACATGCCAAGCAAGATGGGGATATCAAATAAGAGAATCTGGCCAGAGGTTGGAATAACATGCATGTGTAGCTATTGATAGTGCATCATTAGCAACTTAAAGTGTAGTGTCAACAAGCTAATAATGCATATCTTTACAGTATACAATGGGAAAGTTGCAGCAAATGATCTGAAGTGCAACCGATAAGCTGGGAGATTTCAGCCATTAAGGCATGTTTGTCGCAAGGATTTTGGGGCTATACAACTTTGGTGCGACACGCAGAGATCTTTAACAACTTTATTTGGCATCATAGATGTTCATTCGAACATTATTAATAATTGTGCAATCTAAATGAAGGAGCGTACTTAAAGACTGGTTAATGATCCATCAAGGAAGTTATGAGTACTAAAACATGATAATACAATTAAAGAATTACCAGAATTCTCTCATATTAACTTTATTCATAATTTCCTTCCCACAAGATTTTAACTACTCCGAACAAGTCTTAGCTATAAGCTCCTTATCCAGCATTACCATATCACACTCCAACTTCTCCCGAAAGGCATTCCACAGCCTAATTTCCTCATCTGGATTTGGTATTCCTCCAAACAACTGAGAAGCTGGAGGAGACCCCGATATGGTCTTATAAACGGCATATCATTCAAAACCTGCAAAAACAACTCGCCTACCTGACCTATACTAACTTGAATGATCCTCAACACTTCACACAACACCAACATAACATCCTCACTAGTAGCTTCCCTGTTCCGCGAACACGCACTCAGCTTCTGAGAAATACAATTCCTCCGCGAATCCAGAAATAAATCAAGGGCCTGTTGCGATCAAGCTCATCAATGGTCCCCCACAGCGGACAACGCATCAGCATAATCCCCAATCCCTACACCAACAATCTCCTGATCCAACAACTTCTCCTGACTCTGCCGCGAAATCTACACCTCAAAGCTCTCCACAATCTGCCACTGGTGCTGCAACAATGGAAAACTATGCAATGCCTTCCTGTACTCGCCATTATCATACAACGAGTAATGAACATACTTGGCACGCTTATATCTAGCAGAAACTTCTAAAAACATGGATTCATCCAAACAACCCCAAATATTTTCTGGGGTATCCACTAAATACTTCACCCTACAAGCAAGATCATAATTCTTGGCTATAACAGGACTAGAACTCGATTTGGGTGGAGTAGTAAATGATAATTTATCAAGAATTGCGGAAATATATGTGGAAATAGACTCGCATGAGTTTTTTTATTTCAAGAATTGTGTCAGCTGAGTCGATGAGGTCACGATAACGGTTGCCAACAAGCTGACGAAGCTCCTCACTCTTGGCTTCTATTTGTTTCCGAGTTGTGGCTTTTACACTGCGGATTTCCGAAATAGGTTTTGTCCGGAGGAGTTCCTAATCCTTGCTGGTGGTAGTTGTGATGGTGGTGGGAGCCGCCGGTGAGCGAGGAGACGATGGTGATGGTGGTATACGCATAACGTGGATCGAAGGAGGTCTTTGTATTGGTTAATGACGATATGTTGTCTGTCCTAACCGACGACCCGCAACTAGTCATTACCACATTCTAGTGTGTAACCTTTTCGGTACAACATAATAACATGTTCACAAACGGCAAAACCCAGAGATGAAAACGAGAGATGTGTTTTATGATCAAACTTTTATCTTTTGCAGCTGCCGAGGTAGACTTCAAGCTACCCGTAGTCACTTACTAACAGGTTAACCAAGAAAGATTAGCAGCTAGGTGTTCGATTATTTGGAACATTTTCTTGAAAAGGAGGGGCTTTGCTTTTAGTGAAAAAAGAGAAATAAATTGAAGGCCAACATTGTAGTACACGATTATTTGATTATTTGTATTATAATACACGATTATTCTAATATGTTATTTGATACGATTTCTTGCATTATGAAATAATTTTGATTCCCGTTTAAGATCAGAGTTACAACCAATGTACTCATGTTACCGGGTAAACCGGGATCCACCCGAGATCCGGCCCGGCTTGATCCGGTCCGAATATCCAACCGACTTGTTAACGTTCAGGGACTGAATCTAATATTAGAACCGCGGATCCGAAAGACCCGGGCCGCTAACCGATAAGAGATCCGTTAGAAGGGATATATAAACTTGAGAACAAAGCCTAGGGTTCTCTCAAGTCATTTTGAGCCTCCCTCTCGAAATTCTTTCTCTCCCTCTCGACTCTCAAGTCTCATCATCATCAATTTAGATTCATTTTTTATTTCTTCTCATTAATTATCTGATTATCTGGTTATCGATTCGTAATTGCTCATCGATTTTACACATCGCTCATCGATTTGAAGCAATTTCGAGTTCGATTCAGTACATCATTTTCATGTATGTTCTATTTTTTCTCTTCATACAAGTTATTTTGTAATTTTAGATCTTGTTTAGTTGTTTTTAACTTCAACTTGAGCTATTTTCAGTTGGTTTCAATTTTGTGTTGTTATTTCGATTACGTTGACTGTCGAGTGTTGACTGTAGACTGTTGAGTGTTGACTTTGTGCTGTTTAGTTGTTTTCTGTTAATAATAATAATTAACAACGAATTATTAATACATGTAATTTGTAATCTGAAATCTAAATATCTGATTTAGAATTTTCAGAGGTTTGACTTTAGGGTTTCCGATATAGTAATTTGGTGTTACGGTTTTTGAATTTGGGTTTCAACTCGTGTTTGACTGTTTTTAATTTGGGTTTTTTAATTAGGATTTGTAATTAGGGCCTTTTTAATTATGGGTTTTTCAATTAGGGTTTTCAAATATGGTTCATAATTAGAGGTTTTTTCAATTAGGCTTTTTTAATTGGAGTTTGGAATTAGGAATTTTCAATTAGGGTTTTAATTAGGGCTGTTTAAACTCAGTTTTGTAATTTGTTCTTACAAACTGTTTTCAATTAAAATTAATGTTGTTGTAAAGTTAACTGTTTTCATGTATGTTCAATTTTGCAGTGTGCTTAGCTGTTTTTCATTTAATCATGAACATGTATATGCTTAAAAACAATCTGAATTTTCTGTTGTAAGGTGTAAAATAAACATTGTTGTTGTAAAATAAAAAATTATTTTTCAAATCAACAATGTTGTAAAATGAAAGTCAACTAATCTGTCAATACTAATTATGTTTTTTTTAAGATTCATGAGTTAGTTCATCCTTGGATCCATTTGTTATTGATGATTTTGATGATGAGGTCGTTAAGGGAATTGAGATTGTGGAGCTTAATGATTTGAATAGTAACCAAACTATTAATGACACTCGTAATTAAACTGACATGATTTGAACATTAATTAAACTGTTGTTTACCCATTTTTTGTATACCAATGATGATATTGATGATGCCAAAACTCGTCAAGATGAGTTGTCAAGCCACATTTTGTCCTTAATGTATGATGATTTATACAAAAAGGATGGTAATCAGACTATTGAAGTCGAGGGTAACAGTGGTTCTTGTTCTGGTGTAGGAAAAAGGAGCTTTAAAATGTTCTTAAAATCTGTCGAGGGGAACAACAAATCCAAGTCTGATCTTGAATATTATCTTGAAGAGCCTCCATTCGATATTCTGACTTGGTGGGTGGCTAATGAGACCAAATATCCAATTCTAAGTCAAATGGCCAAAGATATCCTCTCTATTCATGTGACTATCGTTGCTTCTGAATCTACATTTACTCCTATTGCCTCTTAGCCTTCGCCTTTATGCCAATAAAAAATACTCCCTTCGTCCCTAAAAGATTGTCACATTTTGACTTTTGTTAGTCAAACATTACAAAATTTGATCATGAATTCCCATTTAACGATAAAAAGTAAGATAGTCTTGTGGGACCTTGTTAGATTCGTCTCAATATATATTTTTGAAATATTAACTTTTTTTAATTTTTTTCGCATGTAAAATAATAGATATTTATGTTTTAAATCGTGTTTTGTTGACCACCAAAAGTCAAAATGTGACAATTTTCTAGGGACGGAGGGAGTATGTTTAAGGCTACTTTAATGTATTGTATTTTGGTATCATTCTTGATTTCTGGTGAAACTGTTAACTGTTGTCTATGTTTCTGAGACCGTTATGCTTTTGTTAACCTTTTCAATTTTGATAAAAATGATCATTGTGTTAACATTGTCCAGATTTGGACTAAATTCTATTCCAAAAAAGTTCATAATTTTTTAGGAAAATATGTTTTTCGGTTCTTTCTGTCCGGTTTTGGATACTTTTCAAGTACATTTTTATCTTGTTTGTTGTTAACGGGAGAACCGATAACCCGTCCAATACTCACACGGATAGGTACCGGCTCTGAATATATAACCGATGTCTAATCTGTCCGGTCCCGGCTCACCGATATTGTTAACGGGTGGGACATGGTCCCGTTGGGAACCGGTCCGGACCGGACCAATAATACTAAACCAATGTGTGGACTCGTAATCTATTTTTGTGCTGTAATAAATGAATATTTCTATATTAAAAGAAGTTGATATCATAATCGATAATATATGGCATAATGTGGTTGGATGTAAAAATGTTCCAATGCTTTCATATTAACGTTTCCTTGAATCCTATTTTAAATCCAAGTTTTGAGCAATCACATAATTATTCAAAGGCGAAAGAGGGAGCACACACTTCTCAGTGTTCAGTTCCCACCCTCATCAACCAGCAACACATTGCACAAGATTGTCAATGTTTCATTACTGTTGAAGCTTACAAAGTTAAGCAAAATGTCCTTATAATTATAGAACGAAATTTGCTGCATCCTAAAAACCAGCGCTCAACGGGTCTGATGTTATATGCACGTTCCTTCCAAAGTCCAACATTTGCGCTTGCCACTGCAGAAACTCCACGCCTTTGGTGACAGTTCTACGATCTTATCACAAATCGGTACCAAACATTAGAAGGATTCTAAACAGATAACCTCGAGCTTCAAAGGGAAACGCAAGAGAAGAACAATACATACCACTGCTGGTTCTTTCGGAACTCTGTAAGGACAGGATAGATATTCTCGAAGGCGGTATATGTTTCATCTCTAACCTGAACGTGTAAGATTGAGTTTAGTAGTAGATACAATTCAGACAATGGCTAAGAAATTCGACACGTTGATAATGCATTACCTTTGCCCCAGTGAGGACAATCTTCCCTGACACGAAGATAAGAAGCACAATTTTTGGTTGTTTCATTCTGTATATCAAGCCTGGAAACAGTTCTGGTTCATACTGAAATCACAAAACAAAAATCATCAGTAACATGTACATATAGAAGTGCAAAAGAAAGCTGAACTTAAGTCAGAGTATAACAAGCAGGCAGCATTATCCATCTCCCCATCATAATTCTCTACAACTCCATCACTCATTAACTCTGCGTGTCAATTAGGATTCATGACCAACAGAACTCCGTATAGATGATACAAGCATCAAATTTCATGGAAACTTACGCTGGAAAAAGCACCATGTGAATAAGCAAGACCTTCAAGCCTAATTGGGAATTTCACATCGCATGAACCAACAATATTCTGTATCTTGAAATCCTACCAACCAGAAACAGAACAAACATTTACATATTTAACAAAATGAGCATAAGTGATGTATGATTATAATTTATATGAGCAATAATAAAAATATATATATGTGAGAAAGAGGATACCTTAAATCTGGCTGCGAAACCAAGCTTTTGGATGATGCGAGCATACTGTATACAACATCAATCAAAGATGGGTTACTATTATTGATTCCCAACAAAAGGTGCAGAAATATTCTGGAATATATAATAATATAGTAACAATTTATACTACTGTTACTGAACTATAGGATGACATAAAATTTAAACGTTCACTTAAGTTCAAGTTATGATACATACCTTCCTCGCAGCGAGTTTAGACTGCTGTTCGCTTTTTGCCCCAGTACAAACCTAATAAAGTTTGTTTTGCACAGAGCATCAGCAAATTTCAGGTTAAAAGTCGCATATTTGCCAATAAAATGAGAAGTGAACTAACCATCTTCCCAGAAGCAAAAATCAATGCTGTCGTTTTTGGTTCCCTGATCCTCATAATAACAGCAGCAAAACGCTGAATAGTTGCACAAAGAACCCATCAGTTGGGAACTCAATATAAAGTTTGAGAGCCTAATTTTAGTGTACATTATAAGAGACAGTTATCAAATTCCCTTTTGGTATAAAAGTCGGGATGACCTACCATAAGGTAAGAAACTGGAAACATAGGCTTTAAAACAAACACACCCCTCCTACCTTCAAAAAATTGTAATTCAACTAGTGCATCTTTAATTACAAGTTTGTGATTATGGTCAACTTGTTTGCTGTCAAATTGACAATCGATACAACAATGTGTTCAAATATTGCATTCTCAATAGTAGTTTGCATTGAACAGCAAAGATGGACTGTGAAACAATGCAGCTATGCACATACCTTCGGATTGTATTCTGCATTACGAGCTTGCAATGCAATGGCCTTAAGGTCCAACTTGCAGTCCAAATTGACCGTTGAGACAATATTTCTAAAACAAGGGGAAGCAACTTAAGTTTAATTCAAATAATGCCACAACTCCTAATAACAGCTGGAACATAGAAGGAAAGGTGAAGTTTCTGCTTTTCATTCAATTTTTTTTTGCGTGTTAAATACCTAACAATTTTGGAATAACATAAAACAAGTAATACCACAGCCAATGAATATCTTTATAGAACACAAAATGCATAACATCCTCAGCTTGTAGTCCCTTCACATGTTCTAAGCTAAATTAAAGTTTTTTTCTAATTAGATTATATCGGTTTTGACTGGAAATAGAAGAAGTCTTAAAAAAAAATAGTTTCCCCAAAGATATAACCATCTAAAGAGAGAGCTTTTTAGTAAACTGCCTCAAGGAAGAAATCTACATGACATTAGTCCATCCAGACAATAGATCTTTCAACATACTAACACGCATATTTACCCCCTCTCCCACCCCACCATTTCAGTTAACCAATATAGCAGCTGACAAAGAACTAAAGGATAACTAAGTACAGCCAAGTTCTCCAACCGAGTATGCAGTTCTACAAAAAACACCAATCAGAAGTCAACCCAACTAGAAAAAAACATTAAACTACCACATATCAGCACAATTCATCAAAACAATCTGCAGAGCATTAAAAACCCAACTTTTCACCTCCATAAACAACACCAACTCAATCGATTAATGGGTTTAAGGATCCTTACTGAAGGGTAGGCACAATCCCAGATGGGTGCTTTGACAGATCCACTGGTTGGCTACCTTCAAGTCCCTGTTCCGTCATCCCCTTTATCTCGGTTTATATTACAACCACAATTGTTTGCAAACTAAATCCCAAAAATATACTAAAGATCCAATTTGTATCACACTCAATATATTAAAGACAGAATTTTTATTACAGCCTATATGTCAGAGACCAAAATTTTATCACACCCTATATATGGAAGGCCCTATTTTTATCACAAACCTATATACTAAAAATCCAATGATTACTACACAAATACAACAGAGATCTAATTTTAGGATGCCCTTTATCGAATTATTCAATATTATGAACTGGGTATCAAGAAATTTTACAAAATAGGAAACCCCCAAATCAAGAATTAGGTTTTGTTATCAATTGTTGAATGAAAGATTTGATTTTTATAGAGATTTATAGCGCCAAATGGAGTTTGAAAGAGGGTGGATTATATATATGGAGGATTGATTTTTGAAAGAGGGAGGATTATATGGGGAGAGATCTTGAGAGAGCGGATGAGATGAGGATTATGAGGAGCCGATTGTTGATGAGGTGAGGATATGGAGAGGCTGTATATGTACCCTAGGGGCTGCATATATAGACCTTCACCTGTTTAGCCGGTTCTTTACCCACACGTGGAGGTTTTGCTAAATTGGTCTTATTATAGAAATTGGAACTTGGAATTTGGAAGGTGTGTGCTAATATGGTTTTGAAACTTAGATGAAAATAGTAGGCCCCATATAAGCAATTATAAATTTGGTATAATTGTGGAAACGATCATCTACCTCCTTTTCGTGTCTCATTCACTCATAAAATCTAACTTGAATCCTTGTCCAGAACAACTCAACTACTTTTTTTACTCATAGCTTATTGAGTATATCCACCCCGTTCAGCCTATTACTTGATAATAATTTAAAATATAATATGATGTATTTCTATGAAGTAACATATTAATTTATAGTACTAGGTTATGCATTTAGCTAGTATAGAATAACATATTATGCATCTAATTCAGGTTAGAGCACTCACATCAGTTTCCCAATAATTTTCCTATAATACACTTGTAACCGTCAATTTTTTATTTCTGGCATTAACTTTTTATACATCTACTTTATCAGTTTCCCTATTATTCACCCAAACTTCAAAAGTCAATTTTTCAAATATGTCAATACTTTTTAAATTTTCAACAATTATATTTTTTTAGAGTACATACTGATTTAAATAAGTTGTGATTAAATTTCATTATCTTTTTTTTTAAAAATTTAGATGAATCTAAAAAAAATTCTCTATCAAATTATGTAAGTTTTATAACATTAATTTTTTAAGGATAAATTAATTAATAATAATATGATAAAGAAAAAAGAGGAGAAAAATGGAGGCAAAATATGATAAAGACAATACAAGTTTGAGAGAAAATGAGGGAAATGTAAAATAACCGCTCAATACACCGTGTGAATATATTCACCATTTTACATTGTGTGAATAACACTTTTGGGAGTTAGTGTATTATAGGTGAGCTGATAAAGTACATTTTCGGATATTATTAATTTTTTCACTCCCTAAAATAGTTTTTAAGGCAACTGATGTGAGTGCTCTTAGGAAGAGAAATCAAGCATGCCAGAACGTAATACTATACTCATGTATATTAGTAGAATAGTAGTATCTAGGGTTGCCATTAGATCGGATAAACGGGCACCCGAACGAAACACCCTAGCTTGATAACCTGCTCTTTACATGTCTCGATTTAGAATATCATATTGTACATTATGTCACTAAGGAAATCATAAATAGCTACCATATAACAAGAGGTAGAGAATCCTTCCCGTTTGAATTTGAGCACTGTAATTTAGGAGGTGATGTATGTGTTGTAATGACCAATTTTCGAATATAGTCGTGCTTATATCCTTTCTGGAGAAAAAACTATCTTTAGTTGGAATCGATGAAGTACCAACATAGATACAGATTACAGACTTTGCTTTACCCTTGGACACCAAATTAAATCCAAAACTTTGTCCAAATGTGCCCAGCAGAATGGGTACAAAGATTAGTTAGGAGATTCTAATGATTGTTCAGCTCATAATAACCAAGTACAAATCTAAGTTTATGTTTCCAGATGTCATCTTTGAGGTTTCTTTTGCATCTCTTTAGCCATAGAAGGCAACCATCTTTCACCTCTAATCTTTTTCAGTGCGGCTACTCGTTCCTCTTCTCTTTTAGCTGCTGTCTTCGCAGCTTCTTGTTTTGCTTCCACTTTAGCCTGCGCCTTCTTGCTTGCATCACTTGCTGCAGCTATGATGGTCAACCCATCAACAACAACAGATTCTAGTTTGCGCCTAAACTGCAATGAAATACATATATTATCACTCAGATCAAGAAATTAAAGCATAGAAAATTTGATGAGTTCTACAGAAACTTAAGATTATACTGAAGTGTACGACCTTCTTTGATTTCTCATCTATCTCTGGTCCAGGACGAATTCTTGGTTTCTTTGTTGGTCCTTGCAATTCATCTGATTAACAAAATCATACAATGCATTATTATTATTATTATTATGTATTCTTTCCTTCAAAAAATTATGATTATGCGACAAATTTGCAGACTGCACTTCTGATATTATCATGAACTCAAGAACTATGACAGCATAGAAGGGCAGACTGACAGAGCAACATGTACAAGAAAATCTGTTCTCACCTACATGGTCAAATTTTATCCCAGGAGGCGCTCGTTTGAATAACCGGATTCCACCTTCTTCCATATTCAAATCTGCATGGTATTCATGTTTGTCTGTTCTAACTATCTCAATCGAACTCTCCATGATGTCATCTAGCATCTTTTGAGCCTGTTCACAATTTCATGATAAATGTTCAGTAAATCAATCTAGAATGACCGAAACAACAATGCACGTGCGACTTATATACCTCAAAAGGCTAATCTAAATGTAGAGGATCTGACATGAGAACTAAAGCGGCTTTGAAAAAATCCCACATACAGACCCTACAATAAGACAATTTACCATACTTACATCAACAGTTACAGATAAGGACTATTTATCACACTGATCTTAGAAATCGAATGTTTTGGGGGGACACGGAATGAAGGTCTAACCATCCCAAAATTCCAGACTCTAATTTTTAACCCTAATACAAAGACGTAACGTAAAGGGCTTTATGAATCGACAAAGAAAGATACAACAGAAGCAACTCTTATGGAAATAATGCATCGCTTATCTGCCTTCTGAGTAGTAGTGGTGAAAGCACTTACAATATCCTGCCTTCAAGTTTCTCATATTTCATTTGTATTGTTAACAAAACAATATATTAGTATTCATATATAAGCTTTTTGGTATTCCTGTCGCTTTTATTAATAATGGTTGTATAGGGCAGTACTATTTAAATTGTTATAGGCGATATATGCCTCCTTGACATCTTGTATTATTTATTTTCATTTTCATCGCGTGACCCTCATAAGTGTAACTTTTGCAAGGTGAGATTTGGTAATCGAGCGATGAATTCTTGCAAGGTGAGATTTAAATACACACACACATATATAGGGCTAATTCTTCACTCCGCTTCCTACAACCATAAACCTCAAAAACACTAAATACAAATTGGTTATTCCGAAATATTTAAAAGAAGAGTTGGCCATTTATTAATATAAAACAATAAGGTTAACATAAGATTAATCAAAAGAATACTCGTGTATAAGAATGTATGCAATGTGCTATTTTTTTAGTGTTCTTTACATAATTAGTAACGAGACTAACAAAAA
This sequence comes from Echium plantagineum, assembly GCA_003412495.2. Classification (NCBI taxonomy): domain Eukaryota; kingdom Viridiplantae; phylum Streptophyta; class Magnoliopsida; order Boraginales; family Boraginaceae; genus Echium; species Echium plantagineum. The sequence continues at coordinate 6,560,515 of CM016566.1, read as the reverse complement.
AAGGTGAAAAAGTATCAATCTTGCAAAGTTTCCCTTCAAATGGTTACCATGAAACATGAAACAAAAGGTAAAACACATAGTATTGAAAAGAGTACTTGAATTTGGTGGTGAGTGAGTTTTCTTGGCTTCTGATTATCACCTTCATGTCCATTATCTTTATCACCTGAATCCTTATTATTATTGGACCCACTGTAGGTAGTCGTGGTGGCGATCGAGTTTATAGCCGCCTTCCACCCACAATCTCCGTCTTCCTCGCCGCTGCTACTGGTGTCGCTGCTCATTCTTACGGCGGCGGCGATGTTCTTGATTAATGCTACGAAATGTTTCTGGCCCATTTTGTTGCAAGTTCAAGATATACGTTATTATTGGGCCTTGTTTTTAGATATGTAAGCGGTAAGCCTTTTGGACCAATATTCCCAATGAGGCCATGAGCCCATAACCAATTCCAAATCCCAATATATCTTTTACGGAGTATTAATTTTTGGGTCTTAAGCTATTATGCTCAAGAATTTTTTTTTTGAAAATGAGATAACCCCTAAAAGATTTTTACATTTTGACTTTTGATGGTCAACAAAACACGATTTAAAACATAAAGGTGTGAACATCTACTCGTTTTTTTCTGTTAAGTGTGAACATCTACTTATTGCCATCACTTAGGCAAAAGCATACAAACCTAGCATAGGCTATATTGTTTGTGGACAATATATAGTGTGATGATGGAATTATTGAAGTGTATTATTAAAGAAGAAGTTTTCAAACATGACATGCGATCAAATAATTGTTTATTTTATATCCCATTCGTCATTAGGTTCTACAATTTTTCTAATCTAGCTAATGATGTTAATAACTTTAGGTAGGAGGCGAAATTGGTGTTTCACCAATAGACATAGCAGAATCTTATATGAGAAGTCGAAAGTTAGAACCATATACTAGGCTGCAGCTGATTGAATCTGCTACCAAGCCCCTCATTATTTCCTAGTAAACATAGCAAAATCTTATATGAGAAGTTGACCGTGGGGTGGATCAATCTCATGAAGATGAGATTCTCCCTGACCTCATTCAATCTAGTGGTTCAAGAGAAAATGAGAGTGATGAATTTTCCTTCAAACATGACGATTGGGCAGACGATTTTTAAGGGGTTTCCACAAGGAAGTGATGTTGTTGGATGTTTGAGGAGTGCAACTCCAAGGCCACATGTGACCTAAACACTTGTCTAAATTCTCTCTACTTACAAAATGAAAGTTTTCCTTTTTGTCCCCTTCATGTTCTCAGCACTATGAATATCCCCAAATTATTGTATAAAATTATGAATTTAAAGTTATACTCAATAATAATGGAGTCATTTATCCAACCCCGCTCAGAGTGCACTGGATCATGTTGATGTATCATTGTATAATGTAATTGCGTAATATTGACAATGTACAAGTCTGTGCAACACCTCAGAAGCTTATTATGCGATCACCTCAAGAGCTGAATGTGCCGGAAAACACACGGGAAGGCACATAAGTGAATTGGGGAGGAGTCCTACATTCAAACATGAGGAAAGTCTAATTTGTAATGGCCTAAGCAGCAAAAAGTATGGTGATGGAAGATCATCAACTGATGATGAACATTTCCGAAGGAGCACAGAATCAGCAAGTACAACAGCTTATATACCAACCTCCGCTAATCCACAAATTCTCTCGGAAACACAATCTGCTCACGTAACCAAGCCTCCGTATATTCAGGCTGGTAGGCGGACCGCTAGAGACCTCGATATGGTGCCTACATAATTTCTTGTGGTGTACAGTTTACCAGGATGAACAGATTGAAAATTTGTAATTTTGTTTTTCACTTTTCACACGAACGAGTCATTGGGTTTCCGAAATAGTATAAAAAGAAGTGCGTTAACTGTTTGACCAGGACATGTTCCGAAAAAAACTCAAGTATATTACTACTCCTCCCAATATCCTAAAACGAAAACATAATGGATTTGAATTGGTATTCGAATAGTAAGTGTTAAGGCAACATGGTTGTTGCATAATAGGAATATAGGATACCATTTCTATAATAAGGCAACATGATTGTTCAAGGTCTTGTAAGTTGACAAAAAAAAAATGGATCTTCTAGCACTCTAGAAGCAATTGCAAACACAATATAAAATTATTAGGTGAATCCTAGCAATTGAAAGGTGCATTTACAATCAATAATGATAAGGTCTTCTTACTATAAATTTTCTTCAGAAACCTGACAACGAAGTTTAAATAAAAAAAGGAAAAAGTTGGAACATTTGCCGGGGAGCTGATAGCAAGATGAAATTTCCGGGAGGTTTCAGATTCAGGTCAGCAGCCGTGTA
>CM016566.1:6453829-6558080 GCA_003412495.2 Echium plantagineum | reverse complement strand
TGTTCCATACCCGGTAATATCTTAGAGTTCCATCATATGTTTCTTCTAGACATAAAGAAAGAAAACTAATGGTGTGTTTTTTATGGATTTATGTAATGTAAATGTGATCAATGATTTAAAGTCCATATATTTTCGGATGGATTTGTTTCTTTTTTATACTTGCAACAATAAATTGTACTTACAACTAACGGGAATATGACCTAAGCACCTTTTAGCGAGTCGAGCCGAGTCTTGAGAGACTCATCAGATCACTACCCTTTTCAAATTCTCAATTTAATCTAGAAGAATTACAATTATATATAGTTTATTAATCGAACAGTAAAATTGATCTCAAGTTGATGACAAGAATAGATGAAAGTTTGTATCCGATATGTAAACTTCATATCAAAATCAAATACAAATAAATTAAATATTGGAACAAAGCCGCTAAGATTCAAGATCGGGGAAAACTCAACAAACAACCAGAAAATCACAATATCACTATTCCAATAATCTCTGACAGTTACAATCCCATCTCAACAAGTGACTGCAACAGATCTTGCAAAAAAAGAGATTCTAAGATTTATCTTGGAATTTCGAACGATCCAACACCGCAATGGATTGTCTCGATTAATTGGAAAGGTTCTAGACATCGTCTCTCCGGAGGCAATGTCATGGGCGATAAAAAGGATAATTCAAATCTGGATTTGATATCCTTCGGTGAAATTATTTTCACAATCTTTTTTCTTATGGAGCCTCATAGGCAACATAATATTTTCATCATGACTGATTGTTTTACTTCTCAGATATGGACTAGACACTTCAAGGATATCTCAAGTAGTCAAGAATGGAGAAAGCAAAAAGACAAAATCAAGAAAACAAATTGCAACATTTTGTGGTTCCTTACTAGAATTGGATGTTTTGAGAACCTTGAGGATATTTCCATTGGATGTTTTAATTCTTATCATTTGAACGGTAACATTGCTTCTCCAGAAGCACACTTGTTGAACATTTAATTCAAGTTTATGCATTAACTATCAAAAAAAGAAAAGAAATAAATATAAACCAGAAACCCAATAATCTTTATTAGAGAACCTTTATAAACTGTTAATACTAATAAATTAGTTTATAATAAATGTGAACTATTGAGTTGGCTCCTTTAACGAGCTCGTTGAACTCATGACTAAAGGTTATTTTAAAGTGTTCGATTTTGCTTGGATGATGCATAACTTGCCCAACAAAATAGCTTGAGAGCTCGATCCCACTAGAGCTAAAAAAATTTCAAGGTGTGGTTGGATGTAGTTGGAGTCAAACTCGAACGTCATTTCAGTTCTTTCCATCCAACTTGAGCGAGAGACTCGGGTTCGAATTCTATATATTTTCATTAAACTTTGAAAATTATATTATTATAACTTTATAATTTACAACCACATTGTACTTGAACTTATTTTGTTCGAGCCAAATAGATCCGACAAAGTTTGGCTCGTTTACGAGCCCCACCCGAAAACAAAACAAGTAGACAAGTAGTAACACCGGGGCTCCGTTGAAAACAGGGTGACCCATACGCTTTCGAAAAACCCTCCACACTAAAGGCGCCAATTACTAGTAGGGCCTTGTTCACTTTCTTCTTCTTCATCTTCCAAAACTTCCAATTTGAAACCCTAAACCCTAAATCTCGAATAATTGAATACAAGTTAATTAATAAATAAATAATAGTTGTATAATGTCGAGGTTCGGCATGCAGCCATATGGGATTCAGTCAATGCTGAAAGAAGGGCATCGTCATCTATCAGGCCTAGATGAAGCAGTCCTCAAAAATATTGAAGCTTGTAAACAGCTCTCACAAATCACCAGAACTTCTTATGGCCCTAATGGTACCCTTTTTTGTTACTTTTTTTTTTACTATTCCAATTTATATCATGTTTAATCAGACTTTGTAAAAGATTCCATTTTTATCTAGGTTTTTTCTTTTTGTATGTATCCTGCAAAAGATGGGTATTTTATCTTGTTTTTGTGTATTCTGAAGATGGGTAATAATTTTGTTTACTGTATCTGTCCCAAAAAGATTGTCCAGACTCCAGTGTGATTTGAATAAAATTATCATGTTAGTGCTTGCTTGTAAAATTTCTCTGCAAAATAATCCATCTGATCTTATTTTGTGTATTCTGTGAAAGATTCTGCATTTTTGTTTTATTTATTTTGTGTATATTCTGCAAAAGATTTATCGTTTTTATCTAGTTGCTGGGTATGCTGGAAATGGGTACATTAAATCTACTCCTTTCATCCCAATAAGATTGGCACATTTGATTTTTGATGGTCAAATTGACCAAATTTGCAACCTTAATTCACATGCATAGCTTAGATTGAATAAAAATTTGTCTATATTACCTTTTCACCAAATATTATACTCCCTACTCTATATATGAAAATATTTGAGTACAAAATCTTAACAAGTCAAACATCAAAATTAGAACTGGAACACTGGAAGATTTTTCTTTGGATGGGTTATTTATGAGAGAAAGAGGCATATATAATCCTTTGATTTACTCATTTTTTGTATGAATGTTGAGTTTGCTGGCCAGCTTTTTTAATTATGTATTGATAGCTGAAGTATAATGCCCTTGTGAAGGTGTCACATGGAAGTGATAAAAAACAATGCTAGATCGACTAGTTGTCCAACATAGTTAATATCTTGAAATTTAGATATTAGTTGAGCTATCAGAATCGGGAATTATAGTGTTGTTTTAATTTTCATTTGATTAGGGGTAGAACTGAAATGTGAATGAATGTTGCTTTTTCAAAATCTCTTTTGTAGGTATGAACAAAATGGTTATAAATCATCTCGATAAGCTCTTCGTCACAAATGATGCTGGCACTATTGTGAATGAGCTCGAGGTTCAGCATCCAGCTGCCAAGCTTTTGGTCCTTGCTGCCAAAGCGCAGCAGGAGGAGATTGGAGATGGTGCAAATTTGACCATTTCTTTTGCTGGGGAACTTTTGCAAGGTGCTGAAGAGCTTATCAGGATGGGGATTCACCCAAGTGAGATTGTCACCGGATATACCAAAGCAATAAAAAAGGTCTGTCTCTTAGCTGGTATTTATAGTCACAATGAAAGCTAGATTTTTTTAAAATCTTATTCTCCTGGGTTGTAGACAATTGAGGTTCTAGATGAGTTACTGGAGGAAGGGTCTGAAAATATGGATGTAAGAAACAAGGATGAAGTTATTCTTCGAATGAGATCTGCAGTTGCCAGCAAACAATTTGGGCTAGAGGATATTCTGTGTCCTCTAATTGCTGAGGTAACCATCGGCCATTTTCTATATTGATAAATAACCATACCCTAGTTAGTGGGATAGGGGTTGCTTTGGTTTGGTTATATAGATCTATAATGCTGAATTGGTTAAAATATAGGGATGCATTCAAGTGTGCCCTAAGAATCCGGCAAACTTCAATGTGGACAATGTCAGAGTTGCCAAACTTTTGGGTGGAGGCCTTCTTAATTGCTCAATAGTCAGAGGTATGGTATTGAAGAGTGATGCAGTTGGGACCATTAAGAAAACTGAGAAGGCAAAGGTAAATCACAGGCAACTGCACTATTTCATGGTGTCGTACTAGAAATGCTAGGATTAAATGAAGGCAGTTGTTTATTAATAACATTGTTGGTATCCTTGGTGATCCTGACCACCAAAATATTCTGTATATTGTTGCACACCTTTTTGTAGCTTATATTAATATTCTGTACCAGCTGATATCCCTGTGCTTTGTTTACGATGTGTTAACACTACTCATTTGCAGGTTGCTGTATTTGTTAGCGGTGTTGATACTACAGCAACTGAAACAAAAGGAACAGTTCTCATTCATAGTGCTGACCAGGTATGTGCAGTGAATTTATGAAGACTTCTACATGCAATCTTGCATTTTCACAGTTATGTCTTTGTAGTTGAAGACTTTCTGTTAGTTTTCTGCAAAATTATTCATCTTGTCATTGCATGAAGGTGAAAGTCTTCAGTATTCCTGTATAAATTAGAATTATCCTTATTAATTTATACTCCCTCTATTCCACTTTAATTGACGTTTTGGGAATTCGTGTCAAACTTTGACTACAAATTACTTTATATTCATTAGTCCAAAAAATATAAAATTGATATAATTGAATTCGTTTTTCAAAATACTTTCATAATATTTTTTTTTTGTAATTTTCTATTATGTAAATATAAAGTAATTGATGATTGAAGTTGTGTTTTGAAAAGCGTGAAGTCAATTAAAGTGGAATGGAGGGAGTAATTTATTTTCAAGGTCTTTCGATGTAAGTAGAATAATATCATCTCAAAGTACAGTTGTATCTAAAAATTGACATATCCTTTTTGTTGTTACTTGATACAGAGTAATTTTATGTTATTGTAGCTTGAGAATTATGCAAAAACTGAAGAGGCTAAGGTGGAGGAGCTAATTAAAGCCGTTGCAGAATCCGGTGCCAAGGTTATTGTCAGTGGAGGTTCTGTTGGAGAGATGGCTTTACATTTCTGTGAGCGCTACAAGTAAGGCTCTCTTCTTCGATAATTTGGACACTTAAAATGATGTAGTTGTTCTTTGTGATAAAATATTCTGCACAATGTGTTGCTAATTATTTTCAGCATTTTACGTGGAGTTGCAGTACACAATCTTGCTGAAAACTTATATTTCATTCTTTTCATTTAATCTGTTGCTTTTCAAAGCTACACTTGTTTTCTGAAAGTTGCAGGTCTTGGCATTCATATATGTTACCGTATGTGTAATATGTACTCGTTATTTTAGTACTTGCGAAGTTCATTGTTAGATGTATATACTATTTGCTAAATAACAGCTTTCAATACTTTCTTGAGGGCATGCCATTCTTTGGAATGAAATATATGTTCTCCGTTGAATACAAGAGTGCATGAACTTCGCAAGTACTAAAATAACGAGTAATCTATTGTGAGACTTGTCTATGTCTCAGTTGAGTCCTCTTTTAGAATATAATTATGACTCTTATCTCGTGAAGGATGATTCATTACCAATTATGGTTTACAGGCTTATGGTGTTAAAGATTAGCTCGAAGTTTGAACTAAGACGTTTTTGCCGTACGACTGGGGCTGTTGCCATGGTAAGCATGTCCAAATAACCTTATGTAATTTAACGTATCTTTTAGATCCTCTGTTTTCTAACTGTTTTATGTGGTGAATAGTTAAAACTCGGTCAGCCCAACCCAGATGACCTTGGCCATGTTGATTCTGTTTCAGTGGAGGAAATTGGTGGAGCCAGAGTACGAAAGTTCCCTACCAGATGCTTGTATGATGTGTCCATATAGAATTATTTTGATTACAAGTTAAGAATGTTATCTTTATAGGTCACTATTGTAAGAAACGAGGAAGGTGGAAACTCTGTGTCTACTGTAGTTCTTCGAGGAAGTACTGACAGCATATTAGATGACCTAGAAAGAGCAGTTGATGATGGAGTGAACACCTACAAGGTAGTTTTAAGAACTTAATAGATCTATGTGCTTTAAGCGTTGTGTTTATCTCAGTAATCCTAATTTTTAGTGCATTTATTTTCCAGGCAATGTGCAGAGACAGTCGTTTTGTTCCTGGAGCTGCCGCTACTGAAATCGAATTAGCTAGAAGACTGAAAGAATTCTCTTTCAAGGAAACTGGGTAAAACTTCTTATTGTACTTCTTTTAATTGTTAATAATGATTATGCAAACCAATAACCCATATGAAGATCATTACGAATCCCTTTTTGTTAGTTTTGGTTATCTCTGCTTTACTTAACAATTTGAATTGAGATATTATCTGCATAACTTGAATCGAATTCCCTGCTCATTCTTTCCGCTATTAGATATATCTTGTTTATAAATATTTTTGAATAGAACAACTGCTTAAGGTGTAATACTGTATTCGTATTATACTTAAGTCATCTGCTCTTTCTACCATGGTGCTACAATTAAATGGCACGGTGTTGTGCATGGGTTTCCTTTCTTAAACATATTTTTTTTACTGGCTGTTAAGTGTTGATGTTTAAAAGGAAGGTGCCTAGCCTTGCTAAAGGACATGCTACTTTCGCCCCAACCTCTGCTTATGACAGAATAGAAAGCTTTGACTAAGTTATGGACTTTGCGAACTCTCATAGCATAGGCTAATCCTTTGATAAGTTGAAAGGATCAAATTAACCATGCTGGAGACTATATGCAAGCATTTCTTACTCTAGACTAGCATAGAAAACTCACCGTATGGATTGGCCTTCCATACCCATTGTGCAGACATGGGGATTTCCGGAGTGAAGCTGATTATCTTCCTTAGAAAAGGCTGGGGCCTTTGGAAAAAAGTTCATGTGTATATATATGTACTAGTAGTGTTCTTATTACCCTTAATTTCCTTCTCTTGCTAGTTCCCTTGCTTTTGTCCATTAAAGTTTCAGATGTTTACATACAGATTGGATCAGTATGCCATTTCGAAGTTCGCTGAAAGTTTTGAAATGATACCCAATACGCTGGCTGAAAATGCTGGGCTAAATGCTATGGAGATTATCTCATCTTTATATGCTGAACATGCATCTGGAAACACTAAAGTCGGTATTGACTTAGAGGAAGGTGCCTGCAAAGATGTGTCTGTCATGAAGATATGGGATCTCTATGTGACCAAGTGAGTTTCTGTAAACTATAAAAAATATCTAGTTGTGCCACAAAAGATGAGGTCTGTTGACGCTGTTTATTACAGGCTGTAGTATGATGTAACGAGTAAAATAAGAGATGAGATGAGGGTTTACTTTTCATTAAGAACAAAAATAAGAGATGAAATGAGGGTTTACTAGACTTCATGTAGTTCAGTGATGATGATTGTTAGCTTCATTCAGGAACTACTATTGATCCCCTTCATAACTGAGAAAAAAGAAAAAACCCAACATGCGGATTACTATTATTTTGAGAAATTAATAATTTGTTCCATGCATTCATGTTTTCACTTGTACCCCATCTCTATAACACTATAACTGCAGGTTATTTGCTCTCAAGTTTGCTGCTGATGCAGCCTGTACCGTATTGCGAGTTGATCAGGTATGCCTTATTAGTTGTGTACCTATGTTCTACTATTTGTGAATACGAGTTATTTAGACGGCCATCAACAGCTGCTTCCAATCCACAGAACTAAATTAATCTAAACAATTTAGAGGTTATCTTATTTTAAAGTGCAAGACTTGATAGCCTTAGAGTCTCAGACTATAGGATCGTTATTTGGTTGTTTGTGACTAAAAAAACAACATAGTTAGTATTCTACTCGACTTTTTCTTGCTGCAATTTCTTTTTTTGTATACTAAACTTCTCATTCTTGTTCAATTGTTCTATTTCAGATTATAATGTCTAAGCCGGCTGGTGGTCCAAGAAGGGGTCAGCAACCTGCTGGAATGGATGAAGATTAAGGCTTATTTGCAGTTATCTATACACGGCTGCTGACCTGAATCTGAAACCTCCCGGAAATTTCATCTTGCTATCAGCTCCCCGGCAAATGTTCCAACTTTTTCCTTTTTTTATTTAAACTTCGTTGTCAGGTTTCTGAAGAAAATTTATAGTAAGAAGACCTTATCATTATTGATTGTAAATGCACCTTTCAATTGCTAGGATTCACCTAATAATTTTATATTGTGTTTGCAATTGCTTCTAGAGTGCTAGAAGATCCATTTTTTTTTGTCAACTTACAAGACCTTGAACAATCATGTTGCCTTATTATAGAAATGGTATCCTATATTCCTATTATGCAACAACCATGTTGCCTTAACACTTACTATTCGAATACCAATTCAAATCCATTATGTTTTCGTTTTAGGATATTGGGAGGAGTAGTAATAGACTGAGTTTTTTTCGGAACATGTCCTGGTCAAACAGTTAACGCACTTCTTTTTATACTATTTCGGAAACCCAATGACTCGTTCGTATGAAAAGTGAAAAACAAAATTACAAATTTTCAATCTGTTCATCCTGGTAAACTGTACACCACAAGAAATTATGTAGGCACCATATCCTTGCCTGTTTCTTGATCATCGGTCCAGAATACGAACAATCAACAGACCTGCAAATAAAACCATCAAAGTTGTTAAGACGAGGTCTCTAGCGGTCCGCCTACCAGCCTGAATATACCGAGGCTTGGTTACGTGAGCAGATTGTGTTTCCGAGAGAATTTGTGGATTAGCGGAGGTTGGCATATAAGCTGTTGTACTTGCTGATTCTGTGCTCCTTCGGAAATGTTCATCATCAGTTGATGATCTTCCATCACCATACTTTTTGCTGCTTAGGCCATTACAAATTAGACTGTCCTCATGTTTGAATGTAGGACTCCTCCCCAATTCACTTATGTGCCTTCCCGTGTGTTTTCCGGCACATTCAGCTCTTGAGGTGATCGCATAATAAGCTTCTGAGTGTTGCACAGACTTGTACATTGTCAATATTACGCAATTACATTATACAATGATACATCAACATGCCCCAGTGCACTCTGAGCGGGGTTGGATAAATGACTCCAATATTGAGTATAACAATAAATTCATAATTTTATACAATAATTTGGGGATATTCATAGTGCTGAGAACATGAAGGGGACAAAAAGGAAAACTTTCATTTTGTAAGTAGAGAGAATTTAGACGAGTGTTTAGGTCACCTGTGGGCTTGGAGTTGCACTCCTCAAACATCCAACAGCATCACTTCCTTGTGGAAACCCCTTAAAATCGTCTGTCCAATCGTCATGTTTGAAGGAAAATTCATCACTCTCATTTTCTCTTGAACCACTAGATTGAATGAGGTCAGGGAGAATCTCATTTTCATGAGATTGATCCACCCCACCGTCAACTTCTCATATAAGATTTTGCTATGTTTACTAGGAAATAATGAGGGGCTTGGTAGCATATTCAATCAGCTGCAGCCTAGTATATGGTTCTAACTTTCGACTTCTCATATAAGATTTTGCTATGTCTATTGGTGAAACACCAATTTCGCCTCCTACCTAAAGTTATTAACATCATTAGCTAGATTAGAAAAATTGTAGAACCTAATGACGAATGGGATATAAAATAAACGATTATTTGATCGCATGTCATGTTTGAAAACTTCTTCTTTAATAATACACTTCAATAATTCCATCATCACACTACATATTGTCCACAAACAATATAGCCTATGCTAGGTTTGTATGCTTTTGCCTAAGTGATGGCAATAAGTAGATGTTCACACTGAACAGAAAAAAAACGAGTAGATGTTCACACCTTTATGTTTTAAATCGTGTTTTGTTGACCATCAAAAGTCAAAATGTAAAAATCTTTTAGGGGTTATCTCATTTTCAAAAAAAAAATTCTTGAGCATAATAGCTTAAGACCCAAAAATTAATAGTAAAAGATATATTGGGATTTGGAATTGGTTATGGGCTCATGGCCTCATTGGGAATACTGGTCCAAAAGGCTTACATATCTAAAAACAAGGCCCAATAATAACGTATATCTTGAACTTGCAACAAAATGGGCCAGAAACATTTCGTAGCATTAATCAAGAACATCGCCGCCGTAAGAATGAGCAGCGACACCAGTAGCAGCGGCGAGGAAGACGGAGATTGTGGGTGGAAGGCGGCTATAAACTCCATTGCCACCACCACTACCTACAGTGGGTCCAATAATAATAAGGATTCAGGTGATAAAGATAATGGACATGAAGATGATAATCAGAAGCCAAGAAAACTCACTCACCACCAAATTCAAGTACTCTTTTCAATACTATGTGTTTTACCTTTTGTTTCATGTTTCATGGTAACCATTTGAAGGGAAACTTTGCAAGATTGATACTTTTTCACCTTTTTTTGTTAGTCTCGTTACTAATTATGTAAAGAACACTAAAAAAATAGCACATTTTTATACACAAGTACTCTTTTGATTAATCTTATGTTAACCTTATTGTTTTATATTAATAAATGGCCAACTCTTTTTTTAAATATTTCGGAAGAACCAATTTGTATTTAGTGGTGTTTTTGAGGTTTATGGTTGTAGGAAGAGGAGTGAAGAATTAGCCCTAGTATTTTTGTAGACACATAAGCGATCGATTTATTTATATATATGTATTTAAATCTCACATTGCAAAAGTTACACATATGAGGGTCACGCGATGAAAATTAAAATAAATAATACAAGATGTCAACGAGGCATATCCCGCCTATAACAATTTAAATAGCACTGCCCTATACAACCATTATTAATAAAAGCGATAATACCAAAAAGCTTATATATGAATACTAATATATTGTTTTGTTAACAATACAAATGAAATATGAGAAACTTGAAGGCAGGATATTGTAAGTGCTTTCACCAGTACTACTCAGAAGGCAGATAAGCGATGCATTATTTCCATCAGAGTTGCTGCTGTTGTATCTTTCTTTCTCGATCCATAAAGCCCTTTACATTACGTCTTTGTATTAGGGTTAAAAATTAGAGTCTGGAATTTTGGGATGGTTAGCCCTTCATTCCGCGTCCCCGCAAAGCATTCGATTTCTAAGATCAGTGTGATAAATAGTCCTTATCTGTAACTGTTGATGTAAGTATGGTAAATTGTCTTATTGTAGGGTCTGTATGTGGGATTATTTTAAAGCCGCTTTAGTTCTCATTTCAGGTCCTCTACATTTAGATTAGTCTTTTGAGGTACATAAGTCGCACGTGCATTGTTGTTTCGGTCATTCTAGATTGATTTACTGAACATTTATCATGAAATTGTGAACAGGCTCAAAAGATGCTAGATGACATCATGGAGAGTTCGATTGAGATAGTTAGAACAGACAAACATGATTGCCATGCAGATTTGAATTTGGAAGAAGGTGGAATCCGGTTATTCAAACGAGCGCCTCCTGGGATAAAATTTGACCATGTAGGTGAGAATAGATTTTCTTGTACATGTTGCTCTGTCAGTCTGCCCTTCTATGCTGTCATAGTTCTTGAGTTCATGATAATATCAGAAGTGCAGTCTGCAAAATTGTCGCATAATCATAATTTTCTTAAGGAAAGAATACATAATAATAATAATGCATTGTATGATTTTGTTAATCAGATGAATTGCAAGGACCAACAAAGAAACCAAGAATTCGTCCTGGACCAGAGATAGATGAGAAATCAAAGAAGGTCGTACATTTCAGTATAATCTTAAGTTTCTGTAGAACTCATCAAATTTTCTATGCTTTAATTTCCTGATCTGCGTGATAATATATGTATTTCATTGCAGTTTAGGCGCAAACTAGAATCTGTTGTTGTAGATGGGTTGACCATCATAGCTGCAGCAAGTGATGCAAGCAAGAAGGCGCAGGCTAAAGTGGAAGCAAAACAAGAAGCTGCGAAGACAGCAGCTAAAAGAGAAGAGGAACGAGTAGCCGCACTGAAAAAGATTCGAGGTGAAAGATGGTTGCCTTCTATGGCTAAAGAGATGCAAAAGAAACCTCAAAGATGACATCTGGAAACATAAACTTAGATTTGTACTTGGTTATTAAGAGCTGAACAATTATTAGAATCTCCTAACCAATCTTTGTACCCATTCTGCTAGGCACATTTGGACAAAGTTTTGGATTTAATTTGGTGTCCAAGGGTAAATCAGAGTTTGTAATCTGTATCTATGTTGGTACTTCATCGATTCCAACTAAAGATAGTTTTCTCTCCAGAAAGGATGTAAGCCCGACTATATTCGAAAATTGGTCATTACAACACATACATCACCTCCTAAATTACAATGCTCAAATTTAAACGGGAAGGATTCTCTACCTCTTGTCGATGCCTCTATAGTTATATGATAGCTATTTATGTTCTAAATCGAGACATGTAAAGAGCATGTTATCAAGCTAGGGTGTTTCAGTCGGGTGCCCGTTTATCCGATCTAATGGCAACCCTAGATACTACCAATATCCATGAGTATAGTATTACGTTCTGGCATGCTTGATTTCTCTTCCTAATCTGAATTAAATGCATAATATGTTATTCTATACTAGCTAAATGCATAACCTAGTACTATAAATTAATATGTTACTTCATAGAAATACATCATATTATATTTTAAATTATTATCAAGTAATAGGCTGAACGGGGTGGATATACTCAATAAGCTATGAGTAAAAAAAGTAGTTGAGTTGTTCTGGACAAGGATTCAAGTTAGATTTTACGAGTGAATGAGACACGAAAAGGAGGTAGATGATCGTTTCCACAATTATACCAAATTTATAATTGCTTATATGGGGCCTACTATTTTCATCAAGTTTCAAAACCATATTAGCACACACCTTCCAAATTCCAAGTTCCAATTTCTATAATAAGACCGATTTAGCAAAACCTCCACGTGTGGGTAAAGAACCGGCTAAACAGGTGAAGGTCTATATATGCCGCCTCTAGGGTACATATACAGCCTCTCCATATCCTCACCTCATCAACAATCGGCTCCTCATAATCCTCATCTCATCCGCTCTCTCAAGATCTCTCCCCATATAATCCTCCCTCTTTCAAAAATCAATCCTCCATATATATAATCCACCCTCTTTCAAACTCCATTTGGCGCTATAAATCTCTATAAAAATCAAATCTTTCATTCAACAATTGATAACAAAACCTAATTCTTGATTTGGGGGTTTCCTATTTTGTAAAATTTCTTGATACCCAGTTCATAATATTGAATAATTCGATAAAGGGCATCCTAAAATTAGATCTCTGTTGTATTTGTGTAGTAAACATTGGATTTTTAGTATATAGGTTTGTGATAAAAATAGGGCCTTCCATATATAGGGTGTGATAAAATTTTGGTCTCTGACATATAGGCTGTAATAAAAATTCCGTCTTTAATATATTGAGTGTGATACAAATTGGATCTTTAGTATATTTTTGGGATTTAGTTTGCAAACAATTGTGGTTGTAATATAAACCGAGATAAAGGGGATGACGGAACAGGGACTTGAAGGTAGCCAACCAGTGGATCTGTCAAAGCACCCATCTGGGATTGTGCCTACCCTTCAGTAAGGATCCTTAAACCCATTAATCGATTGAGTTGGTGTTGTTTATGGAGGTGAAAAGTTGATTTTTTAATGCTCTGCAGATTGTTTTGATGAATTGTGCTGATATGTGGTAGTTTAATGTTTTTTTCTAGTTGGGTTGACTTCTGATTGGTGTTTTTTGTAGAACTGCATACTCGGTTGGAGAACTTGGCTGTACTTAGTTATCCTTTAGTTCTTTGTCAGCTGCTATATTGGTTAACTGAAATGGTGGGGTGGGAGAGGGGGTAAATATGCGTGTTAGTATGTTGAAAGATCTATTGTCTGGATGGACTAATGTCATGTAGATTTCTTCCTTGAGGCAGTTTACTAAAAAGCTCTCTCTTTAGATGGTTATATCTTTGGGGAAACTATTTTTTTTAAGACTTCTTCTATTTCCAGTCAAAACCGATATAATCTAATTAGAAAGTAACTTTAATTTAGCTTAGAACATGTGAAGGGACTACAAGCTGAGGATGTTATGCATTTTGTGTTCTATAAAGATATTCATTGGCTGTGGTATTACTTGTTTTATGTTATTCCAAAATTGTTAGGTATTTAACACGCAAAAAAAATTGAATGAAAAGCAGAAACTTCACCTTTCCTTCTATGTTCCAGCTGTTATTAGGAGTTGCGGCATTATTTGAATTAAACTTAAGTTGCTTCCCCTTGTTTTAGAAATATTGTCTCAACGGTCAATTTGGACTGCAAGTTGGACCTTAAGGCCATTGCATTGCAAGCTCGTAATGCAGAATACAATCCGAAGGTATGTGCATAGCTGCATTGTTTCACAGTCCATCTTTGCTGTTCAATGCAAACTACTATTGAGAATGCAATATTTGAACACATTGTTGTATCGATTGTCAATTTGACAGCAAACAAGTTGACCATAATCACAAACTTGTAATTAAAGATGCACTAGTTGAATTACAATTTTTTGAAGGTAGGAGGGGTGTGTTTGTTTTAAATCCTATGTTTCCAGTTTCTTACCTTATGGTAGGTCATCCCGACTTTTATACCAAAAGGGAATTTGATAACTGTCTCTTATAATGTACACTAAAATTAGGCTCTCAAACTTTATATTGAGTTCCCAACTGATGGGTTCTTTGTGCAACTATTCAGCGTTTTGCTGCTGTTATTATGAGGATCAGGGAACCAAAAACGACAGCATTGATTTTTGCTTCTGGGAAGATGGTTAGTTCACTTCTCATTTTATTGGCAAATATGTGACTTTTAACCTGAAATTTGCTGATGCTCTGTGCAAAACAAACTTTATTAGGTTTGTACTGGGGCAAAAAGCGAACAGCAGTCTAAACTCGCTGCGAGGAAGGTATGTATCATAACTTGAACTTAAGTGAACGTTTAAATTTTATGTCATCCTATAGTTCAGTAACAGTAGTATAAATTGTTACTATATTAATATATATTCCAGAATATTTCTGCACCTTTTGTTGGGAATCAATAATAGTAACCCATCTTTGATCGATGTTGTATACAGTATGCTCGCATCATCCAAAAGCTTGGTTTCGCAGCCAGATTTAAGGTATCCTCTTTCTCACATATATATATTTTTATTATTGCTCATATAAATTATAATCATACATCACTTATGCTCATTTTGTTAAATATGTAAATGTTTGTTCTGTTTCTGGTTGGTAGGATTTCAAGATACAGAATATTGTTGGTTCATGCGATGTGAAATTCCCAATTAGGCTTGAAGGTCTTGCTTATTCACATGGTGCTTTTTCCAGCGTAAGTTTCCATGAAATTTGATGCTTGTATCATCTATACGGAGTTCTGTTGGTCATGAATCCTAATTGACACGCAGAGTTAATGAGTGATGGAGTTGTAGAGAATTATGATGGGGAGATGGATAATGCTGCCTGCTTGTTATACTCTGACTTAAGTTCAGCTTTCTTTTGCACTTCTATATGTACATGTTACTGATGATTTTTGTTTTGTGATTTCAGTATGAACCAGAACTGTTTCCAGGCTTGATATACAGAATGAAACAACCAAAAATTGTGCTTCTTATCTTCGTGTCAGGGAAGATTGTCCTCACTGGGGCAAAGGTAATGCATTATCAACGTGTCGAATTTCTTAGCCATTGTCTGAATTGTATCTACTACTAAACTCAATCTTACACGTTCAGGTTAGAGATGAAACATATACCGCCTTCGAGAATATCTATCCTGTCCTTACAGAGTTCCGAAAGAACCAGCAGTGGTATGTATTGTTCTTCTCTTGCGTTTCCCTTTGAAGCTCGAGGTTATCTGTTTAGAATCCTTCTAATGTTTGGTACCGATTTGTGATAAGATCGTAGAACTGTCACCAAAGGCGTGGAGTTTCTGCAGTGGCAAGCGCAAATGTTGGACCTTGGAAGGAACGTGCATATAACATCAGACCCGTTGAGCGCTGGTTTTTAGGATGCAGCAAATTTCGTTCTATAATTATAAGGACATTTTGCTTAACTTTGTAAGTTTCAACAGTAATGAAACATTGACAATCTTGTGCAATGTGTTGCTGGTTGATGAGGGTGGGAACTGAACACTGAGAAGTGTGTGCTCCCTCTTTCGCCTTTGAATAATTATGTGATTGCTCAAAACTTGGAATTAAAATAGGATTCAAGGAAACGTTAATATGAAAGCATTGGAACATTTTTATATCCAACCACATTATGCCATATATTATCGATTATGATATCAACTCCTTTTAATATAGAAATATTCATTTATTACAGCACAAAAATAGATTACGAGTCCACACATTGGTTTAGTATTATAGGTCCGGTCCGGACCGGTTCCCAACGGGACCATGTCCCACCCGTTAACAATATCGGTGAGCCGGGACCGGACAGATTAGACATCGGTTATATATTCAGAGCCGGTACCTATCCGTGTGAGTACTGGACGGGTTATCGGTTCTCCCGTTAACAACAAACAAGATAAAAATGTACTTGAAAAGTATCCAAAACCGGACAGAAAGAACCGAAAAACATATTTTCCTAAAAAATTATGAACTTTTCTGGAATAGAATTTAGTCCAAATCTGGACAATGTTAACACAATGATCATTTTTATCAAAATTGAAAAGGTTAACAAAAGCATAACGGTCTCAGAAACATAGACAACAGTTAACAGTTTCACCAGAAATCAAGAATGATACCAAAATACAATACATTAAAGTAGCCTTAAAACATACTCCCTCCGCCCCTAAAAAATTGTCACATTTTGATTTTTGGTGGTCAACAAAACACGATTTAAAACATAAATATCTATTATTTTACATGCGAAAAAATTATAAAAAGTTAATATTTAAAAAATATATATTGAGACGAATCTAACAAGGTCCCACAAGACTATCTTATTTTTTATCGTTAAATGGGAATTCATGATCAAATTTTGTAATGTTTGACTAACAAAAGTCAAAATGTGACAATCTTTTAGGGACGAAGGGAGTATTTTTTATTGGCATAAAGGCGAAGGCTAAGAGGCAATAGGAGTAAATGTAGATTCAGAAGCAACGATAGTCACATGAATAGAGAGGATATCTTTGGCCATTTGACTTAGAATTGGATATTTGGCCTCATTAGCCATCCACCAAGTCAGAATATCGAATTTAACGTCCCCGACACATTGAAATGGAGGCTCTTCAAGATAATATTCAAGACCAGACTTGGATTTGTTGTTCCCCTTGACAGATTTTAAGAACATTTTAAAGCTCTTTTTTCCTACACCAGAACAAGAACCACTGTTACCCTCGACTTCAATAGTCTGATTACCATCCTTTTTGTATAAATCATCATACATTAAGGACAAAATGTGACTTGACAACTCATCTTGACGAGTTTTGGCATCATCAATATCATCATTGGTATACAAAAAATGGGTAAACAACAGTTTAATTACTGTTCAAATCATGTCAGTTTAATTACGAGTGTCATTAATAGTTTGGTTACTATTCAAATTATTAAGCTCCACAATCTCAATTCCCTTAACGACCTCATCATCAAAATCATCAATAACAAATGGATCCAAGGATGAACTAACTCATGAATCTTAAAAAAACATAATTAGTATTGACAGATTAGTTGACTTTCATTTTACAACATTGTTGATTTGAAAAATAATTTTTTATTTTACAACAACAATGTTTATTTTACACCTTACAACAGAAAATTCATATTGTTTTTAAGCATATACATGTTCATGATTAAATGAAAAACAGCTAAGCACACTGCAAAATTGAAGAGACATGAAAACAACTTAATTAAAAGTTACAACACTGGTTAACTTTACAACAACATTAATTTTAATTGAAAACAGTTTGTAAGAACAAATTACAAAACAGAGTTTAAACCGCCCTAATTAAAACCCTAATTGAAAATTCCTAATTCAAACTCCAATTAAAAAAGCCTAATTGAAAAAACCCCTAATTATGAACCATATTTGAAAACCCTAATTGAAAACCCCACAATTAAAAAGGCCCTAATTGCAAATCCTAATTAAAAAACCCAAAAAAGAAAACAGTCAAACACGAGTTGAAACCCAAATTCAAAAACTGTAACACCAAATTACTATATCGGAAACCCTAAAGTCAAACCTCTGAAAATTCTAAATCAGATATTTAGATTTCAGATTACAAATTACATGTATTAATAATTCGTTGTTAATTATTATTATTAACAGAAAACAACTAAACAACACAAAGTCAACAGTCTACAATCAACACTCGACAGTCAACATAATCGAAATAGCAACACAAAATTTAAACCAACTGAAAATAGCTCAAGTTGAAGTTAAAAACAACTAAACAAGATCTAAAATTACAAAATAACTTATATGAAGAGAAAAAATAGAACATACATGAAAATGATGTACTGAATCGAACTCGAAATTGCTTCAAATCGATTAGCGATGTGTAAAATCGATGAGCAATTACGAATCGATAACCAGATAATCAGATAATTAATGAGAAGAAATAAAAAATGAATCTAAATTGATGATGATGAGACTTGAGAGTGGAGAGGGAGAGAAAGAATTTCGAGAGGGAGGCTCAAAATGACTTGAGAGAACCCTAGGTTTTGTTCTCAAGTTTATATATCCCTTCTAACGGATCTCTTATCGGTTAGCGGCCCGGGTCTGATCCGCGGTTCTAATATTAGATTCAGTCCCTGAACGTTAACAAGTCGGTTGGATATTCGGACCGGATCAAGCCGGGCAGGATCTCGGGTGGATCCCGGTTTACCCGGTAACATGAGTATATTGGTTGTAACTCTGATCTTCAACGGGAATCAAAATTATTCCATAATGCAAGAAATCGTATCAAATAACATATTAGAATAATCGTGTATTATAATACAAATAATCAAATAATCAAATAATCAAATAATCGTGTACTACAATGTTGGCCTTCAATTTATTTCTCTTTTTTCACTAAAAGCAAAGCCCCTCCTTTTCAAGAAAATGTTCCAAATAATCGAACACCTAGCTGCTAATCTTTCTTGACGGGTAGCTTGAAGTCTACCTCGGCAGCTGCAAAAGATAAAAGTTTGATCATAAAACACATCTCTCGTTTTCATCTCTGGGTTTTGCCGTTTGTGAACATGTTATTATGTTGTACCGAAAAGGTTACACACTAGAATGTGGTAATGACTAGTTGCGGGTCGTCGGTTAGGACAGACAACATATCGTCATTAACCAATACAAAGACCTCCTTCGATCCACGTTATGCGTATACCACCATCACCATCGTCTCCTCGCTCACCGGCGGCTCCCACCACCATCACAACTACCACCAGCAAGGATTAGGAACTCCTCCGGACAAAACCTATTTCGGAAATCCGCAGTGTAGAAGCCACAACTCGGAAACAAATAGAAGCCAAGAGTGAGGAGCTTCGTCAGCTTGTTGGCAACCGTTATCGTGACCTCATCGACTCAGCTGACACAATTCTTGAAATAAAAAAACTCATGTGAGTCTATTTCCACATATATTTCCGCAATTCTTGATAAATTATCATTTACTACTCCACCCAAATCGAGTTCTAGTCCTGTTATAGCCAAGAATTATGATCTTGCTTGTAGGGTGAAGTATTTAGTGGATACCCCAGAAAATATTTGGGGTTGTTTGGATGAATCCATGTTTTTAGAAGTTTCTGCTAGATATAAGCGTGCCAAGTATGTTCATTACTCGTTGTATGATAATGGCTACAGGAAGGCATTGCATAGTTTTCCATTGTTGCAGCACCAGTGGCAGATTGTGGAGAGCTTTGAGGTGTAGATTTCGCGGCAGAGTCAGGAGAAGTTGTTGGATCAGGAGATTGTTGGTGTAGGGATTGGGGATTATGCTGATGCGTTGTCCGCTGTGGGGGGGGGACCATTGATGAGCTTGATCGCAACAGGCCCTTGATTTATTTCTGGATTCGCGGAGGAATTGTATTTCTCAGAAGCTGAGTGCGTGTTCGCGGAACAGGGAAGCTACTAGTGAGGATGTTATGTTGGTGTTGTGTGAAGTGTTGAGGATCATTCAAGTTAGTATAGGTCAGGTAGGCGAGTTGTTTTTGCAGGTTTTGAATGATATGCCGTTTATAAGACCATATCGGGGTCTCCTCCAGCTTCTCAGTTGTTTGGAGGAATACCAAATCCAGATGAGGAAATTAGGCTGTGGAATGCCTTTCGGGAGAAGTTGGAGTGTGATATGGTAATGCTGGATAAGGAGCTTATAGCTAAGACTTGTTCGGAGTAGTTAAAATCTTGTGGGAAGGAAATTATGAATAAAGTTAATATGAGAGAATTCTGGTAATTCTTTAATTGTATTATCATGTTTTAGTACTCATAACTTCCTTGATGGATCATTAACCAGTCTTTAAGTACGCTCCTTCATTTAGATTGCACAATTATTAATAATGTTCGAATGAACATCTATGATGCCAAATAAAGTTGTTAAAGATCTTTGCGTGTCGCACCAAAGTTGTATAGCCCCAAAATCCTTGCGACAAACATGCCTTAATGGCTGAAATCTCCCAGCTTATCGGTTGCACTTCAGATCATTTGCTGCAACTTTCCCATTGTATACTGTAAAGATATGCATTATTAGCTTGTTGACACTACACTTTAAGTTGCTAATGATGCACTATCAATAGCTACACATGCATGTTATTCCAACCTCTGGCCAGATTCTCTTATTTGATATCCCCATCTTGCTTGGCATGTCCATGAGGCATATCTAACCTGACCATGCAGAAATATGATTCTAGCCTATACTGCACAACTTTTTTTTTCTTAATCCCACTTCAGTTATCTTGTTTTGAATCTTTAATTTGTTATCTGGAACATCAACAATTGCAACAAGATATTTCACCTAACTACACAAACTCTGAACATTTGAGCCGGAAATTTTTTCTTTGACCAACTTCTCATAGGAAAATGGAATTAGGTAAAGCACATCTGCTAAATCATTTGAGGTCTTCAATTCTTGTTTCCTGCTAATCACTTTCTCTTAGTTATCATGTTGTGATGATCTTGACTCTGCACATATATGTCTGTCAATTAGTTTATGCATTTAGAATAAGATAGGTGTTGCTGGAGATCTTGTATTCTGCTCACCAATTCTCTTCCCCTTATGTTGTCATGATGCTTTTCAGTGAGACTTTTTTTTTGAATTTTTTATCTGGATCACTTGATGATTGTATACCGATACTTTGTGCGAATATATATCTCAGGTCATTGCTCTCTATGGCGAGCTCTTAACAGGTGAAGGTCGTTTACACGAAGTTTCAGAAAAAGGAGTCTTGCAACTTCTATTTGATTTGCGATTCACCACTGATGTCCTATCTGTGGGCAACCTCCCTGCTTCTGATGAGTCACCTAAGATACTAAAAGTCAAAGTTCCTTACAGAAAGAGGCAAGAATCAAGCTCGGCCAAATCAGTTACTGGAGAACGCATAGCTATGTCTATTAGTCGCTTGTCACAAAGACTTGATCCTATAGACTGGCTAATGTAAGTTCCCTCCCAGTTATATTATTATGCAAAATATTGTTAAGAGAGAACTAGAGAAGTAATGTGAGGATTTCATCTGAGGCTGCTATTGTGTACTTCTCGTCACATTCAGGTTTTTCTTTCCAAACGGAATGGCAAATACAAGCAACAAATATAAATCAACTAGAACATCAATACAATAAGCTTAAGAAAAGATAAAAAGTCATAAATTAACTGTTTGAAGATGCAAAACTAATTTTTAGGGGGTGCAGTATTACAGAATAAAGTTACATTTTCCTTCGTCTATGGCTCTATGTTTAGAATCTCAATTCATTTCCATCTAGATATGTACAAGAAATGAATTATAACATATCTTCTAACTCACGTAAGTAATTCTATTTCTATAACTTTCAGCTATGAACCATATCTCTGGGAGAATGAAAAGCAATCATACTAAAGGCATGCTGTTCTATTTGGCTTCTTTGTGCAAGTTAATCGGGTGTACACTGATACTACTCAGAAGTTCTCTACTAGTTCAAAATCAAATGTTATGAGATGCTCTACTGTTCCTCGCTTTAAGTATCTTCCAATAAGGTCTGACTCCATTATCATTGTTCATTCCTTGACTTCTTTCCCTGAATCTATAGGTTTCCCTCTCGATTCTGTTTAGATCTTTCAACAATGTTATGCAAAAAGTTTGTATCACGGTTTAATGCGGTACCCTATTATTACAGTTTGTTCAGTCAATGTGTTCTATTTAACTTGAGTTTGTTAAGCAGTGCTCCAGCATTATCTTCGAGGGGGCCAATTAAAGCACCCACGGACATCATCAGATGATGTTTCTTCAAGAAATGTCTGGAAAAGTCATTTCGGGAATGATCTTCAAAAGATTGATGGTGATGACAGCTCAAGCTTGGGAGTGGCAACACCATTTTTAAAGTCGTTCATGCAGGTATTGTCTTCCTATTTTCCCAAGTCTGCCTCTTTGTTTTCAGTGGTGTTAAGTATGCCTAAAATAAGTTGACTTGCTCATTCTAATCGTAAATGATAGATTCCCTTTCGTAAATGAGTGAATCTGGAGTGGCTTTATGAGTCGGAGGAGAGGGTAGTTGCTCATAGAATATTAGTGCAAATGCTTGGATAATACTGTAAGTGATAATGTAGGAGAATCAATCTTTTGTTTCAGCTGTTCCGTTAACTAGACAGCTCAATCATTAGTTAGGGGGTCTCGCAAAGTTCTCGAGAGATTAATGTCGAGTAGGTCCTTGCCAAAGGGATTGGGAATAAAATTTGATGGTCCACAGAGTCTGCAAGTGATCTTAATTTACCTACTTTCAGCCTTTTTTTCTAAGATACAAGATTATAGGTGTTATCCTTCTCTAGATAACTACACCACCCCAACCACATAAAACGAGAAAAACCAGATTGCTACGTGTGAAGCCATGGGAGCATTCCTGCAAAAATTATGTTTACGCTGTCACTAGAAGTTGATTTTTCAATTGAAATCAAAGAGTGGGCAGAGTCGATAAAAGACTATAAGTATGATTTTATTAGTATTACTAATGAGGAACAGCAAGGACATGTTGTAAGAAAGAATCTTTTGCCTCTTCCTAGATGTTTTAAGTTGGGTCGCAACATCTGCATATACCCATCTGTTGATGTTCATACATTTAGGTGTGTGGATTTTCTGATGTAGAGTGCCTCCAGTTTTCCAATTTATTTCGATTTCAGTCCGAATATGTCAAATGTTAACATTCTTGTAGTGAGTGATAAAGGTAGTTTATCAAACTGATAGAATTCATTTTGTTATCAAAATAAAAAGAAAGAAATAATAATGTGCAAATTTGAGACCTTCACAGGTTGGTAGCAGATGTGGGGAGAGCACAATGAGACTGGGATCAATACTTACAGATGGACAAGTAGGATGGTTCGGTGATATATTGCCTGTTCAAGCTGCTGGGCTGTTGTCATCCTTCACAACAACCAGGCCAGATTCTTGAAAGCTCTCAGCCTTTGATCTGGTGGAGGAACTTGATCGAAAAAAAGAGGGATTCTAGTTATGACATATCTCATGAAACCATTGCTGGAGTTGAGATACTCGATATTATTCAAAGAGAAAGATATCAAATATTGGAGGTTCTTTAAAATATTTTACATGAACGATGTATAATGGTCTGATGAAAGAGGACGCGACCACCAAGGTGGATGAATGACACCTGATATCAAATCCGAAAGTATAAAAGTTGTATTTATACAGTCAAGAATACTCGAGAGTCTGTGTCGGTACTGGTTCTCCATTGTTCAAGGTGGTTCACTTAAACCATTAATTTTTTTACTACAATCAACATTGCAAAAAGAAGAAGCTCTAATCGAATCTGGAGGAAGAGAAAGCGGATTAGGTTTAGGATTTAGCTGGTGATGCCATCCAAATATGTTTAGGACTTTGTCACTTGACTTAAATATCAAATGGCCCTGAAATGTTAAGGAGTCATGTTTTGTAATAGATATTATTAATAATTGTTAACGAGACATATCCTATTTATTATCATGAAGAAAGAATCATAAGAGTGTCTTTCGTAGTTGAATGAAAGGAGAGAATCATATTTCTTTTTTGACAATTAATAACGATAAGGTGAGTTTCGAATCGAGGACCTTCGTTCTGGTCATTAATTAGCAAGAACCTTTTCCATTAGGCTATTCGATAAACTCGGAAGAATCATAATTCTTAAGCAGTTGAAGATGGATTCTTAGAGTTGATAAAATAATGAGGAAGAGGTGGTTTTGCTGATTAGTGGAAATGTGGAATAATATTAGCGTTATGCTTAAGGCATATAGTTTGAGGAACCAAACATTGATATGTGTTGTATGAGAATAATCTTTTGTTCTAAATAGAGTTTGAATTCACATGGAACACTTGGATATAATGTATATTATTTTACTTTTATTTTCATCTAAATTTCACCCTCGTAAAATTACGGTAAAAGAATAATAATGTGATCGAATATATAAGCTCAAGAACTATTCCAACTTTTAATAAGCTTATGTAATGACGCCAAAAATATGATGAGTAACGTGAAATGTTGATTATATAACGTGGTGCTGCCGGTAGTATATCAACGCTCCTTTTTGTTCCCATTGTTTTTGTTTGTTTGTGTTTTGTTATTTGATTTTCGACCCAAAAAGTGCCTGCAAATTTCAACGTGGTTTCCAGATTGTCAAATTACTTTGGCTAATTACTTTGACCGCTGACTCTATACTTTAACTAAATATGCCCTTTGCTAACAAAATACTAGACTATTAAATTTCCCTAACTATATTATTAGAGAATTAAGTTTGTTTTGATACTATCCTTATTAGTTATTATGTTAAGATGCACATCCCACATCGAAAATCGATGTCCTCCCGGGTTAATATATAAGATCTTGGGCTACTCCCTCTATTGTCAATTGGTTTTAGAGTGGAACCCCATAGATTCTTATCATATTATTATATCAGCCGAGCTAGATTTGTAATGTACTCCATCCATCCCATATTATTTGACTAATCTATATTATGAATTCTCATTCGCCTATAAAAAAATAATATAGTCAAGTGAAATCTTATTTTATTTAATTAAATGTATATTTTAATATCTTAACTTCTTATAATTTTTATGAATGTAGAATTATAAATATTCACAATTTAACCCAGTCTTGATAATCATGAAAATTCAAATAGACAAATAATCATGGATGGAGGGAATAGTAAATTGCAAGACGTATAAACCTTTAAACAAATACACAATGACAACTAAATTTTATAGTTTTTGCTCTTAATTATTTAATTATGAGATTTTATTACCCTCAATCAAATTAGTATTTTCCCCCCCAAAAATTAGAATACATTTATACAATTTTGAGTTTTACAACAAACTTATTTCACATTGTTACAATAAGTATTATTTAAATGTTCTTCTTAATAAAATTAATCGAGTAGCCTAGTGAAAAAAGCTCTTGCTGATGACCAGAAGGTCCTCGCTTCGAAACTCACCTCATTGCTAATTTACAAAAAAAAAAAAAAAATGTTCTTCTCAATAGGTATTGTTTTTCAAACACGGTAATGTAATAGAATATGCTATAGCATAAGACTGTTTTGTTTATCGTCCAAGCAAACTAGCATTGAATACCTCCCTAAACTTTCCACATTCTCCACCCTGTTCCCATCAATTTAATACCATGGAATTAAATTTGAAAGTTTTTAATCAAACAAGTTTGTTAGTCAAGAAAAGAAGGACCAAAAAAGTAATTTCAAATAGTTCAAGTCCTTACATGAAAAAACAACCCCTTCCTATAAATACTCCTCTTGCTCTTCAAGTCCTTACCACTCAAAACTCTTGAATAACAATACAAACCTTTTCTTCTTAAACCCTTGATAAACCTTAAACCTTTTTTGTTTTCTCCTAAAACTCTTTTTTAATGGCTATTCTTAACGAGTCAGTATATGGTTCAGTTGCATATTCGAGTGTCGCAAAGACGACAAAGACCACGAATGGGTTCATGAATGGCTTTTCGATGGATGGTAAGAAGATGCATCAAGAAAGGCCGAAGACAAAGATTGTGTGTACTTTGGGACCAGCTTCAAGATCTGTTGAGATGGTTGAGAAGCTTTTGAGGGCTGGGATGAATGTGGCTCGGTTCAACTTCTCTCATGGTACTCATCATTATCATAAGGAGACTCTTGATAATCTCAGGACTGCTATGTGTAATACAGGCATCATGTGTGCTGTCATGCTCGATACCAAGGTATATTACTCGTATTTTCCAGTCGTCGAATGAAGGGGGAGCGTAGGGCTAGTCGCCCTGTCCCTACTTTGTCTATTAATTTGAAGTTTTAATATATATATAATTTGTTTCGTACTTCGTCATCCTGCATAAAATCCTGAGGATAAGTCTATGACCTTTGATATTCTAGTTGCACTCTGGTTAATTTTGTTATTTGCAGTAATAATGTAGTTCCTGAAAATTCTCCTGCTACATTACCCCTTTCACAGTAGAGATGTAGTTCCTGAATCGATTCAAGAGTAAACTGCAAACACTATGTACTGCTGTACAATGGATAAAGAAAATGTAGGTAGTGGCTTAGTGTACTCAAAATCATGTAAATAATATTACATCTAGTAGACATATAAATTTGTTCTACTGAATATATTTAGTTTAAAGGTTTAAGAAATTTATGCTTATCAAGTAGTGTATGCATTCCAGGGGCCAGAGATAAGAACAGGATTCTTGAAGGATGGGAAGCCAATTCAGCTGAGTCAAGGTCAAGAAATCATCATTACTACTGATTATAGTATAATGGGTGATGAGACCATGATCTCTATGAGCTACAAAAAGTTGGCAGAAGATTTGACTCCAAATAGCACAATTTTGTGTTCTGATGGTACAATTTCACTCACTGTTCTGGAGTGTGACAAGGCAAAGGGACTTGTTCGATGTCGATGCGAAAACACCGCCTTTTTGGGTGAGAAAAAGAATGTCAATCTTCCTGGAGTTGTTGTTGATCTCCCAACTTTGACAGAGAAAGATAAAGAGGATATACTAGGATGGGGAGTTCCTAATCAGATTGACATTATTGCATTGTCCTTTGTTCGAAAGGGGTCAGACCTTGTTCAGGTCAGGAAATTGCTAGGTCAACATGCCAAGAAAATTATGTTAATGTCTAAGGTAATATGGAACTCTTGTTATCTATTGGTCAACTGTTTATCAGTAGTTATTTACTTCGACATAAACTTACTATATTTTGTGTGATAGGTTGAGAATCAAGAAGGTGTGGCTAATTTTGATGACATTCTGGCAAACTCGGATGCTTTTATGGTTGCTAGGGGCGACTTGGGAATGGAGATTCCGATTGAGAAGATATTTCTAGCACAGAAAGTGATGATATACAAGTGTAATATACAAGGAAAGCCGGTGGTCACCGCGACTCAGATGCTGGAGTCGATGATAAAATCTCCGAGGCCTACTAGAGCAGAAGCCACTGATGTTGCCAATGCGGTTCTTGATGGAACTGACTGTGTGATGCTGAGCGGAGAAACAGCTGCTGGGGCTTACCCGGTTGTTGCAGTTCAGACAATGGCTAAGATTTGCATTGAAGCAGAGAAGTCCCTGAATTATGCGGACCTTTTCAAGAACATTATGGAAACAGCACCTATGCCAATGAGTCCACTGGAGAGTTTAGCTTGTGCAGCAGTGCAGACAGCTAGTTCTACAAACTCAGCTCTGATCATAGTCCTGACCAAAGGGGGAACTACGGCAAAGCTTGTGGCTAAATATAGGCCTAAAATGCCAATCTTGTCAGTTGTAGTTCCGGAGATCACAATAGACTCGTTTGAGTTTTCATGCAGCGACGAGTCTCCTGCAAGGCATGCCCTCATTTACCGTGGCTTAGTGCCTGTTCTAAGTTCAGCATCCGCTAGATCAACCGATGCTGAATCGACTGAAGGAACGGTGGAATTTGCTATCCAACATGCCAAGGAGAAACAACTATGCAAGCCTGGAGATTCCATTGTAGTCTTTCACCGTGATGGAAGCAGTGTGATCAAGATTATGACTGTCGAATGAGATTTATAAGCTTTTCTTTAGGTAATTGTTCATTTTCCCCTGATTTTGGAGTGAGTATAATTTAAGTTACACGTTTGAATATTGTAACGATCAGTTTTTATACAATATATTGAATATTTTCTTTTCACAACTTCAATGATATCATCATATCTTACCATATAGAAAACGTCTAAATATTTATATTGCATTGACTATATAAAAGTTTTGATGGGATGATGCATATAAAAGATTATCCGCAAGAAAATATAGAAACGTAGCTTTCATATATCCAGTATATAGAGCATTACAATATGTAAAATGTAAAAGACATCATCATCGCACATGACTAAGTTTTTCTTAATGAACAATCACATATATGTGCTCACAACTGCCACGAAAAAGAAAAGAACTTCTGTACTAATCAGCCGGTTTTAGGGCGTCTATTACATTGTGCGACTTTGTTATGATAACTTGACAAGAGCCCTGATTATGTTGACGGTCAAGACACTTGCTAAAATAACAAAGCACACCCAATCATACCATCTCACTTTAGGTCTATCCATATAGGAGGACTACAACTACAAAATAATACTCTGCCCCTAACAGCCCTTGGGTTATGTTCTTTCTTCATGTATCCACTGAATCTGCAAAATACACGCTAGATATAAGAAAAAAGCATATCCATGTTTCAATCGAAAAATGCAGTAAAATTGAAATGAAATTGTATAAAAGCTAAAGATGGTTACATTAAATTTACTACTTCATTCAATGTTATTGCCTCATAAAAATGATTGGGATGCATAGGAAGAACACTATGACTACATAGATGCATCTTAGGAGGCAAAAAGCAAAGATTATGTGTATCAATGCTCTTATAACATTTCCAAATACGACAGACCGTATCACTGTATAGGAAATTATCGCAAGAATCTATATACTCCGTAGTAAATTAAGCAGAAGGTGATATATAACACAACAAATGAAATAGATTGTACCAATAAATATGTTGAAGGAAAATCTGAAATTCTTTGCAATTACCATTTCAAGAAAGCCCTCTCTAGATTCTCATAATCTCATCTAGCATTAACTCGAAGATTAACATTGTTGCACTATGGTAAGACAATCATTATCACATAATGAATGGGATAGTCAATTAGGGTAATTATAAAATGATTTGCAAAGACAAAAGTATCCATCAAAGTGAGCTTTTCAAATTGTTAATGCAACATCAGAGATAAACTAGGTCATAATCTAGCGAACTTTAAAAGTAACCAATAAGTCATATAGATACTTGAAAGTCTTGCACATCATGCATATATAGCAACAACAACAAGATCAATATTGAAACAAATAGGATCACTAAGTGTAAGAACTTGCAAATCTAAATGGAATTAAGATAATTGTCCTGTACCTCTTTCAGTGGATACCCTTTCGACATCCTCTTCGTTCGTTTGCATCTTGTCATCCTCATTATCATCAGTGACACCAAGAACAACCTTACTTTCGACATCCTCTTCACTCTTTTTCATTTTCTCGTCCTCTTTACCATCAATGATGCCAAGAATGACCTCACTTTCAACATCTTCTTCATTCACGTTCATTTTGTCATCCTCATTACCATCAATGATGTCAAGAACAACCTCACTTTCCATACAAACACAAATTATCTCACAATCTAAATCAATGGCCTTAACATCTAAACTTTGGGCAGATTTACCTTCAACATCAAAGCACAAAATTTTGTTATCTCCTTCTAGAAGAACCTGTTTCTCATTGCCTAAGTAGCTAATCGGCCCCAGCCTCGAACAATTCAAATCAGCTCTCTTTACACGAAGCAACTCAGCCCAAGATGAATTAACACCATATTCTTTCATGACCAAGAATTGAGAAACCCCAAGTTGATAATTGCGAATCATACAAAGATGATCACCAAACACACCCAATTCAAGTCCAATTTTCATCTTAGAACCAAGTCTAGTAAGAACCTTATATGTTTCACTAGAAACATCAAAAGCAAGAACCATGTACCTCTCATCAACTGTATCGTCTCCTTTAATATTCTCCGTCTTATTACTCACCTTGAAATGCAAAGCACCATTAACAAACACATCATTCATCATAACGAGAGGAACAAAATAGGGGAAATCAGATATCCTTCTCCAAGAACCCCTCTTCAAACTATAAACCAACACCTCACAATCCAATTTCTTAGCACCGTTTTGAGGACCAATATACTGATAAACTCGAATCACCTTGAAATCATCGTTGATTTCATCGTACCCCAAACCATGAACAGCATAAAACCTCCAATTTTTTCGCTTCTCAAACTCAGAATCATTTTCAGGCTCAGGAATCTTGTGGTGGGTTTTGGTTGAAGGGTTCCACAAAACGCTACATTCTGGGTAATTCAAGCACAGCAACCCACGACATGAACCAATAATTCTGGGACCAAAAGAGGTGTTCTCACTAATACGTGGATAATCAAGTTTCTGAGTCAAATGAATGATGTTTGCCTCATTGAAATCAGCATTACAAGAGTAGAAAGAATCTTCTTGATTCAAAATTAGCTTCATCTTATTGGGAGAATTTGTGGGTATTGTAAATTGATTGAAAATAGAAATTTGTGGGTATTGTGAATTGAGTGAACATTTTTTGGGTTTTATACTTTTCTTGGATTTTTTGGCGGGTAAAGAAGGGCGTTTTTCGCGGGAGATGAAAGGGCGCGTTGGGGTTTTGAAGCGGTGGATTTCATGAAAGTGGACACAATTTTGGGACAAATAATATGCACGTATCGATTCCTTAAATGGAAGGTGAGCGGACTAAGAGCGAAATTAATGCTCCCTCTAATTCAAGAAAAGTGTATTTATAGATATTTCAAGAATATATAAAAATACTAGTAGTATTTTTTTACATAAATCAATGTATAATACTCTTTCCAATTCAAAACAAATGTATTTTTAGACATTTCACATAAATTAAGAAACAATCATTACATTCACATTTTCCATCTATGTCCTTATGAAGCAATCATTAATAATCCAGTTATCACTTAACTATATATTGTAATCATTACTTTTTTTGAGTTATTCTATACAAATAGAGATATTAAAGGAAAAAGTGGTATATTATACCTTAGTTTATGTAAAAAGACATTTTTTTTGGATATTGTTGAAATGTCTAAAAATACATTTGTTTTGGATTGGAGAAATACATTATTATTTTTCCTTAGTGCCCTATTTGCGTAAAATGACTCAAAATAAATAATGATTGTCTCATACTTAAGTGGATAGATGACGTATTAATGATTGCATTTATAGGGTTATAAGTAAAAAATTTAAATGCATTAAATGTTTCATAATTTATGTGAAATGAAATCTTTAAAAAGATACTCTTTTTGAATTGAAGGGAGTAATTTTTGACATTTTAATTGGCTCACAAAATTCTGATTTAAATAAATTTTTAATTTAATCCTCATGTTCTCCTTAGTTATAAGAGAAAAAATTAATAAAAATACTTTTTCATAATTTTTTCTTTCACAATAATTAACCACAAATATATTCAAAAATATTTACCTTTATTTTTTTAAAATGGGTTTGAAAACATTCTATGTTATTTTTCACATCAAATTTAAGTTTGTAAAAGTACAGTTTTCAATATTAAACTATAACAATTTTAGGACAAAAAAGAATAATAGTACTCAACTAAAAAGGGACATGAGGTTAAATCTCCAACTTTTGAAAATCAAACCAAAATTGAAAATAACATTTAAGAGGCATAATAAAAAGAAAAATACTAATAAGATAACCGATTGTAAAATATTTTCCCCATATGGAAATACCAAATAAAATGAAGTTGATAATGCAATGTTTGAACAACAATTGAGGAGCTCGATAAATTACTCAAAAGAGTAGGCAGTTTAATTAGTACTGTAAACCTCAATATAGTAATACAATTTGATGAAATAAGATAAAAAGAAGCTCCTCTGGATGTTACTCATATTTGGCAACTCCAATTTGTTAACTTATCGAATCCTCTTAGGTGGAGGTTGCTCATAATCACCTCCTTCATGCTCATCATGCTCCTTCCTGCCAAGTTTGTGCAATGTATTCGCTGCTTCATATATTGTTTGATACTTAGACCTACCATTTTCCCACTTCAAAACTTCCACCTGCAACTCATGTATGTTATAATTAGCATGTTTGAAGAGCATGTCGACTGAGCGAGGTACAAGGTCGAATAGTATGTAACCTTACTAATGTGATAACAGGAGACTGTTTCCGAACTGACTCAATAGTTTAGTGTCAATGACAGGAGCATATATACATTAACATTATTAATACCATGTCCCAATACTTTTGAATAGTTTGCCACTAGAGCGACTTAGAGGGTCCGATACTATGCAACCTTACTTCAATGATAACAGGAAGACAGTTTCCGAATTGACTAGAGTCGAGCGCATGCCAATGACATGGTAACTAAGTGTCAAGTAAAGGATCTTTCCTAGGGGTGGGGGGGGGGGGGGGGGGGGGGTTATGATATTAAATTACTATAAGAATAATTTTGGCTGCACATAAATGAGTGAGAAGTTCTTTTAACCTTGCAAGAGATGCAACAAAAGAGCTGAAGGTCTGGACGAGATAACGCTCGGCAACAGCTTCGGCAACAGTTGATGTCCTGGCGAGTTAGCCTACCCTTGCTTGGGAGGGGATGCAGTGTTACATATGAACTTCCTTTCTGCCTGAACACCTGCGATATCACAATACCCGATCGTTTGTTATATCTCGCGTGACATATGCTCATGATCTTTTTATTTTAAAACGAATATGATTGATGAGTGATGACTTGAAATCACGAGTACCTGAACATCGGAGCAATCAAAATGAAGTTGAATCTCAGTCATTTTGATGGCATCCATTTCATTGTAGAGGCCAACTTTGATGAGTTTGTGGCCTCGATGAGTATTCTCCTCAGTTATGCAGAATGTGCAATTAGTTGTTTGACAATTTAGACAAAAAGATCTAAGTAACGCACTCCTTGGGCGTTCAAATTTATAATATTCATGACTCGGACATGTTTCATCATAAATCATAGTGCAAAAGGTCTCGATCCATGCTGGAATATCACCATTGTATTCAACATGTTCCTATCAAAATATCAAGCAAAATAATAATCATTACTTCCATCAGTGTACACTTTGCACACACACTTTAGATATGTTTAATTCTAGAATATATAATTGGGAGTTTGATCTAATCGGTTATACACACCCAAATAGTGATTTTTGGGAATGAAATTACAATTATGTTCCCCTAATTACAAGTGTAGTAGTTGAGGAGCTTTACAGAGGGGCAAAATAGTAATTTCAAAAATTAGAAAACAATGTTTTTATGTCTATACTGTTGCCTGAGTTTGATGTATTGATTAGACACTCACTTATAAAAAGAGATATCAATGTCTGATCGATCCTCGATCTCTAGTTTCGTAAAAATGTATGATCAAATTCTATTTTATGGCATTTTAGACCAGAATTTCATATATCTTTTTGAAGTATTGTGTATTTGTGTATAACAAAAGTTGAGCAACAATAATATATTTAGTTAGATTCAAGTGAATTTTAAAAACAATTTACGGGGTGTGGAAGCCATCAATTTTAACAAAACTAAAATAAAATAAACACAACCAAACATGATATTTTGCAAAGAATTCAAGATCGACTAAATTCTAAACCAACAAAATTCTTAAATTAGCTTTTAGAATATTTTATATCTAACAACTTAACATTTAAAAATACAATGTTGGCCCTAAATGAAAGACATAACTAAAAGATGTGGTCTTAAACATACTTTAGTCAGAGAATGACATCAATTGACACAATACTTGACTTGGATAATAAAATTTGGAAATCAATCATTTCTAAAAATAATTATACAAACTAAACAAATTCAAATTGTCAATAAGAGACTTTGAAATATTTATCCTTTAATTAAACTAAATAGAAAAACGTGAAAACAATATTTGTTGAAGAAGGTTTAGACAATTTATTTGTTTTAAAAGATAAGGGATGTTTTATTGAAGCCAATTGAAACATTTTTATTAGGTTCTTGTGCTTGAAGAAAAAGTTCAATATACCACACATGTACTAGATACCCTTTGGTTAGACCCTAGTATATATTAGCTATTCGAGAAATAATCAACAAGACTCGAAACCAGAAACAACATATAATATTTGAACAAATTATTGCCTCCATATAGATTATAACTTGTAAAATTAAGGTGCCACCACCCAATCAACTTGTCATTACAACTACGTTATGCTCCTAAGGTAAACATTCTTTTTACGTGTTTATCCTTGTTTAATGTTAAAAATCTTCTGGAAACTAATATAAAGTGACAAATAAAGAAATTCCATACCTTTTTTCTAGACTTGGATGAAGATGATGAAGCCATTTTCAATCTATTAAAGAGTCTTTGATTGATTGGGTGAAAATGGTAAGAAATATAATTGTGACTTTGTTCTATTTTAGAAAGTTATATATATTGAAAATGAAAATACTATTATAGTGAACGGGATCTTTTTTTTAATGAATTAAAAGAGATAAGTAAATGAAAGAGATAAGTCTACACAAAGCAACATTTAAAATGCTTGTAAGAAAATGTAAATTATTAATATTTTAAGAGTGTATTGATGTCTCAAATGGGACAAATATTAAATTATTAATATAAATAGTCCCTCCATTTTTTAAAGTTGTTATCCGACAATTTTTATAACAATTAAAAATGAATATTATACATTTAACACATATTTATATATCTTTAATCAATTAATTAATATAACAACATGTAATGAAGGTATGAATCTTGTAATTTTTTATTATATGTTTAGCATTAAATAGTGCTTTAAAAAAGTTAAGATATCATGTTGAAATTTCAAAATATTAAATATTTTAAAATGATTTTTTACTAAAACTATAACTAAAAAATAAAAAGAAGTATATATATTGACTTTTTTCATTTATTAGTGTGACCTGTTCATCTAATTAGTTAGCATGTGATAAAGTTCTTGGACTTACCATAACGTACACTTTTCATTTGACTTCATTTTTTCTTCTCTCATTTAGGAAAAGGACATAATCGAATTTAGTTGACAATATCAATTTTAATGTGGAACAAATTTGTTCGTTTATCAATTATTTAGTTGAAACAAGATTATCAATAAGAATCGTCACATAAGGACCAAGGTGTAGCTACTAGGCACTAGCTACCAATTTACTTTAATGAAAATTCAAATAATAGTTGAAATATATTTTCTACCTACTTACCAACTAATAAACTCATGGACTAGAGATAGAAAATGGTTTCTCATAATTATCGAAATGATCTTAATAAGTGAGTCTTAGGGCCTGTTTGTTAAATTCATTAAGTACTTAAAATTAATTAATTAAGTACTTATTTCATTAAGTCTGTTTGTTAACAAAAAAATTTAAGTACTGAATTAATTCAGATCTGAATGAATTCCTTAACAAAATTTTAAGTCAAAATTTGCTACTTATTTTTCACCTCTTAGTGACTGAATCCCATAATTCTCTCAAAAAGCCAATTTGCCCAAATCTAACCTTATAGATTACACGTTTCTTTTCTCTTCAACATTTCTTCTCCAAATTATCTACTTCTATTGATGAGGAAATTTCTATCAAACGGATTAATAATATTGTTCTTTTTCTCTATTTAATTTATTTTTGATATTATATATTTTCAATGTAATTCTCTATTTTAATTATGATTATGTTATCTTATGGTTAGAACTGAATTTTTAGTTATTTTTTTGCATCTTTTTGTTACTATTATTATTAAAACATTATTTTTATATTGATTTGGGTATAGATTTTGCTTATTAGTTGCGATTGTGATTGTTGATAGTGATTTATGTTGCCAATTGATGTGATTGGTGAACAATCTAATTACTGTACATCTTGATATAATGTGTGTATGAAGAAGTGATGATGAGACATTCGATACATATATATGACTAATAATCATATTTTTTGTTTGTTAGGCCATTTATATGTTATATTATACTTTTTTTTAGATATTATAATTTTTAATTAAATATTTAATATTTATTTACCTTATCTTCTTTATAATTTTATAATTTATTGAATGACATTAATTATTTTGTATAAAATTTTAATATTTATTGAATCATATTATTATATTTATACTATTTATAATTTAGATTATATTATTTATACAAATGACTTGTTTAGTAATTTATATTATGAATGAGGCATGCTATGGGGCAATTTTGTCAATTCGACTTAAATTAAGTCTTTTTCTGTGAACTCTTATCAAACACTTAAAATATTTCAATATTCAGATTCAGTTTTCATTCAGATTCAGACATTCAGTTTTCAGTCACTTGTTGTCAGACTTCAGACTTCAGATTCAGACATTCAGTTTTAACAAACAGGCCCTTAGGGTCATTTTTGTACTTTGGTACCAGTAAGTGATATTGATGTGCAAATGATTCCCGAAATGTGTGACGTATATGAAAATGGTCCCTGAATTAACTGTTTCGTCAGTTGTTGACGGAAAAAAGAAAATGTAAATCTATTTTGGGGTTAAAATTACTAATTTAAAGCATTTTGGTGGGGCTAAAAATAAAAATTTAATCCTCTTATTCTAAAATGTAGTAATTAAGATAGTTTCAATATGGGAAAGGAGAGGAAGGTACAAGATGAAATAAGTTAAAAAATATTATTATTTGTCTCAAAAATTTATCAAAATTATAAAAGTGACTCAAAAGTAAGTTATAATCATTTAACAATATAATTAACGAAATCGTTAATTTAAGGAGCATTTCCTCACCCTGCAACACACTGGCATGGATCCTTTGCATATCGATACTACTAACGTGGATTTAATTACAACAATGATCCACTTAATAGGACCATTTTGACGAAAGATCATGTCAAATAAATTGCATTGGCATTTAATTACGAAATTTCATGAATTATCATATAAAAATTGACAATGTATGTAGACTCGGTCTGATAAACTAGGAATGCATAATCAATGTAGTGTTTATTACAATTTGAACTGATTATTAATAGCAAAAATAACAAAAAAAAAATCAGTTTCCTTTTATAATTCATTTCAGTGTATTTACTTAATTATTGTGCGAATAACGTCTGGCCATGAATGTTTTTTTATTGGTGTTGTACTCATCTCATTCATTTGGTACATGTTTTCGTCGATACTAATTAATAATGCATCGAAGCTGACGTAGTTGATTATAATCATCATACACAAATTTCATGTTTAAAAAAATTTGATACGTAAAGTTAATCGAATAGTCTAGTGGAAAAGGCTTTTGTTGGTGATCAGAAATTCCTGGGTTCGAAACTCATCTTATCACTAATTTACAAAAACAACAAAAAAAATCGATATGTGATATATAATTATATATGGTATCATTAC
Source organism: Echium plantagineum (assembly GCA_003412495.2). Taxonomy (NCBI): domain Eukaryota; kingdom Viridiplantae; phylum Streptophyta; class Magnoliopsida; order Boraginales; family Boraginaceae; genus Echium; species Echium plantagineum. Next base: position 6,521,037 of record CM016566.1, on the reverse strand, counting down.
ATCCGTATCTTTAATTTAAGAGAAAAAAAAAATTAAAACCCAAAAAAAGTTAGCAACTTGTTTGAAAGAGTTCAACTTATAAATTTTTTTCTTTTTGCCCCAAAAATTGTTATTTATGCTTAAATTTAACGGAATTAACAAAATGTGGACCAAATTGCACCACTATACATACTTTCAAGGACCATTTTCACAACAATACCACTTTCAAAAACCAAAGTATGCCAGACTTCCAATTATATTACTAGGACCATTACTACAACTAACTCTATGTTTTTATAGTTTTATTCTTACGACATTGAATCTGATATCGTCACCTAGTTCGAAATGTAAAAGCAATGTAGTAGTGTATGTAATAGAAACTGCTAAGGCAGACAAGTCATTTTACCTTGTCGAACTAAAACACTTATCTCTCAATCATTTGTATCATCAGCAGATCAAGTGCATACACACGCAATAACAATAAATTAAACCATAACACTTGTCATCAATAACAAGATTTTGCAAAATTGATTTCGTATCCCTCAAGTCCTATGCTAGTTGTTATTATGATATATTTCTCTGTTTATATTTCAAATGGTCAAGGAATCTCTCATAGAATTAGAGAGAATAAACTTTCGCAAAAAAAGAATTCCTAAAATGACTTGAGAGTATATTCCCATCAATGCTTCCTATTATTACTACTATCGAGTTTAACTTAATTATTAGTCATCTAGACGATAAGATTTTCAATTATTAGCATTTAGAGGTGAATCTAAAGAATATTAATTCATGATATTGATATATGCATTAGTATCCAATAATATAGATATATATGGACTATGGTATGTATGTAGTTGAGTTGGTTAATAACACGAGTTTTTAATTTATAGAAAATATTATTTTTATCCATCCTTTGTTATATCAATATAACCGTGAGTTCTTAACATTTTATCGAACACATTTTGTTGTTACATACTTGCTGTTTCCGAAGCATTAACAAATGAAAACAAGAAACGACATACAAGTTGCCACCTATGGTAGCCTTTAATTCAAATCAATAGTGGTTAATAATTACTCCTATTATGTACATTGTTTTCTAAACTAAAGCAAACTGATGAACTAGCTAAAATGATAATAACAACAAACAAATAAATTAACTGTGGACTCGAATAAAAATCAGAGTCGACATTAAGACGAATAATTGTAACCGTAGATATCAATAATCCCAAAATGAGTCCAATTCTGCAATATTTGTACCACTCGAAAGATATTCCAGATCTTCATTATCAAACGCCTTCTCAGGACCGAAATTGTCATCAGGTCTAGAAACCATTGATGATATCTCAGGTGGTCCGAAATCCGTGCTAAGTCCAGTGTCTTGTGAGTGGCTAACCAGGGAATTATTTGTAGAAAACTGCTCCATTTTGCAGTCTCTTCGAATCGCTGTCTGGGAGATAGTTTGATTTGACATTTGCATAAATCCAGGGCCTGAATCATATCCTGGAAAATTTCCAGGGCCTGAGTTGAAGCCTGGAAAATTTCCAGGCCTGGTTTCTTGATTCTGATTGGCGAATTCGGTGTTTTGGTAAGTATGACGAGGGTAGAAAGCTGGATTTGGGGCCGAGGTGTTGCTTGAACTGGCCTGATAGTAGTTGATGTTCGCGTTATTGTTGTAAGGTTGGTATTGTGCCATTTTGCCTTTTTGGTTGTTGAAGCTTGGTGATGATGAGTCGTTGAACAAGTTCTCATCAGCACTGTTCATTTCCATCAAAGCAGGCAGTGAAGGATTATCTAAGAGATGATCCACAAACGAATCGATCCTTATAAGTTCTCCAATTGAATTTCTTTTTGGAGCCATTTTGTGAAATACTTTACTAACCACCCATTCTTCCTGCAATCATATACGAGATCAATAAGTTGTGAGATTAATTCGAAGAGAAACAAATCTAGCAAGTAACGTAGGCATCTATCCAAAAATATTCACTCGTCATTATTATTGATTTAAGCAATATCAAACGCGCCATAACAAATCATTTGATTATATTCAAAAAGATCTAACTAGGAATTAGATACGAGTCAAATAATTAATCATGTGATTATATTCTAAATAGAATCCAAAAATCAAGAACTTATACACATTATAAAGACAGCTATCATCATAAATATAGTATATGCAAAAAAGTCAAAGTGAGATAAGATGATAACTTCCAAAGAACAAATTTGTAAGAGAATATTCACCTTTGTCTTAGGCAAACTATAATAGGAGAATTTTCCCTCAAGACGAAATTCATGCATGACCCAATTGGTCTTTTCACCCTTTGGAGCTCTTCCTTTGTAGAAAACAAGAGTCTTCTTCATCCCAACAAGGTTCCCTTTCCCCTTGAAGATCTCCTTATCCTTTCCGGTAGCCTTCCAGTAACCCGACTCCGTTGCCCGATTAGTCCTCATGCCTGTTGGGTACTTCCTGTCTCTCTTGCAAAAGAAGAAATATTCTTTCTCCCCCATCTTTGCTTTCTCTAAGAAAAACCATTACATATAACATATGTTCAGAATTAATTGCTAAAATAATCGCAGACAGTAAATACGAGTTAATTGCTAAAATGATCGCAGACAATAAAAATTAAATGGCAATAGTAAGAAGTCAAGATTGAAAAAGTTGGAATAGATGAAAGCATACTTGGTAGATCCCATGGTTCACATTTGTTGAGGTCAACTTCAGCAATAGCCTTGGCTGTAAAAGAAGTATTCATAACCTTTTCGATGAGATAATTGGTTATGATTTCTTCATCAGTGGGATGAAATCTAAAGCCTGGAGGCAAATCCATCAACTCATCATCTCCTCCTTCCATTTCTTAATTAATTTGGTCAAACAATATGTAAAGGAGTTATTTGTTGCTTTGCCAAATTTATTTGGACAAAAGCTAATAATAACTATATATGTCTGGCTAGAATATTCTGAAGATGAAAAATGAATTGAAGAGAGCAAAAAGAAAAAGTATATAGAGAGTAGTTTGAAGAAAACAAATGAATGAGAAAGTATATCGAAGGTGGAAGAAAGGGGGTTTTATAGAAGGGGAGGCTTGACGGCTTCACCTAGAAGTTTAAGGTCCGTGAGCTTCAAGGAACTTCCCAAGGTCGCCTCATTGAATTTTGTCCAATTTGTTTGTTAGTGATATTATTTGTACGAGTTAATTGATGAAATGGTCTTATATGTAGAGATGAAGTTGTATTTTGGTTCAGATAGTTAGACGGTTGCATTTTGATTTCAGATATTGATAAAAGTGGTGTAGTTTGATTCTCGACTAACATTATTTCAATTAATTTTGACGGTCAAACGTGATTTGTATCCACATTACTATGAGCAATTTTTGACCAAGTACAACCAACTAATGATATGAAATCAAACTACAATTTCATTTGTTTGAAAAATAGGTACATGGTATGTGAAAAATTGAATATCTATGTCTTGAAAGAGTGATAACTAGGGAGTGATTGTAAACTATGAAAGAAGATATTGGGATTATTAGTGTTAATGACCCTAAGCTCAAGTATGAATGGAAAATGGAGACAAGAATAATGAGAACACAGTAATGAATAATTATTAATTAGAGCAATAATATATCCGCGTATTAATACAGTGTAATAAGGATTAAATATTGCTACATCGTAAGTAGACATCTCATTTTTCTTCGTTGGAAGGTGGGGTTAGGCGGATGGCTCCATCATTCCCCTTATGGAAACCATTCACATTAAACTATAACATCGTTATCCTTTTCTTTACATACATCTTCAAAAAAATGTTTAATTCGTTTTTTCTTTACATACATCTTCAAAAAAATGTTTAATTCATTTTGTATAAGTGCATAACAATACCATCTAAAAAAATTAGCGGTAAAATTAAAGTATGAAAAGAGTAGTATTATAAATAATGCATATATAAATTACTAACGAAAGATTCTTACAATGAAAATAATATTATTAATATTGTGTCCAACTAGACTTGAACTCAAAGACATCCGAAATGAAAGATTGGTTTAGATGGCACTAGTCTATGGAGTCATCGATACATAACAATATAATTAGAGAGAAATAATTGTCAAAATGGTCATAGTAAATAGAAATCTGGTGCAATTTGGTCTTCTAAGTGTGACAAGTTGCAGAAATGGTTCCTGATACTGTATATTTAGATGTGTTGACCAACGAAATGTTGACTTTAGAGGCAAAAGATAAATTTTGAAAATTTTCACGGAAAAGGTAAATAGGGATCAAAACTCACTGAAATATACATTTATCGATGATCATTTTCGCAACAATGCCAGTTATAAAGACCAACTTGTACCACCAGACCCGCAAGGGATAATTTCGGTAATTAACTCCATCCATTAATTAGAGACATTATAAAGTTATAATCTACTTGGAACGTTGTATCATAATTAAGGTTGTCATAACATAGGATTAACGAGGATAAGCATTGGATCTGGAGATGATTAATAATGAATGAGTCACATAAATACCTCGACTATTCGTTTGAGTCAAGTTGATGATTGATTGGTTTCCCCTTTTACTATAAGGAGAATGTATAATACCACAATTAACAACTTTTGGCTTCTCATTCTCATATGACAACCGCTTTTGTTATTTTGTGTGTGATATTATTTATTAGTTACGTTTTTTTAGATTGTTAAGCTAATCAAGCCAAATTAGCAAAATGAAATGATAGGTGACGTAGTCCACTGTTTGACAATAACGGCACTTGATTTTAAATTTGTTTGGTTTAGTAGGCATTTTTATGTTATGGAAATTATTTTACCATACACGGCCAATACGCGTACGATTCAATTTGTTTATTTTAACTAATTCCAAGTCAATCTATTTATACTACTCCCTCCGTCCCTAAAAGATTGTCACATTTTGACTTTTGATGGTCAACAAAACACGATTTAAAATATGCATATTTATTATTCTACATGAGAAAAATTATAAAAAGTTAATATTTCAAAAATATATATTGAGACGAATCTAACAAGGAGCTACAAGACTATATTATTTCTTATCGTTTAATGGGAATTCATGATCAAATTTTGTAATGTTCGACTAACAAAAGTCAAAATATGACAATCTTTTATGGACAAAGGGAATATCTTTTTTCTTTATTTTTTGTAAGCTAGTAATGACTTAACGAATACAACTATAATATATTATAAATAATAAAATTTAATATTTCTAATTGAAAACTTGAGTTAGATATCGTCGTTATTAAACTATTGAATATTGATACTACCTTTTATTTACAAAACAAAGGAAACTAGCTAGATAGGTTTTGATTCATATTAATCCTAATGATCATTTAGATATAGTAAGAACAACTTTGGTGGTCATTAGACTGGTCCTAATAATTATTTCAGAAAGATGAAACTATATACTGATGAGATAATGAGTTATATACTGATTAAATTAGTGTTCAATGAGGTCTTTATTTCTTTGCCTTTGATAGAACTTAATAATTGAATTAAATTATGAATAGCTAATAACCCTAACTTGAATAATAAATGGATCAAGATTCAAGGTAATAAAGAGTTAATTGGATAATTAAATAAGAAATTCTTTTGTTAATGATGAGGAGGTTTTAGATTTGAAACTTATTTCAATGTAATTTTTGTTTAATAATATGGGGAAAAGAATTGTTGGTGGGCCATGAACTAAAAGGCTGAGATTGCAATGGAAGCATTGAGGAAGTGTTGACTTTTAGGATCGGAAACACTTCCCCTCAAGCTTTGTTGAGTAATTAGTAAATTATTGCAAATATGCTGATGCTGCATGACGCCATTAACACCTCATCCTCCCATTCCTTACCTTACACCTGTCGCATCTCATCATTAATACGGATCTCCATTTTAATTACTCCCTCCATCCCAATTTCTTTGTCACATTTAATTTTGCACAAATTTTTAGAAACATTCAAATTCATCTCACATTATCAATTTTCCCTCCATAAATTTAAACTAAAAAGGACTTAGTTTAGGGATTTCTAAAAAGGGAAAAATGGACATAGAATTTGGGATGGAGGGAGTACTACTCATCTGTATATTGGCTCGGACACATTTATATAGCAAATTGTTGAATGATTCTCGATCGTAGATTCAGGTTGTCTCCTAATTCTCGAAAGTACAGAAATTGTAAATCAGTTTATGATATTTGTTAACGGTTGTAGATTGATCTAAAATTCAACGATCCTTGAGTTATACGCATTGTTAATAATAAGTTAGAAACGGTAGTAATAGAATTAGCTTAGGAGTGAACTACAATTACCACTGGGGGGTTAAAAATTAACGCCTTTACTAAATTTTGGACCAATCTGCAACCGTTGACCAATATCGTGCAGTGAGTTACAACTTTTGTACTTTCAAGCACCAAAAGACAAGCTGAACCTACTTTCAGAAGATCATTTCAACAATTTGTTTCATCTGTATATGTATGCATGCTACGCTTTAATTATATGATGATACATGATGTATAATAAATTAATACAGTAATTTGCCTATCAAATAAAATTTCCAAGAAAAATAACAACAAAACTACTTCTAATTAATTTGATAATATGGAACCTCAAATAGACTCCACCCGAATTATTAACAAGAGAATTATAGTTCCGGATATATAACTCAAAAGATCGGTAGATATGGTTAAAGTACAACCTCTAATTTTCATATCAATATGGTAATAAATATATATCCTGCGATTAATTATTCTCCATATGTTTTAAGATATAGAGATATGTAATCTGAATATATATTAGGGTTCGTGTCAGGGATGATCACCTATGTTTGTCAAATGTTTACAGTCGATCATCTATGATTTAAACCGTTTCAGTCGATCACCTATGTTTTAAGACGTGCCAGTCGATCACCTAATCTGTAACTTCACCGTTAAGTTTTGCATGTGACTAACACGTGACTTGCATTAAGGGTATTTCGATTATTTACTAAAAAAATTTAAGTATAAAAAATGGAATAATCATTCTCTAATTTTCCGATAAGAAAGTTTCAACCAATTGTGAGGGAGGAGGGGGTTAAGATGATTGACTAAGATACCCTTCCTTAATTGTCATGTGATAACCACGTGACCAACATAACTGAAGTTAGGCGGAAATTTTAACGGAGTGACCAAGTAGAATACAATTTAAAACATAGATGATCATCAACTGAAATGTTTTAAATTATAGGTGATTGATTTGAAACATTTGGCAAACATAGGTGATCATCCATACGTAATAGAATCATACAATGTCATGAAAAGTTATATATTGAGAATCATAAAATGTCATGGAAAAAAAATTTCTTCTCTATATAGGACAATTACGTCTCTAGGCTTAAGATTATTTGACATAAAAAAACTGTCTTTTTTATAATGACTAGTGAACAACGCCAACATATATAACTATATTATTGAATCGTACAATGTCATGTAAGGGAATGCTATGAACATGATCGTTATTTTTTCTAGTACATTAATTTTTGGTCTTTTCGGCTTTAAGGAACATGATCAAAAGCTGGTAATAATATACATATATGAAGTCGCTCATTTTGATGTGAAAAGTTCGTGTTTTTTCATTTGTAATATTGACTGTATAAAATAACCCGATAATAACAATTAATTAATAAGTATAATATTATATTTTAGAGTATCATGCTATGTGTATAAAATTTAAATCAATTAATCGACTTTTCAAATAGTTTGAGGTTTTTAACTTATCTATTAGTGACATTTTAGTAGTATTCTTTCAGAAAATGAAACCGTCATCCTAACTCTTGCGCTGCCAATGACATATATACATATAAGAGATAAGTTGTGAATGTGGCTAGCTGATCAGAATTTAGGCTTTAATATAGTTACCATTCTAGTTTTTTATCAGTATTATTGGATCATCCTCGAAAACACTATTTTCTCGTTATTACTCTTTGATAGTGCTTTTCCTTACAAATTTCCTACATTGAGTTATTTATTTACCCATATCTTTCTCTCTAATACTACTACTACATTTTTAGCTTCACGAAATGCATAATATACATTTATTTACCCATATCTTTCTCTAATATTTCCCGAATTTGAGGGAATTTATTATAGAGATGTCCAGATAGGTGAGACAATTGAAGCTAATAAGTGATGCTTAGTGAAGAAGAAATAGATGCGCTAGCATAGCACGAGTCCTCTATTGCCTATTTATTCGATCAATTCAAGAATTATGGCGTCAGATTAGGAATTTCATTATGTGTTCCATTATTGCTTCTAATTATTTTATTGTCTTAAACTGACACATCATTACCCAATCTTTCTCTTGATAATTCATTTTGATTAATTAACATTATCTTATGTAGACTTCAACTATATACACCTTATATTCAATAGAATCTCAATAAATACTGCGTATTTGATAGGGTTGTTCACTTGTTTTTGTATTGTGTAGTTTCTAAAATTAAATTGCCTGTGGTTCTCATCAACTTGAAAGAAACTAGCGATAATAATAATATAAAGGTTAAACTAACCACACATGTTCGATCACACATGTTTGTCAATATGTTAATATATATTTATCATTTCTTAAGGCTGCGAGAAGTGTTTAAATATATACTGTATTTGTTCAGGTTTGTATTTCTAAATATATTAATTCAATACATGTGAAGGTATAATAATATATAGAAACTTGTTGTATAGTTTAAGCAAAGAATAAACTTATCTAGGGAATAAATACTAATAGGAGTACTGTAGTAAAATGGAGTGAATAGAGAGGCAGGTTTTAGGACATGAAGCAATTCTACTGTCCCATTGGTTGAGACAGTTGGTGACACCGAGGACACACGTGCCCTCATTAACTTTTCTCTAATTGTCTGTTTTTTCTAGAAGTAATTAATTAGTGTAATTAAGTGGGGAGATTATGATTGATTGCTCACTAGCCTAAATTAAATGCCAAACCATTGACTTTTGCTTCTTCATTAGGTAGACAATCGTAAGAAAGAAAAAAAGGTGAATTTCTCACCTTAAGAGACAAGAGTCTCATGGTTTCCTGCCATGTAATAGAGGAGAAGATTAATTGAATGATGTATCTTGAAAGATTAATAAACTCGAGTTTATCTATTTACTATTTCAATACGAAATTTTATCTCTCGCCAGACAAAAGCCAAATTACATAGACTGGTGTTTCAGCTTAGCTCAATAGATAAGGCCACAACCGGGACAGAAGTATTTTTTCAATTTATATGCTAGCGGATTAATTCTTCTATAGTGTAAAATGTTCGGTTAAAATGTATAAATAGATTATGTTGTCAATGTTGTTCAAGATGGTATTTATTCAAATAAAAATGAGAAATTTGGCAGATTAGCACTATTTAGAAGTCTTTTTTAACTTAGAGCACCCACACTTCTTTTTTGCAAATCACTAGCACCATCCCTTATGAAAATACTATTTTGCCCTTACTTCATAAATCAACATCTTCTTCTTCACCATTCCACCACCACCAAACTTTTTCTTTACCAACTACCACCACCACCACCACCACCACCATCACCACCTTTACAAGCTCACCATCACCAACAATATCAAATTCGAAACATTTTCTTCCTCCTTCTTCACAAACCTACTATCATCATCTTCTTCTTCTTCTTCACAAACCCACCAACTATCACATCATTTCCACCACCTCCACCTACCTCACCAATAACATCACCACCAACCACCCCCACCCATAACCACCCTACCCACAACAAATCGCGCCTCCCCCCTCCCCAAACCCGCTGAAGTCACCCCCCCCCCCAAACCCGCTGTGAAATCGCCCCCCTCCCCCCAAGCCCTTATGAAATCGGCCCCTCCCCCTAAACCCTGTGAAGTCGCGTTTATCCCCCAAAATCTTGTGAGGTTCCGAAATTATGATGGGGTAGGGGTGGAGTTTCGAAATTTGTGGGTGTGAGGTTGTTGGTGGTGTTGGGTTTGAGAAAAAGAAGATATCGGAAGAAAGATATAATAATGGTGGTGGTTTCGAAATTGAGATTGTTGGTGGTGATGAGTTTGTGAAGGTGGTGGTTATGGTGGTGAAGAAAAAGAAGAAGAAAAGATGATGGGAAGAAGATGGAGTGTTGAGGAGAAAAAAAGGGTATAGATGTAGTTTGTATTTAATTTAAGGGCAAAATAGTCTTTTTATGAGAGAAGGTGCTAGTGCTTTGCAAAAAAGAGAGGTGTGTGCTCTAAATTAAAAAAGACCTCCAAATAGTGCTAATCTGCCAAATTTCTCAAATAAAAATGATATAACTTAATGTTTAACACAATAAAGTTGGTTAATTTTGATCATTATTAAAAAATAAAGGGCAAGTGACACCAACAATCGACTATGTTTACAAAACATTTCAAGTCCATCACCTATATTTTAAAAGATCTTTATCAATCATTTATGTTTAAAAATATTTTAGTCCATCACTTATTTGTCAATCCTTTAGTAATGATAGCATGTGAAGAGCACTTGACATGTCGGTAAGGTTATTTTGGGGCATTTCATTTAGTATATTTTGGTATAACAAATCAAAAGAAAAATCTGAAATAGCTCGCCTCCAGTTTCTAATCTGAAACATAAGCGATTGACAAAGACATTTTGAAACATATGTAATGGACTGGGTAAACATATGTGGCCATTTGTCCAAAAATGAGTGTCACTAATCTTTAGCGGAGGGAGTTTAGTTTTATCCCCCACACAATTAATACACATCTCAAAACACCTGAATATAGTTCCTATACAGGAAATAAATGAGGTTGATTCAAGAAAACATTACCCTCCAGAAAAATTCCTCTAGAACGCAAAAATAAATATATAACCTTTCAAGCACTCAGCAATTGGCATGCTGGGTCTGGAGCTTGAGAACTAACTGTTCCATAGTTGACTTCCAAACTCCCGAACATGGAAGTGTGATAGGCCGGAAGCTAATTTAGAATCAGCAAGTAGCATCGTAGTACACTAGTACTGGGAGATCATTCATGCTCGCAAAAATATGGCGGTCAAGGATTAAGAAACATTGGACAACCATAAAGCACTTTCCATCTCTACGTTGTCCTTAACTTTTACTCGACTCCTGAAAGTGGATATTGATTAAGGAAACAGGGCCCTTCTTAACTACTCACAGTGCTGCAAGGCTGTCCATAGAGTTGGCTATCCGGAAGGCAAAGATGTTGATTATCCCCTCATATTTAAGGAACAATATTCTTAACTGGAGCTGTCGATTGCCTTTCCATGATCTTCTTCATTGATATGTCTCTTTAATCTCTTTAGCCATATCTCATAATCCATAGGATATGGTGTTCCACACAAGCTGTCAACATAATCTGCAAATGCTTTCAAGATGGCAGATATGTCTCCAAGCTTCTGCTGAATTAGTCTCTTTGACCACGATTTTTCCCTCCACTTTAGTGCCCCCTCAACAGAATCTAAATCATGAAAGTCCCCACCAGCAAAAAAATAAAGCATGTACACGAGACTCTCTGCATCAGAGGCTGAGCACAATTTTCCCTCCTCAAGTGCCGATGTAGATGAGAAATGAAGATTCAAAACTGGACGATCCCGCTCCTCTAAAATAGCATGTCCCCAACCAATTAACAGAAAATAGTGTTGGCCAACTTCAGATGTCACGTAAATTATATTTTCAGGTCTGATGTCACCATGCCGAATTCCAGCTGAAGCAGAAGAAGACAGAGCAGATAAGCAATCATGGCAACACCGGATAGCCTCTTTCGTACCGAAGTCACCATTCTGCACCATTTCGGCAACTGTCCTGCCAACAGGGGTAGTCACAAGAATGGGAGTCCCACACCATACATGGTCACAATTACCACCTGAGCTTGGTCTCCTGCATTGACCAGGATGAAGTATTCTTCCCGAATCGCTCAATTGTGGAAGATACTTGCTGGACAAGCCCTTTTGTTTCATTAAGCTCAACACTTTAGTCTGTCTTTGGACTTGATACCACAATTCCATGTCTTCCCAAGCTGGTTCTAACTGAGATGGAAGTGATCCAACATATAAAAAGACAGGCTTCCTAGGGTCATCAACCGAAGATGCAATATAATATGGGATTTTACCATCATTAAGCACGTCATCAATTTGATATCCTTTCTGCCAGTTAGAATCTTCAATGTAGAGAACTGATCCAACATCTAGCTTGATTGACTTCTCAGACTCCATTCTGATGGGCTCTTCTTGTACTTCTACAATTTCTGGGGACGTGCCACGCTGCTGGAAGTGAAATAAACCACTGCCATTCACTCTGGAATCACCCATTTGCCTTTCTATTCTCCTAGCTTGAAGACGAGAACTGTGATCAGCAGCTAAATCTTCAATGGAGTTCTTAGGCACACCAGCATACTGTCTGATAGAATTAAAGGTAGCATAAAGTATCTGCAAGGCACCAATATCTCCCCAGTTAGCATTTCCAAGCTTGTTCCAGATCCTATCAATTGGAGATATTGAAATGCTAGAGTAGTCCTTTATCCAGTCAGCAGCACATTGATAGACATTATCCACATCAAAAACCAACTTACTCACATCACCATCAACTTTCATAACCCCACCATACTGAGAATCAACAAGAAGAACAAAAACAGAATTCATACTATCAGGAATGTCTGATCTGCTCAGGTTTCTAGCGAGCAATACACGGAGTGCAAAGAATAGCGCTTCACCAATAATCGACAGAGAAGGTTGATATTCATTTTCTTTTAAAGCATAACTTTTAATATCCGGGCGCATTAGCACTAACTCAAGAACATCATCCCACTTTCCCTGAGGGTGTCTTGGATTCTTCAACATTATAGCTGTGGCACGAAGCCCCCCGAGTTTACTTTTAGAGATGGCCTGTTCAGCTTGGTAGAATCTTAAATTTGCATTGTACAAGCTTGATATGTAAAAAGGCATATGCTCATCTTCAGACCAAAATGCCTCCCACAATCCCTTTGTACTGGCATGCAAAAAATCTTCAAGTGCAAGATAGGTAGTAGCATCCAAAGTATTTGCTGTCGAAGCATACACAGCACTAGGCATCCGAATCAGCTGCTGAAATGGGATCCCTTCCAAAGCATAATCGAACTTTTGAATGTCTATTAATTCAAACGGAACTTCAAATGCAGGGGATTTGTGGCCTAAAGTTTCATTTGAATCTTCATACCAATTCTCAAGGTGTGTACTGAGAATCTGACTATCGACAAATCTCCGTAGAAACTCTTTTGGGTCTTGAGCCCTTCCACCAGAAGAAATACTGGATTGTTTGGTGCCAGACTCTACTGACTCTTGACTTGGGGAAAAACCTATCACCATAGATAAATAAACAATATAGACGGAGGAAGTGTGTCAATCTTCAGGTCGGTCTTCAATGAAGATTGCTGCTTGGAAAAGTAAATTGGCTTAACTACTGAATAGATACACACGAAAGCAGACCAAGAGAAAGAATCATCTCATTTACAAGATATCATCTTTACATTATTGCTTCCTTTAACAAAAAAATTTGTGGCCATGATGGCCAATCTTAGACACATGAGAAATTCAATAGAAGTATAGAACATTATATTCTTTAATTAAATAAAATGAGAAGTAATTAAAGATATACAAAATATAAGAACGGCAAAATAGACCTCAATACATCGAACTCCCACCATTATATGCAGATGATTGAACAGATGACGAAGTGAAAACAAAATGAGAAGAAAAATATTTGGTTCTACTATAGAGTATAGACCAAGGATCAAGGTTTAGCTTTAGAACATTAAATTACTTCCCTCAATGATAAATTATTTAATCGCTAGTTACTTTGACATATTCTATAAAAAAATATCTTACATGTTATAACAATTGAATAGTTATTTCTTCGATCAAGATATATGCTGCAAACTACTTCAAGTTCTTGCTCCTCGACCAACATTAATACCTACAATAACCTGCATTGTCTCTCTCTCTATTGCTCAAATGCCTTACTGAATAACCTCAAAATAAAAACTGCTATAAGCAAACTAGAGGTCAATACTTCTACTTCTAACAATCTAGATTCTCTTGTGCTCCAAGTTTTACCACCCAAAGTTCAAAAACCAATCTCTACAACCAAAAAACATTAAATCAGAAACTACTGAAGCTTTAGGATGAAGAATCGAGCTCTTTTCACTACTGCTCAGAAACCCAAATAAGCATCAAACAAGAATCAATTTTTTCCACATCCCAAGCAACAGATCAAGAACAAATCTCATTACCAAAATTCAGCTCACACCCATCACTTCATTTACTATAAAAATTGAATCTTTGCCAAAATTCCACTTTTTTTTATCATAATATAAACCTCTATAATTAAATTTAGAAAATGCTCAAGTGAACGCAAGTAAACATGAAGTCAAATCAGCTGAAAATACATTTCAAATAAACCAAACAAGACGGAAAAAATCAGAAAATTATATTATGCTTTTTTATAAATAAGTTACCTTCCATAGAAGAGGGGGTATTGAAATCAGCTCAATTGAATTGAACAAGAAGTGAATAGATCCTATGAATAAGAGGGGTGATTGAATTTTTCCCCTTCTTTCCTCCCCCTTTGTCTTTTTCTTTGAGTGTTCTTTGGACTTGTATGACTAATGAGTGATGATACAGAGTGTTCTTTTCTTTTTTCTCGTTTTTTTTGTCGATTTTTTACACTCCAAATTTAATAATCTAGCGTTTGATTTTTATATCTAAATTTAATAATCACGTTTGACTTTACAATTTTTATGAAGTAAACACAAATAATAATAATAAAATGGTGTAATTTATTATTTAATTTTAGTAATATTATTACATAAAAGTGAGATTAAACACGTGAACTACAACTTTAAAAATAGATTGACTATATATTGAACAAAAACTTCTTAATTATATTGAAATTGATGTATAAAACAACCCATTTGCTTCATTATAAGTAAGATAATTTAGATATAAAGCAAAATTTAAGTTCATTTTCTATACTGTATTAATTAGTATTCTTAAGAATTGAATTTGAGTATCTTTAGAAAGGAGGGAATATTTTATCTTTTGTTGTCTTATTGTTTTTTTTTTTTCTCGATATTCTAATATGAGGATATGCCTTTTGCTCTAACAGGTTAGACTTCGTAGGTAATAATTTGTTTTATTTGCTGACTTTTCATTTTAGATCTTTGAAGGAATAGCATCTTCTTTATTTTAAATTAATAGGGGCTGTTTTTTTGGGGTTTAACAAGTACTATTAGTTAATTAATTATATAGAAAAAACAAGTAGTCGTACTTCTTGTAAGACGAGTGTAATGATTAAGGAAGACTGAGGATTTTTGGAATATGTTTTATAATGATATTTAACTCACTATACTTCAACATAATGATTTGTTTCACAGGATCTTTAGCTAGCTTCATTATGTCATCTAAATTTTATTTTGAAGGCAAACTTTAGAACATGTTCAATATGTTTAGTTTTCATGAAATATGAATAATATACAAATATAAATTTAATGTTTGGCCATGCAACAGAAATAGATCTGCTATATAGACATAAAACATGCAAGAATCGATGAGTAGTTAATCTAATAATTAAGTGGAAAAATGTCTTTTCGTTAATGAGTAAGAACTTCATTTTTGAAATACACTTCAACGCTGAACTGCTGTATTATCAATATATGTGTGAATTATAGGAAAAAAAGAAAAAAAGAAATAGAGTTCACCGTTGAATATAACAAAAAATTAATAGGAATTGATGAAAAATAAAAGGAGAAGAAAAGCATATTGTTACTTACAAAACAAAAAGATATAATGTATTATTTATAAAATAGAACAAAAAGATACCTACGAAACCGATTAAGTTTAAAATCTCAATACTACACAATAAACAAAATGTTGTAAACAATGTACTATTAATGGGCGGTTTACCTGGCTCCGGATTTACATGCTACTTTGGACAGCCGAAGGAAGAAAAAACATCTTGTAAAACAAATAACAAAACAAACAACGTGCAACACAAGCAGCCACTCATGCTACCAAACCCCAAAGGATACAATGGAACTTCACATATACTAATTGTTTCTCCACAACTACTATTTGCTGTAACAATAAATAGGTCGTTTGATTCACTCTTATAGATCATTACTTCAAACTATTACCCAGGAGGAAAATGGACACTTCACAAGTAATGAAGATGAAGATACTATGCTTGCATGGTTTCAGAACTAGTGGAAATTTCCTCAAGAAACAGATCAGTAGATGGGATCCTTGCATCTTTGCCAACTTTGACATGGTAACCTTCCTTTTCCCTCTTTTATATGTACTCGACGAAAAGAAGAAGTATTCAAAATTTCATTGGTCTGCTTCCAGGAGTACCCTGATGGGATACATCCAGCAGGCGGGAAATCAGAGATAGAAGGCATCTTTCCTCCACCATATTTTGAGTGGTTCCAGTTTAACAAGGTATATATACAACAATACTACTATGATGCTACGTTCATTGTTCATTTTCCTACATCTAAACACTAAACTAGAAATGTTATCCGAACAATTCCTTCCACATCAATGGCTTTCCAGGAATTCACAGAGTATACCAACCTAGAAGAGTGCATATCCTACTTATGCGACTACATAACGAAAAACGGTCCCTTTGATGGTCTGCTAGGATTCTCCCAGGTTTTCTACATTTTTCAATAAATCTAAATCTGCAAGAAGCTTACCATTGAGAATCCCAACCAAAGAACTTTTGCTTATGAATTCCATGATGTGATGTCATTCCAAATTTTGTTCTTCACAGGGAGCAGCTTTGGCAGCCCTTTTGCTTGGATATAAAGCTCAGGTGTTTCAGCTAAAACTTGGCACAAATGTCTTGAATAAATAAAAAGTTATGTATTCAAACAATCTATTAATCACGACATGTAAATTGTATAACATACAGGGAAATATATTGAAGGACCATCCTGAATTCAAACTACTAATCTCTATATCAGGCTCAAAATTCAGGAAACCAACTATCTCTAAAGTTGCATATGCAGAACCCATCAAAGTGAAATCAGTTCATCTCATTGGAGAAAAAGACTGGTTGAAATTACCTTCTGAAGAGCTAGTTGCAGCTTTTGAAAAACCTTTCGTCATAAGACACCCTCAGGGCCACACCGTTCCAAGATTAAGTAAGTGGTCCGTATCATTTTATTAAGATTAGGAACATCGCATAACAGGGAACCATTGGCAGGACCTCCTGAATTTATTGAAATGACACCTGACCACTCCTTAATTAAACAAAATCTTTGGAAGTGTCATGCATTGACCCCCACAAAATTTATATTATATATTCAGGCATACTACTGCAGCAGTTTACTTCTAAATTTGAACTCTGCCATTCAAAATATGCTTTTGAATTTTCTAATGTTGTTTACAGGTGAGCAAGATACCAGCACATTAAGCCAATGGACTAATGAATTTCGCGTTCTCACAAGTATAAGCATAAACAACGTGAAAAACGCTGATAATGGATCCTCAGAGGTCCAAACAAAGTCTACTGGGATTGCGAAAACAGAAGCTGAATCCCTTGAGATGTGAACCAAGAAACATTTGGAAATGAAGATGATGGAAGTCATGCTATTTCGTAAACACTAAGAAGGATACCGATGCTTAAATCTCTTTAAATATTGATGGAAACATTATCATCTTTCCATGTGTGGTTAATCTATTATATTAATGAGGATTTCAGTAGTATATATACTTGAAAAGCTACAAGGAGAATTACTCGAACTATACATGTGGAAGCATATAAATACAAAGAGATAAATAACTACTCCTTTAAGTTAGCTATTGGAGGGAACGATAGCTAGAATTAATAAAAACTAAAATTACTACAAGTGTTCAGGAAAAGGGAAAGACAGAAAAAGGAAGGCCAACATTTATTAGAAAATAAGCAGCATGAATAAGCAGCTATAGTGATTTTAAAGTAGTGTGTTATAGCAACAGCAGAATGCCAAACCTGCTGAAATAGAGAAACAGAGAAGGTCCAAAGATTCAGTTGTACTAACTGGCTGAATGTAAATTCTATCAAGCCATTAGAATAATTTTATACAATTCAAAAATTCTTGTTCGAACGTAGAAATACTACCCAAGTATTTAAGAGTACAATTCTCTCACCTACTGACCTACCAAACTTATGAAGGTCTTAATCATAAATTCATAATGTTAAACCTCTGTATTTCATGATTTATTGGTTCCACAAATTTCTTTAATGTCTTTTTACTACCAGGTATAAATGATTGACTGAAGAAAGTGAACTTTTAGTTAAAGTGGATATAAAGTTAATATGCTATATTTAAAGCATCATAGATTAACAAGTAGCCATTATCTTTAAGGTTATATCACTTAAGGTACAAACCACTAAAGATCACTAGTAAAAAAACTCAAAATTGCTGCTTTCAAGATATCTCATTCCTTTCTTTTACACATTTGATAATCCAATCAGGAGCTCTTCGACAATTCATCAAAAAATGGATCAACTTACAGATGTTATTAAGTTTCATCTTTGAACTCAACAATTTGTTGAAGTGAGCCAACATCCTTGTTTTGCATTTGCTAGAAAATCTCAACCCGGTTGCTGAATCTCTTTTCCTATCAGCCAAGGAATTCCAATCTTGCGCACACTTACAGGAAATGAGTTTTATAGAATTGCACAACCTTTGGGTGTGCCCTAATTTTTGCAGCATCAAACCCGGATAGATGTAGTCCAGAAAAACTTTTTACGCGTGAAAGAGCAACATACACCATCGCAGGGCCAAAAGCGCGTTTGAGGTCAGTATGGAGACTGTCAAGTGTCATGCCCTGGCACTTGTGAATGCTCATAGCCCATGCCAGCATCAATGGTATCTGCTTTCTTTGTGCGACAACTTTATCACCATCCATAACTAGCCAGGTTTCTGGACTAATTTCCATTTCTGGCCCTGAATCAAATTTCACCACAGGTAAGTAATTGCCATACTCACACATGCTACGAATGTCCATGTCATTCTTATCCATTGGATGCAAGTAAAAATTGAAGCGTGTTATTGTCCCAGTGGATCCATTTACTAGTTTTCCAGATATATTCAGATTTTTAACTAGCATTACTCTTGCACCAACACACAATTCCAGCCTCTCAACTGCAATCCCCTTGTCAAGCAGCCTCTTCCAGTGGCCTTCGCCAGTATCAAAAGCATTATAGGCAACAATATTACTAGCCAAGCTCTCCATTTTAATTTTGTTCACCCTCTTGACATCTTCCGTGTGCGGAAACAGCTGGACAACTGATGGATCCGGCACTGATTTTGAACTACGTTTCTCGAGGATTTCCATGCTCTCAGGATTAACATCTCCTTTACGTATTTCTTGAAGCACCTTTATGAGTTGAGGATCTGCCTGCCTGAAAATCTTGGTAAGCTCAATATGCAAGTCAAAACTCTGATTCCAACAATCAGCTTCAAACGCAAACACCTTTCCGTCATTTTCTACCTTGTTCATAATCGGAGGTAGCTGAAAAAAATCTCCACTAACAACCAACTGTATCCCACCCCATACCTTTTCCTCACTTAAACTACCTCCACTTTTTATCTTCCGCGCAATGTACTCAAGACATTCAAACAACTCATGCGAAATCATACTAATCTCATCAATAACCAGTGACTCAACTAGAGACCATCTATAACAAGCCCTCGCATTCAACATAACCCGTTCTAGCAACATTTCACGAGACTTGCTATTCCCTAATCCAATACCAATCCCAGCAAATGAATGAACTGTTTGCCCATTAAGACCACACGCCGCAGTCCCAGTAGAAGCCGTAACAAAAACAGTTCCTTTCGGGTGAATCTTCTTAAGCCTCTTAACAACATTATTCATCAACACAGTTTTCCCCGTCCCAGCAGAGCCAGTAATGAAAACAGACTGACCATTTGAAACAGCATCCAATATCAGTTTTTGCTCATCTGTCCACCTAATTCTAGTCCTTTTAGGTATTGTAAATTCAGTTTTACTCTTTTTGCTCTTACCACTATCATTATTCAGCAACTTCTTGCCATAAGTCGAATATGTTATACATCTGCAGCCTCTACAAATACTATAACATCTATATGATGCTAATGTTGAATGCAAAAAAACCATCTTTGCTTAATTTTATGTAAAACTTCTCATAACAGAAATAAATTGGCTACAATCAAATTTGTGACATTTTTTACTCAACGCAACCTATTTAAAATATTCAAACACGGGTTAAAGAAATTACAGTATATGTATATGTTTAAATGCATTTCGTTGGATTCAGAATCAAGAATCACCTGATTTTAGGTAGCACCCACTTTGTTGTAATAACTCAGAATTTCAGTCACTTTAGTGCAATGGGCCAATCTTGTTTATTTGAAGTGGACAATTGTGGACTTATGGTGGAGCCGTGGAGCTAATGAGCTCTTATCGGCCTGGGCTCGTTAAATCCAGGACCAGAACTCGACAAAAATAAAACGAGTTTAAGTTGAATCAGAATTGTTAGACCTCTTATTCGGGTTGGTTTTGATTTTTTAACTGGGCCTGTTAATCTGGTTATTTAAAATATGCTATTTTTTATTTATTTATTTTGAAACATGTTTATGATTTAGTAAAGTTCTTTCAAAAATTTTGATGCGAAAAAGGGAATACATTTGAAATGTAGCGAAAGGGGTGTCTTCATACTAGTGGACTAACTTGCACCCCATCGAGAGATCGACTCTCACCGTCTCACATACCTAGGATGGGATGTTGGACAATAATTATGGAACATCTTAATTATATATGTTAGAACTTTAGACTTTAGACAATTTTTAATTCTTATGATTGAGAAAAAGAGTCTTTTGCTTTACGAGATTGACCATTCATTCAATCATTTTCAATCGACATTACACATGCCATAGATTAAGGAAAATGGACGAAATGAGATATGTTAGAACTTAGCATTTTTCATGCAATTAAATTAAAGGCTTATTTAGTTATCTTCTTATGATCTAACTAATGGTCTAAGGAAAATTCGAACCTTTTTCACAAATTTAGTGTTCCGTCGCTTCAACTTTGCTTATCTAATTATATAAAATGGATACTTAAAATGGGATTTTAATTTTTATTATATCACTCTTAGTAGATAATGGGGCGGTCGGAAGGAGGAAGTATATATTATGGACACTAATAGATCAATTATGTACTTAAGTAACAAACAGAGAGTGTAATAACAATTAACAAGTAGCTTAGAAGCATGCATGCGTACTGTCTCTTTTCATAATTACCATGTTTCTTTAAGGTACGAACATTTGATAGTCACTCTCCATCATTTTTGTCCTACATCGGATGCTTCATTTTCACTCTTCACACTTTAGATTTGTAATAAATTTATATTCTTTTCATTTTACTAGTAGTGGAGAGACCAGATACAAATAATACAATTTACTTTTTCCTTTTGTAATTTCAATTATTCAGTGGAAGATCTACAAAGTATCCATAAAAAGTTGAATGGCAGGCAAAAAGAATTGAAAAAAAAGAGAGCAAAAAACATAATAATATTAAGCATAATAATAATAATAATCGAGTGCAGAACGTAATAATTTCTTTACCGTTTGTTGTCTTTTAGGTGGTTGACTAGTCTCTTTCTATTATTGCATTGTTTTTTCTTTATTTGACAAATGAAATTAACACAAAGGTAACAAATTCATTACAATACTACATGCTTCTTGAACAAATGTTGAAGAGGCAAGATAGTTTACTCTCTTCCTCTCGCCGAGAAACGCCGCAGCCACAGAAACACCATGTCGCTGTCGCTTCTGTTGGTTGCATGTCCGGCATCTTTCACTTGATTTCTAAGTACCAAAAGAAGAGTAAACGCCTTACTTCAGGTCAAGTCTCGTGCGTGTACCATTTCATTGTCTTCTTTTCCTTCTTTTATTTTCAATGTATTTGGATCAATCGAATATTTTACTTATGATCATCGAAAAAGTTAATCTGATTTATTTCGTATCCTTCGAAAATTGAGAAAAATTGTCTTTATTAGGATGCTTAACATTGACATTATTGTATTTCAATTTTATTCTAATTTTCAGGTAGAAAACACAACAAAACTAACATAAGCAATGGCACTTGTTCATCTCCCAAAAATGCTAATAAGAAAGTCTTAAAGACTACTACAGAGGTGGCAAGGAGTCCATCAACCACCCTCCGGCCAGAGACATGTGGTTCGAAAGGCCACCGGAAACAGCCAACGTTGGTGGCGAGGCTAATGGGGTTGGAAGACATCCCAGGAAATAATATGTCCCCATGCAATAATAATAATAGTAAGGTAGTGAAAAAGGAAGAGAGTGATGAAGGAAAGAGGAGGAAGTTGTTGCAAGCATTGCAGAGATGCAATGATGATCTTGCAACGCTTAGGAAAGTTATCAAGAATGTGCAAGAGGTGGAGAAAAGTGTTCAGCCACCGGATACGGTGGAGGAGGGTGGTGATAGCGAGCACCAACGGCTGAGCCGTGCTTGTGTGATTGACCAAAGATTTCGTTCACCAACAATTAACAAGCCTCTACCAACTAGTCCTGCAGGTTAGTTTATCATTCTATTACTCCACTAAATATTATAAATATATGGCATCTAGAATCCAAATATGTAACTAAAGTATGTAATAAATGTGGCCAAATTGGTAGAATAGGTATAAGCTTGTGATCACGTGGTCATGAGTTCGATTCTTCCTACTAATATTTTCTTGATCGAGTCTGTTACACAAAATTTTGCTGTGTCAGCACGCATTCTATAATCAAGTAACGAGTGCGGATTCCCGTTATACAATGTGACGTAGAAGCTAATTGAAAATAAAACCTCAATTAAAGATGAACTGTGCTAAAAGCGATATTCTAGATGAAGCATGACATATCTTTGGCAAAAGAAAATGGATGTAGCATTATTACAACCTCGGTTTTCATGCCAACTTTCTTCTATCTAGGACCACCACTATCCTTTGTTGTGTGTTCATTTCCAATTTTTTCCACTTTACCTTGTGTATTACCTTATCCTTTATGTATGTCATTATTAGGTGACAATTGACATGATCGATTACCAAATTAATTACCATATATTTATTAATTCGATTATTGTATTCTTTCCATCTCTAAAAAATTATTGTCATTCGGCTAGTTTTAACGTCTCAACTATATAAAACACAACTACACATATAAAATCAATAAAATCTTATAGTAATATTATGTAAATAATGTATACATACATTACAAAAAGAGTCATGCAATGTTGCATTGTTAATAATGATGTCTGGTGACTGGTGTGGATATTAATGAACAAGATTTTCTCAAATCAATGGAGTGATGGGTACCAACAAATTCACAAGATTCATGTTTTTTTCCCTTTTTATTGTTTAATGAAGGGGAAGAGACACCTCCGCCATGCAAGCCGGCACCGACGTCGAGGAAGAACCCTAGACATGATGATAGTATTGAAACATACTTCTTCCACAAGAAGAGTTTAACTAATAATAAATCATGGGATATAAAGCATGAAATATCATCATCCGAATCGAAACCTGGGAGCAGCAAAGCAATGATAGAGAGTGTGGAACAAGTTTGTATAGACATTGCTTGGGGAGAAAAGAGAGAGGCTGCAAAAATAGGTGTAATGGTTCAAGAATGCATATGGAAAGATTTGATTGAAGAAATTGTTCAAGATATGACTGGATCTTGGATATATGTCTTGCCCTTTGAAGCATGCAGGAGGAGGCTAACTTTTTTCTAATTTAGATTTCATCATTTGATGTACCTTTATTTAGACTACTTTTTTTTTCTAATTATTTAGTCTATGATATTTTTCTGCAATAGTAAATAAGTCTTACCAGTATCACTCATTAGAAAGCATAGACTGCAACCTGCAACCTTACGATATGACATTTGAAGAGCAAACTAATTTATCAACTTCCTAACCGCTATTTCATGTTCGATGCAAGCGATCAGACTTCAATTTGACAGCATTATCTAGTGGCACAATGCAGAGAAGCTCGTGCACAATGTACGTATTCTTTATGAAATATAGCATCATAACAGGGATTCCTTAAAATTCTAGTCTTCAACTCCACAATTATAACAGAAGCAGCTGGAGGATTGTTCACAGCTGCACCGAGTCTCCTAAGCACAACAGATAAGATGAGCTTATAATTCCCAGTCTACAAGTTATCAAGATGCAAATATTTGAAGGGGCCTTCAGCAACGACATGCCTCAACAAGGCCGTTTATTTGAGATCTAATACTAGTATTAGTCACCTTAATGTTGGTGCTGTATCATGGTTTTGGTAGCGGATCTAGGCATCATCGCCAAAGATAAGATGAATCTCCTAATCTTTTATTTTCAATATGTATAAAAAGAGTTACACACCAGAAACAACTTGCAAAGAAACCACAAATGGACAACTGACGACGACTGACAGATAGCAAACAAATTTAGGCACTCGATCTCATTTACTTCGACAGATGAAAGGATATAATGGAAATTCACATGATTTATGCAGTAACTAACCTGCGGCTATTTTGGCTGGCATAGGTGAATAAATTTTTACCGGCTTGACTCACAACAGCAGAAAGCTAATGGAATTAGTATACCAAGTAAACATAATTCATGAACAATGTTCTTTTTTAAAAGCATATAATATAGTCTTTGAGAAGTAGAGAATGTTAGAGAGCTATTACAATGGAAGTCTAAATGGAACTTCTTACTGAATAGTAGTCAGCCAAGTGCATTCTTGTGCATAACAGAATAAAACCAACATAACCCCAAGGCATTCCATCATTTGGTAGTAAAGATATGACCTTTTCGAGGCTATAAGAGTTGAGAAGTATCTGTACCTGGCATCATATTGCTAAATCTCATTTCAAAAACTACATCTTATACTTGTTTTTAGCTCATTTGTCTTACCATTCTTGATATCTTGGATCAACAGTAAAGCCATACATGTCCACCTTGCTACATATCAAGAGAGCACATTCGAGGGTTCTCAGTCCAGTTTCCTTAGAGGATGAACCCAATGTTGTTCCCAACAAGAGATAGATGGGTTTAGAGTCGGAACTTCCTACACTACAATAATTGGATTTTATTAAGATGAATGGATGTTGAATTAAGTATATCGTCCCAAGCAAGCTAAGACTGTAATGACTAGAGCATAGCAACAGCTCATTATTAATTACATTTCGTGTGCTTTGTTTTAATGATCAAGTTTAACATGACAACAAGCCTAAGCATCCTTGTTTAGATTAAGTAAAAACCATGCAATATTGTACTTATTGAAATCTGTAGTAGAAACTAAGACTTTGATATATAGTTCAGCTGGGTATAAACATTTCATGATGTTGCATATCATATGACTGATGATATATACTAGTACACGACAAATATGGGGAATTATATGTATGTAAATTGTAAGTACATAAAAACAAACAAAAAAGTGGTTATGGTTGATCGCTGGAATGCACCACTTAATTATCTTGGACTCCATAGGAACTGGAAATACTAGAAGAAGAATAAAAAAGTAAACTAGCATACTAAAAGAATGAATGCTCACAGTTACCTGCAAATGTGATAGGTGTTGAAGTAATGCCCACTCAGTATGGTTGCCTTCATAATCAGTATGTTTATGACTCACTGAGTGCTGTCATATTTGTGCTTCCTGCAAGCTTAACTCTGAAAGTTGCACGACTCGAATCTGGAATATCATCTGTTACAATTACTAATTGACATGGATCGACTTTACTTACTTCGTCGTCGTTGTATACTAGACTCAATCCCCATCTAAAAGAGGTGTCCACCATATCTGTACAAAAATATCTTCTCGAATTCAGCTCGAGAAGAGTAAATTCGTTTTGTCCATCCCAACCTCTTATATCCCTCCTAATATTATTAACAGGTACATACGTGACCACTACGTGTAATGACCCAGGGCAACACCAATAATCGTAGTCGTCATCTAAATGATCATATTTGTTCTTCAAATCAACATTTAGACCGCTTATAACAAATCCTTTGAGTTTATGTTCAAATGACGGAGGAAGGAACACAGTGACGGAATTTCTACGGAATTGATACTGGAACCAACTTGCTATTTTCCTTCCTTGAACACTAACTGTGAAACATTCTTCCCTTTTCCGCAACATGTTGGGCATTTCCTCCTTTAAATCATTAAAACCACAACATTCTATAGTCAGTCGTCGCCACAAAAGATTAGTAATTCTT
This sequence comes from Echium plantagineum, assembly GCA_003412495.2. NCBI lineage: Eukaryota > Viridiplantae > Streptophyta > Magnoliopsida > Boraginales > Boraginaceae > Echium > Echium plantagineum. Next base: position 6,494,770 of record CM016566.1, on the reverse strand, counting down.
CTTGGGCTTTGACTTCTACATGAGTGTAACTTTCCGAAAGGCGAATTGAGTTGAAACTAAAACTTAAAAATTAATCCAGGTGGGTCATTAAGTAATAAAGGTGGATCACACAAAGTAAAAAGTTCTAAATAAAAAGGAAACAGAAAAGAGTGGAGATATTACGTACACAATTAAAAGAAAATGAAAAGAAGTGGAGACATTACATACCCATTCTGAGAAGGCATGAACGATCTCCTGTGGAACTATGTCAGACTTTTGATGAAGTTCCAAGTGACACAAATGTTGATATTTGTCAAGTAAATCCACTAAATTAAAACAAATCCAACCTGTTAAGATGGTGCAGTCCCTTATGACTAGGACCTCTATTCTTGATAACAGAAATTCAGGTATTTCTTCTAAGCTTTTGCAATATCTAAAGTACATCTGTAACCCAGAAATTTGCCCTTCGCCTTCAGCACCAATCAATTGTTTTTGCCTTTTGCTTTGCCGGAAAGGAGTTTCATCAACTATGGTTTCCTCAAAATACTTCAACGATCCACTGGAGATGCGAACTCTTTGGAGTTGAGGACCTAAAAAGTTTATTGGTAGTGTAAGCAAAAACTCACAATGTATCATGCTTAAGATTTTAAGGCTAGTGGCTCGCCCAATCGACCAAGGCACAGTCGTTATCTCTGTTCCGTCCAGTTTGAGTCTCACTAGATGATTCACATTTCCCGTCATATCTGGAAAACTCTGTAATCTCGTATAAGAGAGATATAGTTCTTCTAAAGAATCCATTGACACAATTCGCGGGAACTTTTCAAGCTTGGAGCAATTTGTTAAGTTTATGGACTTAATCCTCTTGTGAACTCCAAGGGATGAATGGACTTCTAGTAACTCTTCTGAACGAGAAAGATCTAATTTCTGCAAATATGGCAAATGAGAGAAGTCCATCGTCCACATAATACCACTATCAGTTATTTCAAGGTTAACTAGTCTTGGAAAACTAGTTGCCACTACTTGAAGGCTTGTGAATTCCTCCTTGTGTGGCCAACATCTTAACATGAGCTCCTGAAGAACAACGGTGTTTCCTACTATCGATGTAGGTAGACCATCTACATATGTGCTCCTTAAATTTAGTATCCTCAAAGAATCCACGTTCCCATAAATTTCTGGAAATTTTTGTAAATTTGTAGAAGATAGATCCAGGATTTCTAAGGACTTCATATGACTAATCTTTGGAAAAGCCTCTAACATAGCACATCTTGCCAAAATTATAGGCTTTATCTTCTTGTGGTTTCCAAGTGAGGGATGGACATATACCAACATTATAGAAAAAAATAGATTTAGTACTTCCAAATTTGGCATATGGGAGAAGTCTGGTGTTTCTTTAATTTGACTACATTCCATATGAAGATGGACAAGGCTAGTAGGGTGGAAGCTCTTTGGTAAAAAATGCCCAGGGTAACCAATCCAAAAGAACCACCTGAGTGTGTTCCCGAAGGGTTGACAGTCATTGATGTCTTCGTATTCCTCAAAAAAGTCCCCACAAAGATGAAGGAAATTCAGTTTATTCATGTTTCTGGAGATCGCCTTCCATCCTAAATTAGTCTTCATGACATCATTATCAAGGAGTTTATCAGTACGAAGACATATCCGTTCAGCTTCAGAGGATACCTACAATAATGTTAAAACGAATAGAATGATATCAAATTTATATTTAGTTGGAAGATGTCTCATATAAATATGCTGAAATTAGGTTCAACTTACTGTGATGTCTGAGAACACCTCCAATATGTCTTTTTTCAGCCAAAGACGACTGCATCTCCTAACATCCCAATTGGATCTTTTACGGACAATATACCAACCCATCTCTTGAAGCAAGTCATGCATTTCAATGTGATATATTTGTTGGCCATTCATCGTTACATGAATAAGTGACTTTTCAGAAAGTACCTGAATCCCTTCCTTGGGGTGCAACTCAAGACTTTCAAGGCGTTCTTCCACTTCATCTCTAGAATATCCTCTAAAGAAACATGCAATATCAAGAAATATATTTTGTTGAAGTACACTTAACTCGTTAAAGCTAATGTGCAACCTAGAAATAATTTCATCATCAGGAATATCTTTTAACCTATTCAATGTGCTCTCCCAAACACATGTATCTCTTCGGTACAAGTGACGCCCCAACACTCGAAGAGCTAATGGGAGACCACTAACATACCTCAACACCTGATATGAAAGCTCTTTGTAATTTTCAGGCGGATGGTCGTCCTTGAAAGCATAAAGACTGAATAGATGAAGAGCTTCCTTCTCAGGTAATGTTTGAACATCATATTTTACAATATGATCTTCATTAATTATGTGTTCATCCCTGGTTGTGATGATAATTCTACTACCTCCACCAAACCAATCACATTGATCAGCCAGAACGTTTAGTTGTTCTACATTATCTACATCGTCAATGACTAAGAGAACTTTTTTAAACTGCAACCTCTCCTGAATCATGCTACTTCCTGTGACCACATCTCGTATACCCTCAAATTCTGTTTTCAAGACATCGGAGAGAAGGTACTTTTGTAAATTCTCCATTTTATTCTTGCTTTCCTTCACATCTTGAAGAAAACAACTACCTTCAAATTCGTGTTTACAATCTTCAAATATAACTCTTGCAGTAGTTGTTTTTCCGATACCACCCATTCCCCATAATCCTATGAAGAGAACTTCATTGGGTTTGCTGTACATCAACTCTTTTAATTCTGATATACGAGACTTTATTCCAACCACGGATTTTCTAAATTTAGAAGCTTTCACGGGCAATAGCCTTAAGATCTTATCAGCAATCTCCTTTATGTATGATGCTTCATTTCTGACAATCAAAGGTATAAAGTAAAATTTAAGTTATACTTGCATTATCTACTTAGCTTCTACTAATAATCATCCTAAATGTATGAATAAACCACAATAGAGATGAGATTGATAGTTAAAAAGAGCTACTTTTCCTATTCCTAAAAGATCGTCCATTTTTCAGTCAAATATTAGGAAATTTTCATGCAACTATTGTCTGAGCAACAATTAATTTATCAGAAAGATATAGTTGACTATGATTTTTTATGACAAAATCCAACCATTTCAATTGACTGACTAAATACAAGTCAATTAGCAACATAGGCAATTCATGATATACGTATAAAGTAATTGATAGTGAGATAATAAAGATGACGATGTAAAAACGAAAACGTCAATTGAATAAACTTGAGCTTACTGTCCACGGATCTCATCTCCTGCTAGATTTGCTAGTTGTGTTAAAGCTTCTCTCCAACTCTTGACCATATCACCATCATCTTTGAAATTGACCTCATGACTTGAAAATGCTTGAAAGAAGCTATTTTCTTGCTTGCGGACATCACGTGCCTCAATATGATAAAATATCGGCAAAACAACGAGGTGGGACTTTTTATTACATTCCATGATTTTGACCAATTCATTCAAACACCAAGTAGACCAACCATAATTACTAGACAACACAACAATGGCAATTCTTGATTCTTGTATGGCTTTGGCGAGTTGGATTGAAATTGTTTGACCCTTTTGTAAATTGTTTGCATCGAAATAAGTCCGGATTCCTCTTTCTTTAAGGGCAGAGTGAAGATGACTAACGAAGTTGTTGCGAGTGTCTTCTCCTCGGAAACTGATGAAAACTTCATTCGGACATGGTTGATTAGAGCTTGAAGATGCCATTTTCTGGTTTCTCGTTACTCAACCGAGTGGGTTCAGTTAGATTTAGTGTATATAGTAGCAAATGAGCCACCAAACCTTTTGTTTTTACTTACGTAACACTTTTTTACGACCCACTGTATTATACTTTTATAAATTACTCCCTCCGTCACTAAATAATTGTCACATTTTGACTTTTCATGGCCAACAAAATAAGAATTGAAACGTAAGTATCTATTATTTTACATGCGAAAAAATTATAAAAAATTGATATTTCAAAAATATATAATGAGACGAATCTAACAAGATCCCACAAGACTATATTATTCCTTATCATTTGATGAGAATTTATGATCAAATTTTGTAATGTTTAACCACCAAAAGTCAAAATGTGACAATCTTTTACGGAGCGGAGGGAGTATAATTTTGTTACTATTTTTTTACTAGTTACTCCCTCCGTTCCTAAAAGATTGTCACATTTTGACTTTTGGTGGTCAACAAAACACGATTTAAATATAAATATCTATTATTCTACATGTGAAAAAATTATAAGAAGTTAATATTTTAAAAATATATATTGAGACGAATCTAACAAGGTTCCACAAGACTATATTATTTCTTATTGTTTAATGGTAATTCATGATCAAATTTTGTAATGTTTGACTACCAAAAGTTAAAATGTGACAATCTTTTAGGGACGGAGGGAGTATAACATAAGATTTGAACTCATCGCGCAAGCTCTTTTACGATGCACACGTTTATTAAAATGGCCGAATACACATAATGTGCATCCAATCTCCAAATATAAGTCAGAAAGAATGAGTCGCCAAAATGGTTTCTACCATCACAAATTCACAGTATATGTTCATTTGCCTACGTTGCATTGTTTAAAATGCAGCTGGCACAAAAAGAATAAGACAATATTGATGATATATTTTATTTGTATACTTTCGTCCGTCTTTTTTATTTGTCTTTGAAATGACTAAAATGCATATACGATAATAAAAGGACGTACCTGGTATTAATTGTTATGTCTGATTTGTGTGGATATAAAATACAAAATTAAATGTTTCTTTAAACTACAAAAATTTATTAGTGGTATTCTTTTGTTGACGAGAATCTTGTTGATTGTTACATGGATGATGATACTTTTATACAAGATCTTTTCTGAATTATAAGATGGTGACTCTTTGAGTTATAAAATATGTACTATCTTTTCATATGGGTGTGATCTATACTCGATTAATAAAAAAATTCTACATCGACCATAGCATATCTATTCATAGTTGGAGTTCTACTTTCTTCCTTCAACTGATTAAACTACGGAGTACTAATTTTGCAGTATATTGCAAATTAATGTCACCTAATCATTCTACTTTTGTATAATTAATTAATAGCTAATTTTTAATTCAATCTTTTTAAATATAATAGAAATGCGGTATGAGGTGAGTTTCATTTTTGTAGTTGAATACAATAGTTTGCAAAAAGACAACTAATATTTTAACAATCAAATAGGATCCTTATTAATGGTTAATTTGATCATATATATTTCAAATCAGTCACTGTTTGATCACACATGTTTCAAAATGTTCCGTTTAATCATGTAAATTTCAAAAAGTGACCCATCAGGCCACTCCTTCAATTACTGTTAACTCCTCCGTTAACGGTATCACGTGAGGGGTAAAATAGTCATTTTAGATCAGTTTTGATCAATTAAATTGGATTGATTGTTCATTCGGTCATACGTGTTTCAGATCATTCACCATTTGATCATACATGTTTCTGAATGACTCATTTGATCATACATGTTTCAAAAATTGATTCATTTGATCATACATGTTTTGAAAATTGATCATTTGATCATACATATTTCAAAAAATAACAATACCTAAACAATTTATGTTTATTATGAAAATTGAATCTTGATGTGATTTGAATATGATGGATATGGCGATCGTGGTTAAACTAGAGGAGATAGTCAGAGGAACAACGTCGCAACTCAAGTTGGCAATGGTGGTTGAGTAAGGTGGGGATGAAGATGGCTACTCAACCACCATTGTCAACTTGGGTTACGACTTACGACATTGTTCTTTTTACTGGACCTCCCGTATTATCCATGATCATTATTTCCATCTCATTCAAATCACACTACGATTCAATTTTTATAATAAACATAAATTATTTAGATATTGTTATTTTGTTGAAACCTGTTTGATCAAATGAGTCAATTTTTGAAATATGTATTAGTCATTCAGAAATATGTATAATCAAATGGTGAATGGTTTAAAACATGTATGACCGAATGAGCCATTAGCAAAATTTAGTTTCCTCAAAACTGATCTAAAATGACTATTTTACCCCTCATATGATACCGTAACAGAATAATTGACGGAATGGCCTGATAGGTCACTTGTTGCAACATGCATGATCAAATAGTACATGTCGAAACATGTGTAATCAAACGATGAATAATTTGAAACATGTATGATCCAACGGGTCATTACTCATTAGTCTAATAATAAATGATCAAAATTCAAAGATGGTAAATCAAAATATTCTAGAACTAACGTTATTTAATGCAATAGTAACCGACTATTTGGGTGTTTATAGTGGATCCCGTTTATAACGCCATACATACAAAGACCAATGTTGACTAGTCTCCGTTAAGTGTTAACCCTGTTATATGTCTTCGTCTAACCTCTGAAATCTAAGCTCCTCAACTACCCCAAATCACCAAAAAAAACACAGCAACAGCAACAGAATCATGGGTATTTGGACAACCATAACAGAGACCATTACTCTCTACACAGGTCTCTCCCCAACCTCGTTTTTCACCATCGTAGCTTTGATGTTTGTCACATACAAAGTAGTCAGCGGCATGTTTGTTTCATCCGATGATCATTCACAACTCAAGAATTCCAATGAGTTCGTTATTCGTGAACCTGTCCAGCTTGGTGATGTTACTCCTGAGGAGCTCCTAGCTTATGATGGCTCTGATCCAAATAAGCCCTTGTTGATGGCTATCAAAGGCCAGATCTATGACGTTTCTCGTTCAAGGTTAGTGTTGGGTTTTTTTGTGTATGTTTTTGTTGGTTTTGTCTTATGGTGGATTGAGAATTCAGTCTTAAGTTTGTTAATCAAGAAAAATGTTGAGCTGGTATGATTGATTTGTATGATTTTGTTCCAGAAAGTTGCCCAAAAATGTGTTTAAGCTTCTTGTGTATAAAGATTTTAGCTTTTCTTTAAAAAAGGTTGAGCTGATGTGAGTAATTTGAATGACTTTGTTCAAGAAAGTTGCCCAAAAGTGTGTTTTTAAGTTTCTTGTGTGTAAAGATTTAAGCTTTTTAAAGGAAAATGTTTTGCTGATTTGAATAATTTGTATGTTTTGATTAGGGTTATATAATTAATGCTGGTGGGAAGTTTATAGAGGCTAGAAAGTTGCCCAAAAGTGTGCTCAACCTTCTTGTGCTTTAAAATTGAAGCTTTTTATGGAAAAATGTTCAACTGATGTGAGTTGTTAAATTTTATGTATTTTATGTTGTTGTGATGCCGTAGAGATGGCTAGAATGTTGTCCTAAAGCATGTTGAACCTTTCTTGAGTTAAAAAAAATGCAAGCTTTCTAAAGAAATTGTTTAGCTGATGTGGGTGATTTTTGAATGTTTTGTTCAATATTATTATGCTGCCGTGATGTTTGTACTTCATAGAGTTTGCTAAAAAAATTCCGAAAGTGTGCGTGTTTAAAGCTTCTTGTGCTTAGACGATCAAGCTTGTTAAGCAAGATGCTCAGTACTATAGATTAGGAATTGGTTGTAGTTTAGAATGCTAGCATACATTTTGAGCTCAAATGTGTGTGTGAATATTGTTAGATATGTGTGGACTCTGAATTAAAGAAAAGTAAGACCACCTATAACTAGTTGTGTGTTGAAGGAAAGGTGTGGAATTTCTGATCAGGGGATATTGAATAAACTAATTTTTGCAGTGGTAACCTCTCCCTCCACCTTCAAATCAGCAATCACCAACCACCAAGACCGTCACTAATTTTTTCAGCTTTTTCAAGAAATGGTTTTTCACGTTGCAATGCCTAGAGATATTATATTTATCTCATTTGTTATGCCCCTAACTTAAATTTAGAATGGTTTTTCTAGTTTGATTCCGTAAGTAGTATATTCCCAGCCATCATTAGCCTTAGTGGGAAGCAGTACTTGCCTCAGACCACAAAGCCAAATCATCTACCTCAGTTTTCACCCGGTTATGAAAAAACAAATTATAGGATTTGTGGAACTTGTTGCTGTTCTTGCTGAAAGTTATCCTTGGGGGGAAGCTCATCATGGCAAAAGTTTGCTTATCGAATTTGTCTAAATTATTAGAAATTAGGATTCATTTACTATCTATTTGTGACCTCTTTGAACCTATTGTTACAGTCAGATCAGCATCTTCAGCCACACAATAAAATATTAACTTGTGGCATGAACATTAGTCAATGAATATGTTAGTGAAGGTCCTTCAAAAGAAGTTCGAAGGGTGGATCGTCATCAAACTAAATACTTTTGAAAAATGATAAGATTCCAATTTAAAACCCTCAAGGAAAAGATCAAATATACCTTCCTGTTGTAACCTGAGTAAGGTTGGGTGCCATCTTCCGACCCAAATTAGGTGGGAGCCTCTTAAAGAGGCATTGGGGCATGAGTTGTTGATTTAGAAATAAGATAAAAATCAGATCTCCCCATCAAGGAAGTGGTGTTGAATCTACTTCGGTTTTGTATTAATGCATGCTAATTGCTCACTGCAAGGGTAGATCTGCTAGAACTTTATGCTTATTGCTCACTGCAAGGACATTGAATATAGATTGTGTTTGTATGAATATAGTTTTGTATACTTCTTTACTTATCATGGTTCTTTCTTATCTATGCTCCAGAATGTTTTATGGCCCTGGTGGGCCATATGCTCTATTCTCTGGTAGGGAAGCAAGCCGAGCCTTGGCTCTCATGTCGTTTGACCCTAAAGACCTCAACGGAAATCTGGAAGGACTCGAGCCTTCAGAGCTTGAAGTCTTACAAGACTGGGAATACAAATTTATGGAGAAGTATGTTAAGGTTGGCCAGCTTGTTCAGGAAAAATCTACTAATAATGAAGCTATAAATGAAGATCAAGAGACCAAAAATGAAGATCAGGAGACAAAAACTGAAGATCAGGAGACAAAAAATGAAGAACATAATTCACAATGAAGCATATTTCAGCTTTTTATTATCAGGATCAATGAGGTACTTTGTTGTATTAATATCAACACATAGCTTCATATGGTAGCTGGTTTGATGTATTATGGTGTGTAATATTGGATAGCCTATATGTTTTATTTCACAATAAAACCTCTAGTTTTCAGCAATATTCTGCAACGGAGTTTCTGACTCGTTCAAACATTATGGTTCATGTTACTCCTTATAACAAGCTTTTAGGGGGCTTTTTAATTTCATATGTATAAACTTTTTTAGTTTTATTTTTGCTAGGATATACGCGTATTATTAACAACGAGATGACTTTCGAACAATAGGCTATTTCATTATATGTGGATAGATTTTACCAATTGTTTTCTAAAAATTACTAGCATACTTCATATAATATAGATTATTATTCTTAAAAGTAAAAACAATTATTAGGTTAAAAAATGAAAAAGTGGATCTAAAAGTATGTTGAATTATTAAACAATCAAATACTCCCTCTAAATTGATACATTTTGGCTTTTTGTGATGAACAAAATTCAATTTAAAATATAAATATCTCTTATTTTTTACATGCAAAAAAGGTATAAAAAGTTGATATTTCAAAAATATATATTGAGACGAACCTAAAAAAATTCTATAAGATTATATTATTTCTTATTGTTTAACGATAAATCAAGGTCAATTTTTAAATAAAAGTCAAAATGTACCAATTAATTAGGGATGAAGGGAGTACTATATAAGAAATAATTTTTTAGCGGAAGAAATATCAAATTATATTATGACATAAAACACAATTATCAAATAAAATATGAGATAGTATATTCGCAATAATAATTTATGAAAAAACAATATTTTAATAACCAACTCAATTACGTTAATTTTAAATCTAATAAAATCTACACTATATTTAATTGGGGAAGGGGGGAATTAGTTATTTTTTTAATGAAGCCCCATGATCTTTTTTAACGAATAAACAAGTGACACGTGTTTAAATTGCATACTAACTACTAACTCCCATTTAGTTTATCTTTTTTGAAATTTTGCAAAGGTATATTATTATTTTATACATTAAAATATTTAAGCATAGTTAAGATGAATAAAATAGTTACATATATATAATTATATATTTATTTAATGATTTTTATCATGCATAAATTTTGAATTTCACAAGAAATATTTTAACATAATATATCCATGTAAAAGTTAATGTAACAACATATATTTTAAATATGAGAAACGACCTCGCACAGGTTGAACTGTGCACAAACATCCAGTATAAGTAAATTTCAATTCAAGATCAAAATTTCTACGTAATAAAACGAAAAACATTAATTTTATAAAAATTACCAAAAATCACACTCAAACCGAACCTTCAACAGCCAATCATCATCCTCCCTCCTCCACCCCTCACCACCCCTTTGCACCACCACCGCCACCACCACCACCACCTGCAGCCCGAACAGATCAAATATCCCGTTTCCTTGAATAAAAAATGATAACAATTCCATACATAACAGCTCTGACCACCTACTTCAGCTACGGGTTGCTGTTTGCATTTGGGCAATTCAGAGACTCCTTCCGTAAGATATTTGATTGGTGGTATTCAAGTAATCTTCAAGGCTATGCCCCCATTTGCTTAGGCCTTGAGGATTTCTATATTCGTCGTTTATATCTCCGTATTCAGGTAATTAATATGTGGAACCAAATTTTCTAATACTAATTCTGTGAGTCTGTCCCAAAAAGATGTCAAGATTTGATTTTTGATTGTTGGGTTTTTGTAAATGTTGAGCACTTGAGCTAGAATACTTTTTGTACGTGGTTGTATTATATTTGGTGAAAAAATATGATGTATCAATAGTATATTAACATGATATTTTTGTATTCTTAACATATGTAGGAAAATATGTTAACATGATGTATCAATATTCAATAGTATATTAACATGATATTTGTGTATTCTTAACATATGTAGGTACTATTTATTCTTCTTTTTTATACTCAATCCACCAAAAGGATGTCAAGATTTGGTTTTTGTAATTTTTTTCAGTCAGATGTTTTTGTATATGTTTGTATAATATTTATTGAAAAATGTATTGACATGATATGCCACATGTATACTAATATGATCTCTCAAAAGTATATTAAAAATTTAACATGATATTTTTTTATTGTAATTAAAAATATAGAAAAAGATTGTCTGTTGAACGTACTTTAATAATAAGGTGTTAATCTTGATTCAGAAATATAACCATTGTGACAATTGATACTGGAACGATGACCAACTTTCACCATTGAAAATTGAACTCGACAAATTTTTGGATAAAGGGAGTAATGATCATTTGTAACTCACTAAAACTTTGATTTTGATTCATATGCTTGGAATTTGATGGCTGTTATGGGGTTTCCATATAAAGGATCGATTTTTAATGTATTTATGAATTACTTGGTAGTAATTTCAAGATCTTACCAATCAAGAAAAGTTATTATGGATTAAGATTGGTAAATGTTAGTATGTTGAGCTGATTAGACAGACACATTTTCTTAGAGTACGTTTAGAAGCTAGGTATTTCTAAATCTTACAGGACATGGGCCTTAATGGAGATACAGTGGAGCTGTTAAAGTTTGGAGCTTCCAGAATCAATTTGTTGTGTTACTATTAATTGTGTGTTCTGCATAAAGTGATATTTGCCTGAAAGATCTTAACTTATTATGTTGCATATTTTTGAAACTAGTCTCACTAGTGCCAAACCTATTTAAAGGATTGTTTTGGAAGACCAATATCCAGCCCTCCTGATGCTTGGTTTGACGTTGTGGAGCGCGTCTCTTATGATAACAACAAAACACTTCAGTGAGCTACTTGGACTTCCCTCTTATCTATGTTATTTGATTGTTCCAGACCTCTGGTTTGTCTATGGGGAACCAGTAAAGTTTCATCCGAGAGCAGCTATCTTACTTTATTGATTCCTGTTTTCACATGCAGGAGAACAGTAGTGAAACATAGATGTCTCAACCTGGGATCATATAATTATCTTGGATTTGCTGCTGCTGATGAATATTGCACCCCTCGTGTTATTGAGTGCTTGAAGAAGTATTCTGCAAGCACATGCAGTGCTCGAAGCGACGGAGGTTGGAATCGAAGTTAAAATATACTGATATCTTAATGTGAAAAAACCTGTCTATTATTTTGCTGGAAAAGTATCTATCAAAGATTATAATATTTCATAGCATTAATACAATTGTATTTTCAGGCACAACCTCTATTCATATGGAGTTGGATGAATGTGTTGCAAAATTTGTTAAGAAACCAGCAGCTTTAGTGTTTGGCATGGGATATGTAACGAACTCAGCTATTCTTCCTGTGCTTATTGGAAAGGTAGAGAAACAATATAATTTAATCAACATTTAGACCCTTCAATACATATACCTTCATAAACAAGGTTATTTATATTGATGCCTCGATTGATAGGGTGGCCTAATTATTAGTGATTCTTTGAATCACAATTCAATTGTAAATGGAGCGCGGGGTTCAGGAGCTACTGTGCGCGTCTTTCAACATAACAGTAAGTTAATGTAAGCTATTTCATTGTTTCTCAATATAGATGTATATTAACTTTTTCATATTATTTTCCCAGCACCATCTCACTTGGAGAATGTACTGAGAGAACAGATTGCAGATGGGCAACCCAGAACTCACAGACCATGGAAAAAGATTGTTGTGATAGTGGAGGGTATATATAGTATGGAAGGAGAACTCTGTTTACTTCCTGAGATCGTTGCAATATGCAAGAAATTCAAGGTAGAATCTCATTCTTTTGTATCTACTACACATGGAATTTTTTATTATATTAATTCTACACTCGGAGCATCAGGAGTGTTAGCCTTTTTTTTAAAGTAGCAGACTTTACAAGTAAGCTTGTACACCAAAGCCATGGTCCTGCATATTATAATGTAACCCAAGCTAGCAAGTTCTTCAAAAGAAGGCTTCGCTTCTATGTCTCATATGTTTCCCTCTGCCTACTATATTACTACTTCTGTATATCTTCACGAGGAATGGAGATTTCTAGCTTCTGTATCTGGATGATGTTCCTTCTTACCGCAGGCATATGTATACTTGGATGAGGCACACAGTATCGGTGCAATTGGAAAGAGTGGAAGGGGTATTTGCGAGATGTTAGGTGTTGATACAGCAGATATTGATGTCATGATGGGAACTTTTACGAAGTCATTTGGATCATGTGGGGGTTATATCGCAGGATCAAAGGTTTACTCTCAGTTCTTGCTTTTATAATAATTAACTGCAGAAGAAAAATCTAATGCTCATTTCAGCTTAGTTGTTGTTTTACCAAAATATTCATATGATTTCTTAAAGGATGTTACAGAATTTGCCCATCTGCAATCTGTTCTATCAGTACATTCTCCAAGTGAGATGGTGCTGGGAAAATAATATGAAAAAGTTAATATACATCTATATTGAGAAACAATGAAATAGCTTACATTAACTTACTGTTATGTTGAAAGACGGGCACAGTAGCTCCTGAACCCCGCGCTCCATTTACAATTGAATTGTGATTACCAAAAATTACATTAAAGAAGCATATTTTTTTGTTTTGCCTCCTTGCCTTAGTAGTCTACTCTTTCTTGTCTTCTTTAGCTGCATTTGACAAGCTTGATTTAAGTTATACATCAGTAATTTTAATCTCCCATATTGCAAGAGTAAGATATATGATTCACTTTCAGGAACTTATTCAATATCTGAAACACACTTGCCCTGCTCATCTGTATGCTACCTCATTATCACCTCCAGCTGCAGAACAAATTATGTCAGCTATCAAAGTTATTCTTGGAGAGGATGGCACCAATAGAGGTTTGCTCAACACTTACTCCTTCATGATCTTCAGTAGTTTTCATATAAGTACGTGGTGTTTTTTTGTTGACTGACAAATAATTTTATCAACGCAGGGGCTCAGAAACTAGCGCAGATTCGCGAGAACAGCAACTTTTTCCGTTCTGAACTTCAGAAAAAGGGATTTGAGGTTTTGGGAGATAACGACTCCCCTGTCATGCCAATCATGCTGTACAACCCTGCGAAAATCCCTGCTTTTTCACGGGAATGCCTCAAACAAAATGTAATCTTATGTCGCTCAGTAGTTTAAAGTTTGACTTCATGCTCCATACATTTTGTTTTCTTCTCTTCTGATTATTCTTTCACCATGTTTCTGTAGGTGGCTGTAGTAACGGTTGCTTTTCCAGCTACCCCTTTATTGCTAGCTAGGGCACGCATTTGCATTTCAGCAGCTCATTCAAGGGAAGATCTTCTCATAGCCTTAGAGGTTACTATCTTTTTACTTTATTATTCCATGAAATGTTTCAATTTGGGTTCCTTGTTAGGCATGCCTAACTGCCTAAGTATGCCTCAATGAGGCGTTCCTTTTAGAGCTTCTATTTCCCATGTGTAAACTGTGCTTATACTCTGTTGTATTATATCCATTTTTCCAATGCATTAGGAAAGGCTAAATTTTTCATTCATATATTTAGCTGTTTTTCTTTTGGTAAATATAGCTTCAATGTTGATACTTTAAAGAAATGAAATAGGTCCTTCGGATAAAACCCCAGGAAGAGTAATATTCTGCACCAGTTATTTCCCTTACCTGTGAAGGTGCCACTGTTGCTATTGTTTACTTTTTAGATTAGTCTGAAGAATGAGAACAAGAAAGAAACTGGATTTAATTTCTTTTAAAATAACCCTTCAGATCTGTTTATTTGTGTCGGGCACGCTTACACCAATTCAGATGGCCGAGGCCATGGCCATCTTTACGTAAGTAGTCTTCCAGGTGAAAGCATTTACATTACACTGTTTTTAGTGTAGAGGACGTAAGCAGTAGTGACCAAGTAATTTCTGATAGAAAGTTGAAAAACGTAACATAATAGTATTCCCACTTATCGACTCAATACTAATACCTGACAACTGTTTCCTCTATGTTAGGTCATTGACAAAGTTGGTGATCTAGTAGGCATCAAATATTTTCCTGCTGAACCAGTTAAACAGCAGCAAGAGGACGGGAGATACAAGGTCGAGTGAGAATCGTTTTTTTTAATTGTCATTTCTGTATATATCCTCATCCCAAAAGGGGAGAAGCCCAGTTGAAAACGACAGCCAACACAGAAAATAAGCCCTCCATTTGGCCTGATTTCCCAGAAGATAATCCTACGGTTGGAGCTCGTCAGTGCCAAGGAATAACACTATTAGCTCCATCATCTGTGGAAGTTAGCAGTTCTTGTAGAGGTGTTGAAATTGACCCAGTAAAATGGTGTTCATTTACATTTGTTTGCTTTTTACAACAAAATTACCTTTTTGCCACGTGCAAGATAAGCTTTCGACAATAGATATGCCAAAGATAAGTAAGTGCATTGTAGCCTAGACTTATGTCATATGAAATACTAGCTGAACATTTCTTGTGGTGACTTTTGGATTTGACTAAGAACTGTCAAACAGGATCGAAGTTTCTGTAAGATGGAATTAATCATTGGCTAATTGGCCGAATGCCCTGTATTATCGTGTAATTTTCATATAGGTACCCGCACTATCCTATTTTTTTCTGGTGTCCTCTTAAGGTATTTTTCTTTCCAAAGGTGTTCCATGAACCCGATTTTTAACAATACTCATTTTTATATGTGTTATTTGCGCGTAAACTTATTATTTTGTAGATAGTAAGTACATGCATATTTTACTTGCATGGATTTTTCTTCTTTTTGTCCAAGATACATGATAGAAAAGATGAAGAGGAAGAAGAAATCAACTCAAATATTTGAGTTTGCATTGCTATTCAGGAAAATCACAATAGTTCTTAAGCTTTAGATGTACACAAGCTATATATATGAATATATTTATGTTTCATATTTTGGGAGCACCTAATTATGACCAAGAATTGGATTAGGCGCATGTAGTGAATCCTCCATCAACGTAAATCACCTGTCCTGTAATGTAAGAAGAAGCAGGAAGGCACAGAAAAGCTACCAGTGGTGAAATCTCGTTGGCTTCTGCTATCGGCCTGATAGGAGTTCGAGTCATCATGGGAATATACTGTTGTGCCAAAGTCGGATCAAGATCCTCCTTCAAAATAATCGTTCGAGAAAAAAATTTATTAGACTCAAAATAAAAAAGTCAAAAATGATAAATGAAATTAAAATAAGATACTAGATTAGAGGGATTTATTACTGATTTCATTATTGTTGTTTTAACACCCCAGGGTGCAACTGTGTTTGTTCTGATATTGTCTTTCGCCCATTCATATGCCAAGCTTCTTGTCAGCTGATTTATTGCACCTAAATCAAGATCCAAAATTATACTATCGATTATAAACGTAAGTCCTAATTTAAAGCGGTGTAACAGTAAGTGTCTCACAATATGAACAAACGCTCAAAAGCCGGATCAAATATTTAATTTTACCTTTGGTTGCAGCGTAAACCGAGAGGCCAGGGAGAGCAATTTGGGCAGCCACAGAGGAAATGAAGACTATACTTGCCTTTCCTGAAGCTTTTAAGAGAGGGTGTGCAAGTTGAGTGAGCTGGTATGGAGACTTTAAGTTCGTTTCCATCAAAATTGAGTAATCTTCATCACTTGTTTCTGTAGCTCGTTTCATCATAGTTGTTGCAGCATTGTTCACCTAAAACAGTTATTTATAGCTCACCAAAGTATGTATATAATAAATAAATTTATATTTATTGTGCAAATACATATTCAGTAGTGATACATTACTTGAAAAAGATGTTTTGTACATTTATGCACATTTTAGCACTAATAATAAGGATGGTTGAATTCCCAAGTTAAACAAAAAGGAATTGGACGGCGCTTCAAAGCGTTCTCTAAACTCTTACTAAGATGGCGTTTTAAGAAAGTAAGTTCTTACTTAGACTTAGATGGTGCTCCACAAGCGCTATCGATGCTCATACTTATGCAAGCGCCGTTTAAGTGATTTACCTTACAGAAGATTGCATTTTATACAATTCTTTGATCTAAACCCTTTTCTGAATGTTTTAACAGTCTTTTAGTAGTAATGAATATTATTACAAGTTCTTGTAGATTATTTGGGGGAAATGTTAATATTTATGTATACTTTAACACAAAGGAGGCCTAAATTATCAAGTTAATATAAAGTAATTGATGAAGAATAAGACTCAATTATATGTGTAGTAGAACTATTGGGAAGTAATTTGATAAAAAAAAAATTCCGATATAATTGCTAAAATTACCCTAAATAACATGTGTAAGTTGCATTTTAGTCCTTGTAAATTTATGGTCTATGGAGACGCTCCCTAATGTTGCTATAAAAGGTTCCTTTTTTTACGGGGGACGTTAAATTTGACAGAAAGAGGGTCAAAATATTGAACTTTCAACACTTAGACATTTGTCGAAAACGTGCACTTTAGTTTCAGGTATATCGAAAATGTGGACTTTAATCCATCTTTCTATAAAAATTTTAAGCCTCCACAAAAAAGGAATTAAAATGTGTCTTTTCAACCAATGTCAGGGATCATTTATGGAGACCATATATGTACAGAATCTAAAATACAATTTACACATATTATGTGAGATCATTTTAATAAATTTTTCTTTCTTCTAATACAGATATCTTATATGCCAATTTCATGTCTCGAAAGGAATGTATGTCAAGCTAAAAGTTAATCATTAAATTGAGGAGATTTTACTTTTAAGGTTTGTAATGAGTCCATGCATTCACATATATTTCACATATATAATTAATGCCGGCTGCATTAAAGAAATTACTTAATACTATATATGCCTTATACTAAGTAATGGATAAATCCAAGGAAGCTTTCTAAAAAACACCCTTGCTATTATTATGTTGAGTTTGTCTTTTCTTCAATTTCAGAAGAAATCTTCATCATTGACTATAGTTTTATTAAATGTATAATTTGATCGATATGATGAATATATATACATATAGTAATAAGGAAAATGACTTCCAACGATTACCATTTTCATGCTCATTTCTCATAAATGGAGTTAGTTGACTTAGTAGTAGTTGAAGCTGATTATGATGACCATTTATTTTGACACATAATCAATAATTAAGTATGCATCACCACTCTATTATTCATAATAATGGACAACCAACGAATTCCTTTTTTATAATATATTGTGTACCAATTCTAAATTATTGATCGAGTAGTTCGTTCAATGTCTTTCAAATTTCGATTTTATTTCCTTTAGATGAAAAATTAAAAAAGAAAATTACACTGATATGTATAGTGAATTGATGTCATAATATATACGAGCAAGAATATTCTTGTATGCTTAACAAAGTTAATAAACATGGTAGTTACACAAATTTGGACCATAGTACAAGTATAAAATCATAACCTATTATTTTCCAATCAATTTTGGTGTGCTTAGATTTTGTGTTTCTATAAAATCAGTATATCGAGCAATTTAATTAAAATAATAAATATCATTAACTTGAGGTGCCAATCTCTTCCATTTAATGAAGAAATCAAATGACACCTAATTAGTTGATATTTGTTTTTCCAATTAAAACAATATAGTTGATTATACTTATTATTTATTTAAATATTCAAAAATTATTATGAAAAACTGATGGTTTATAGTCTGATGGTATATGACATGAGCTTCGCAGTTACGAAGTTCAAACTCTTGCTGGAAATATATTTGTTCGTTCAATACTAATAATATCTACCCTAACTATAACTTTAGTTAAACATTTCAATATTCGTGATTCGTAACACTCTCTAGTCTCTAACAATTTATATATTTGTTCGTTCAATACCAAAAAAACAGTGTAGAATTAAGTGAAGGAGACAAGAGAGGGAAGGGGATGACTTACAAGGATATTGAGTTTTCCATCAAACACAGAAGAAACAGTTTTCATAAGCTCCTCTCTTTGTTCTTTGGAAGACAAATCACACACTGAGCCTGTAACTTTAAACCCTTTGGCTTCCCATTCTTGAATCTTCTCATCAATCTCTGTTTGATTCCTTGAACAAGTATGTACCCTTGCACCAAATCCTGCTAGTTCCTCCACTATAGCATATCTACAATTTTATCAACAAACCAAACACATACAACCATATATAATTATTATCAGAAATCATGTATATATATATTGTTGCATCGGAAGTCGACCTCATCGTTGTAAAGGTGGCTAAAATCTTAGTTATTGATCCGGAAGTACACCGACCGTAGGATGCATATATTGAAAGAAGAGAAATTAAATACATGGTTGTTTAGACTAACCCAATTCCTCTAGTTCCACCAGTAACAAGAGCTGTCATCCCTTGGAGAGACCATCTTTGATCCTTGTTACTCAACAACCCTCCACTCTCCATGTCTATGTTTCTTACAACTTTTTTCCTAAATGTGTTTTTGAATATTTAACTTATTCTTATGCTTATACTTGCTCCAACTTCTAGGAAAATGCTCTCTGTTTAATTCAATGCAAGTTTTACAAGAGACAATAGTACTATAATATATAGATTACTTATGTCTATGTATTTTATGTTTGTCAAATAGATTATTCAAGAGCCGTCCATCGGGCACTTGTTATTTAGTACGTAACGAAATTTTGTATGGTTATTAATCTTTTACGAATCTAGTCCTATGAATATTTCAGTCCCAATTTTGTCTTATTTTAGATATCATTATTATTAAAATAAGGGCAAATGATCGAGATGATCACTTATGTTTGGATAGGGGTCTCAGTTGGTCACCTATGTTTCAAATGGTCCTGGTTGACCATTTATGTTTTTAAATCGAGTCCTAGTTGATATTTTAGACCTAAAATCTGTTAATTATCACCTAATTACCTCATGTGACATGCACATGTAATTTTTCAGGGGTATTTTAGTCATTTCATGTCCTTTTCCGATTTTTTCTTTTTGCTAAAAAAAGAAAAAAATATAAGTAATCAACAAGTACCCTTTAAAACATAAGTGATCAGCCACGACCCCAACCCAAACATAAGTTCTCCTTAGAATGTAAAAAATCACAACAGATCTGGTTAAAAGCAGTATTTACTAATCCTAATAATATAATGTTTAAGATAAGTAACATTATAACTATTTAGCTTAATAATTGAATTTAAATTTAGTAATTGTGCTTTGAATAATATAAATAATAGGCTTAATTTCATCTGGGCACCTGAACCTTTTTTTAATTCTCAAATAGGTACCTGATGACCTTTTTGTAACAAGTAGGCACCTGGACCCCAAAATTGGCACATGAACTTTCGATTTTCACAATTTTATTAATTTCTCATTTTAAATAGAGGGCAAAATAGTCAAACTATACTTAAAACTAACTTAACCTAATTATAAACTAACCCAACCTCAAATATTTAACCCAACCCCATTAAAAACATCATCTTCAACCTTACACCCCACCCCCACCCCCACCCCTTTCCTTCACCATCGCCGCCATCATCTTCGTTCACCATCACCACTATATTGTCGGCCGATCTGCTCAATTCATCACCAAAGAGAATCGCTTCTTACTTGATATTTGAGATTCATACTCGCAGGTGGGGTGGGGGTATGGGTTGCTGCTCCTCGTTGTTGCGGGTAGGGCGGGGATGCTGTTGCTCGCATGTGGTGGTGTGTGTGGGGGGGGGGGGGCTGCTGCTCCTCGTTGTTGCAGGTGGGGTGGGGGGTAGGGGGCTGTTGTGGGGGGGGGGGGGGGTTGGTAGGGAGCTGTTGCGGGGGGTGAGGGTAGGTTGTGGTTTTTTAGTTTTTAGTTTTTAGGGGGCTATTTTTTATTTTTGGCGTCTAAAATCTTATTTAGTAACAATGACACATGAACTATTCTGAAAAATTTTGCCTCCAAAAAGTCATATTGAACTAACATTAAAATTTGACAATTTTTTTTTACTTTTGAGGGTCAAAATGTAATTTTAAAAAATTCAGGGTAATATTTTTGTCCCCAAACCATGAAAAACATGAAGTTAAAAATTTATGTTAAGACATTTGAATGTTTGTAGACAACTATTCAGATTTTCTAAACTTGTTTTAGGTATGGTGGAAACACATCAAACAAAATATCCCGTATATCAAAAATTACATTTTGACCCCCAAAATGTGACAAAACGTCAAGTTACAACAAGGTTATTTTTTAGAACTTAAAGCAAATTGAATATACACTTTCAAAGACTATTACTATAATTATGCAATTTATTGAAATGAAAATACAATTTAATCCCACTTATAAGACTAATACTGAAATTAACTCACAATTTAATGCCCAAATTTTTTCGGTTACAAGGAGAGAGTAGTGGCATATTTACCTTATACACTTAGAATTGACATATTATATATAAAATATCCTTTGATAACTTTAAGGACCAAATTAACAATTATAATAAAATGTTATTCCCAAAATGTTATAATAAAATAAATGTTAATAATAAACGTCAAGTTCTTTTCAATTAAAAAGGAAAAGAATATATATCGATGGCAACGATACAAGTTATACAACTATATACATTGATGACTTACTTAGATCGCATCATAAGTATCCCAGCTTTAATTTCCTATTAATCCGGAAAGAAAGAAAAAGGAAAAAAGGGGTTGCAGACCACGAAATTGCAGTAGGATTGGTTGTCTGCTTTAATTTGAGAAGGTCAATGGTGTACTTATCTGTGGATCATATATATCACAATAATCTTGTTTTTTTTGGGTGGTTTTACGTTCTTTTATTTATAAACTAACGCTAAAAGTATGAATATAAAGTATATTAGTATTACAATACAAATTGTTCTCAACATACGAAAATTAAACCCAAGACTTCCTTTTTAGAATCTTATGTTAGATCAATAGGCTATAGAATCATTGGCCGATAATATTAATACTTTGATTCATTTAATTTAAAATAAGTAATAACTAATAAGCCATCTTAAATAGTAGTTTATGATTAAAAATACGTACATGTTGGCAGGCAAGGCCATCTTTTAACAGCACTTAGTGTTTGATCTTTATCATCATGTGTTGTTTTAGGCATGTAGATTATCGAATTAGGCTAAACCCGAGGATTAAATAGGATTAATATAATTGTTAAAAGCAAAGTGCATTGGACGTGTTGATAATTGATGTTTGTATTTATTTAATTTGTTGGTATGCATTAGGGAAGACAATCGACCGGCAAGTATGCATTCTTCCAAACACAACACTAGATGTCTGCATGTGTCTGTCTCCATGCATTTTACATTTATACTCCCCTATTTTCCATACGCTCCCAATCAACTATTATTCAAATTACCCACCATAAACTTTTCAACTTTACAGATTATCCCCTCAATATTTAATTTAGAACAAATTGCCTCTATATATTCTCACTTTTAACAATTAAACTTAATGAAAATAACATACACTACATACCATGGTCCATGGTTAAGGTTTCAAAAAGTTGAAGGCAGAAAGGATATAGGCCGGCCTTATCTTTTGTTAACTAAAAAATATATACTCCGCGCCTCAGTCCCTTCCTCGTATAGTCGTATAAAGATCGTTCACTTTCACAATTTCTTAGCTTGTTTTTCATAAACTATCTTGTTTAACCAACTGTTACATGTATCTTTGGACGTGTCACTACATGATCATACCATTTATTGCAGGTTTTTGTTAGTTTATCATCCCGAGTAGATTATATGAAATCTACGACAATAACATGATGCAGCCACTCACACTAAAAACGAACTTATATAAACTTTTGTGTCTATTTATTTTTACACTTTATTCTTATTGTTGTCAATTAATTGCTTGAGTTGGGGAATTAAATTTTAGGTATAATTCTTAACAATGACAACAGCTGTTACAAGGTCAAACACAACTAATAAATAATGTATTGACTGTGAAGAATTAAATTTGCACACAATATAATTGAGACATCTTACATAATTTTTGTTAAAAAGAATTCCTCAATTAATATTGTTTTGATTATATATATTTATTTATGACAAATTCCATTTGAAAATATAATTTTGACTAATGAAAGAGTTCAATGTTGCAAAATAAATTTTAATTTTTGCTCAAACCGTATGAATAACTTCGTGACAAATGAAACCTCATTTATTAACAAAGAAGAAATGAATGAAGATGGGATTGGGGGGAGTAATTAAATTGGCATGCCCAATTGTTATTTATGTTCGGACTCTGGTGTTTACTGTTTACCATCAACTAACCAATGAGGTGTTCACAATCCAGCCCTGATTTCCTAGGCTCAGGTTCGTTCAGAAACACTCAAGTGGACTATATTAGGACCCAACAAATTCCAAAATAATGGGCCGAACTGTATGTCCCTCTACTCTACCTCTAGGCTCCAAGTTCAATCCCGGGCTCGTCACAGGCCTCTAAATTTTAATACATTTAAATTTTATTAACATTCGATCTGATATGTCAAGTATTTATTTTATTACGGGATAAATAGTCACATACTCACATATATACCCAAATAATAAGTTGGAGTATTAATTTCCATGTTGCAAATTGCTTCAAATAACAAAACTATATCCTTTGAAATGTCGAAGTCTAATGTTGAAAATCTTGCTAAGTTGCAACATAATAAGTTATTACCATTAATCTGTTAAAGTGAAATTCACTACTTCCATTGGTACCCACTAGAGCATCAAGGGAGCTTCTCCTTTACTCCTCCAATTATTACTCTCATTTATCGATACTTCATTACTTTCATCTCTTAGTTGTATTAATGTTTACATTTTTATAGATGCCATACAAAAATAGCAATCTTTTTTTTTTTTTTTTTTTTTTTTTAAATTTTTTTTTTTTTATTAATAATATTGTAACCATTACATTCATCAATTCAACATAAATTCGTAGCTTCAAAAATAGCAATCTTAACTTTAGTACAACTATAGATTATGCCAATTAATTGAAACATATAAAATTCAATTTGGTCCAAAGCCTAGCTTCTAATAATTAATGTACCTAACCAACTTAATTCAACTTAACTTGCATAGCTACTTGATTTTTCTTTCCTTCTCATCTTAGCTCACTTATTTAAAAGATGCTTGGTGGTGAAAAAAATGTGCACCCCTATAATGCATACTTTTCATGATAATTACATTTAATAAGAATAAAATAAATATATAACGACAATTAATTTAAAATTTATTTTTATTAAAATTAGAATGCTAATTATGAATAAAAACAAATCAATCGCAGATGGTCTATCTCACAAATTCAGACGCAGATTCTCTTAGTCAAATTTTTTAAAACACCGAAAACACTTTTTACAAAAATCAAAACCGATAAACATGACATATTATGAAAAGATGTTAACAAACCATACCCATATCAAAAGAACTTTTCTTAACTCAAAATATTGATGCATTTGGTTGTATCGATATAACCTTTAGTTGGTCACCTGCTAATTACTAATTTTGTATGTTGGATGAGTTAGGTTTGAAACCAACTGAAACATTACTAAACTAACCAATAACAGTCCAACATGTAATAACCTAGCTACTATTATTTCATTCATCTTATTGGTCGCACACACTTTTATACTAAAGCATGCTCTAATCACTCAAATCTCAATTTTCTATAAAGCATAAAGCCTAATCTTGAGCTCCAAGAGTGTAAATCACAAGATTTACTTTCTTCACCATCTTATTCTTTAGCCCCCTAATTATTAATCTTGTTGTTAGCAATTATTCAATTTAATCATTTTATCCAACTAACACTAGTATCTCTCATCTATTTAATTTGCCTTTTTTTTTTTTTTCTTCCTTCTTCACATTAGTATTTATGTAAGAAAATATGTTTTCTTAACTCACAAAAAGAGAGAGAGAGTACATTGATGATTCAACTTCAGAGAGTATGATCTAGTCTGTCTTCTCCTAACCCCCCACCCCACCCCCACCCCCACCCCCACACCCCACCCCACCCCTCTGCACATAAAACAAATTCAACAAAATAGGCAGAGAGAAAGATGAGATACATTCGTACAGGTAGCTTAAAGAGGCTGTTCTCAATCAAACGCCAGAGTTTTGATGCAGATTCTCAGCAAGGATGTGAATTTATAGCAGAGGAAACCAAAAAGCACAATGAGAATTTTGTTAAAAAACCATCTTGGAAATGCTTCTCCTATCAAGAAATCTATGTTGCTACAAATGGTTTTAGCCCAGGTTACATATATTCTAAATTTTCAATTTTCAGAATGTTTCTTTTTTTATAGTGTATAGAAAATTGCCCGCCCATCCGCCCCCTTATATGGTGAGAATCGATATCTACGTTATTGAAGCCGACTAACCGCTGGGTTATTTGATGTTCTTGTATGTTTTTGATAAATTTGGATGACTAAGGTTTGTTGTTCTTGAATGGTTTTGCAGAAAATATTGTGGGCAGGGGAGGGTATGCAGAGGTGTACAGAGGAGTGCTTAAAGATGGTCAAGCAATTGCAATCAAAATGCTATCAAGAACAAGCAATGATGAGAGGAAAGAGAAGGAGTTTCTGACAGAAATTGGAACTCTCGGACATGTTTGCCACCCAAATGTGACTGCTTTGTTGGGTTGTTGTGTTGATAATGGTCTTTATCTCATTTTCCAGTTCTCTTCTAAAGGCACTGTTGCTTCTCTTCTTCATGGTATGAATAATTTGATTATCTTTTTCTATGATCTCGGGACTAGTCGGGGGTAAGGATGTGTGCTATTCGACGTCCCCTGACCCCGCTAATATGGGAGACTCTTTAGCGGGGCATGTTGAATTGTTAATGTTACGACTTTTTATTGAATTTTGATTGTTGTTTGTTGAGGTTAGATGAGAAGTTGCCAGTGATGGGTTGGGCAATTAGATACAAGATCGCCATTGGAGCTGCTAGAGGACTTCATTACTTGCATAAAACTTGTCCGAGAAGGATTATTCATAGAGACATCAAGTCTTCAAACATCTTATTGTCTGCAGATTTTGAACCACAGGTATACATAATCATCATCATATTCATATGTTAGTAATCATAATAATTTATCGATTCGTCTCGATACTCTGGTATCTCCTCGATCATATTCAATACTAATACACTGATGATTGTCCATGTTACAGATATCTGATTTTGGCTTAGCAAAATGGCTTCCATCCCAATGGACTCATCACTCTATTGTTCCAATTGAAGGCACATTTGGGTACTTAATTATGTTTTCTTATACTTTTCCATGAGATACAATATTGATTTTTGGCATTGGTTTCATGTTAGATTTTAATTTGTGGTTTATCTGCAGCCACTTAGCACCAGAATACTTCATGCATGGGGTTGTGGATGAGAAAACAGATGTTTTTGCTTTTGGAGTATTTCTGCTAGAGCTCATTACTGGCAAGAAACCAGTTGATGGTTCTTATCAAAGCTTGCATAGCTGGGTAATAATCTATTTTAAACTTTAATCGAGATAAGAGAACCGGACAATATGCAGAACCCATTATTTCTCTTAATTAAAACAAGAGAATCGGACAATATGCAATCTTAGTGTAATGATTTAAAACTTTAAAATACTAAAAAGAAGTTTATAGGGACACTATGCGACGTTCTTGATACAAGCTCTTTTCGATTTTTAACTTTGAAAGAGTGCAATTATTGTAATATCTATCTTTTAATCTTTTTTCTTAATTCATAATTAATTTGTTAATGTTGCAGGCCAAACCTATCTTAAAAAGTGGAGATATTGAAAAGATAGTGGATCCAAGGCTTAAAGGGGTTTATGAAATCTCACAACTTGAAGCAATAGCATTTTCAGCATCTTTATGTATAAGAGCATCCCACATTTGGCGCCCTACAATGAGTGAGGTGAGAATGAGATACAATATATAATATTATAGTCTATTTATTTTTCATTATTAAGAAATTATTACAACCAATAATGTTCACCAAATGCATCGAAATATCCCGTTTTTTAACATTAAATAAAATCACGTATAGTACATGATTTTACATACAAAAATAGTTTAGTTTCCTTAAAGATGAGATCTTTTTTAGGAGTTAATTAAAAAGACAAGTTTGGTAACATGTGTTGCCATGCAATTACTAATGGGGCAATTATTGCTCACTTGATTAGATGTCTTGATAAGGACTCAAATGTACAACTGCTATAATAATGGACAATGCATAGTTTCCATACATAAACTTCCTCACCTATCAATTGATTTAACCAATTTATTATAGTGACTTCATTTGGTTATTTAGTCATGATTGATTCAACCAATTTTAATTTTCAATATATAAAAAATTAATACAACAATGTATATGCTCACTAGATATAGATAATATTCCATGCAAGTACAATAGATGTAATAGTTAATACTTTATTCGTTTTTTATTTCAAAATATTTATATTTTACAAATAATTATTATTATCTGTTTGTATTTCAGGTGTTGGAGGTAATATCTGAAATGGAAATAGATAGAAAAAGATGGAAGATGCCGGAAGAAGAGGAGGAAGAGAAAGAAGAATTTTGGGTTTTTGATGATCTTGAACAAGATTATGATAGTTCTTTTCCAACTTCTCCACAATTGATCGCTAGCTTAGTTTAGCCTAATGTAATATGTATGTCCTCTTGTTATTCACCACGTAGAAATAATACAACCTTCTAAAATTGTCACATCTTAATTAATTGGACTTATTATACACCAATCACAAATTCTTTATATGTCGGACAAGAAAATATGGAAAAGACATACATGAAAAAGACACCTCATTAAAATTTCATGAATTAAGAAATACTTTGAAGGAGGTAGGGGCAATCATCTCAATGAGAAATCGAATCAACAAAATAATGAGCGTTTGGGAAGATGGTGATAAGATAATACTCTAGTTGTTATATAATATTAGGATCGGCTCACAAAGTGGTGTTATTGGAGGGGGAGAATTGGGATTCGTTCGGTATTCTGTCTGAAATTTTCAATCCGTTTGTTTATTCGGTAAGATAACGATTCGAGAACGAGTAAAAAAGTTAATCGATATTCGATAAATAACTCGATAAAATACCAATAACTTATAATTTTAAGATGTTAAATTATTGATTTTGAATTTTTTTTAAAACATTTTTTCTATTGGTTATTTTTATCGAATATACTCGGAACCGCTTCGAACAAGTATCCACCCAATATAATTTTTCATAAAATACCTTTTAACTAAATTATCAAATATTTTGAAAGAGAGGCTATTCAGTTAGTGACTTAGAGCTGTGAGCGAACATAAAACGTTCGACTCGGTTCGCATTATTCGGCTCGAAAAAAAGTTCGACTCGCGGCACGGTGCGCATATGCAAACGTAAAAAGTGGATGTTCGACCGATCGGACCGCACGGTGCGAAATAGTTCGGTCCGATCTGTCAACATATTAGACTCCAATACTCCATTGATCCAATATATTATATATACTTCACAAACATAGTCTATTAGTTAGTCTAACCGAATTTAAATCATAAAAATCACTTCCACTTCATATTTCTTGATTTCCTACTTATGAGTTATGTTATTCTCATCCGCCCAAATATCCAATCACATCGAATTTTTTTTCCAACCAAATTGAACATGTTTGCACAGTTCGCAAACAGTTTGATTTGGTTCGCATATTGCAAACCGAGCCGAACGTAAGGTAGGGTGCGATTTGCAAATAGTTCTGTCCGATTCGACCCCTTAGAAACTGAATTCAAACATAGCTACGTTCGATATAGTTTGATCCGTTTACTATCCGGTTACGTGAGAATCATTGAAAATGCCAACCCATCAACACTTGCACAAGTTTACTACTACTATATTACTTTTCTTGTTTTCTTGTTAGATTCCAATATTATTATCAAATAATGCAAACAATACTATTAAAATCGTTCGCTTCAAATTATAGCAAATGGAGAAATAGATATATACCATAATGATTTATATGCTCAGAGATTGTCGGCAGAAATTAAGTTAATACACGAAGGATTATGGATTGGACCCGTGGAGATGCTTACAAATTACTCAAAACAGAAATTTAATTAAGCAGTTGACTCATATTATTGTGTGTAGCCTGAGCGTCATTTTATCCGATGTTTTTTCTTTATCTAATTGTTAAGTATGATTATTGTTTTATCGATTATTTATTAAATTTGATATTGTTTTTTCGATATGAAGAATGAATTAAATTGAAAATAAAATTTCACTATATTGAAAATCATTTGATTTAGGGAGGGAGGGAGTTGTATTTATATTGGAGCATGTTGGTACGCCGTGACATAATTAAAGAAGCTTAGAGGTTTGGTATGAAGTGTTTGCAATAGGAATTAGACAAGTGGGTAATAAGAGATGTGACAGAAAGTATATTGGATCATGTGATATCGTCCCAATAGTAATAATAAATTGGCCTATCTATTTATATTCATAAAATTGATGTAACAATCTTTAATGAAGTTGTAGGGGCAATGTCCTTAATATGTTTTTTTTGTATTGTCAGAATCTGACAGTGGATTAATTGATGACTGTGCTAACAAGGAGTAGTATACAGATTTTAAACAGATCTTCTTATCCACTTCAGATTTTCAGCATTCGCGAAAATATGCTACAGACTACAGACTACTGCTCGAAAGCTTATATAATTTCATGTCTTATTTTACCGTTCGATTGAGGTTCTTCTCATCTTTCTCTCACGATACTACTTCATCATCGACCATCCAAAAGTATTTGATCTTGGGGACACCAATCATGAAATAGGGGTTCGTATACCATAATTTATATGACAGTCTCTATTACATTTATCTAAAATCAATCATATAATTAAGGTTTATGTAATTTGTTAATATTATAATTTATAAATATATCAATGTATATTTTATTTGTGTGTCTTTTCCTCCTTAACAAGTCGGATAATAAACGAGTCGAGTTGGATAATTAACTTAATGCGTTAGAGAAAAACTAGACGAGTCGAACTGGATAGTTACACCTTAACGCGTTGAATATAAACTAATCGAATCGGAGCGGGTACTAAAAATTGAGCTAGAAACCTTATCGACTCGGGTACTACTCGTTATCTTATCTCATCAAATCAAGTACTTCAATACTCGATTCCACTCATTTCCAACAGTACATGGGACATTCTCAAGGAGTCACAGGTAGCTCTAGATACCATATAAATGGCTAAAAGATGAATATGCATTGTGTACTATATAAAAAAGAAGTTTGATTTGATGCAACAGTTGCATGTAGGGATGTACCACAGCTGGAACCAAAGGGAGATAATAATTCATCCCCAACCACCAATGCTTATGTACACTTAAATGTTGAAAATATATGGCCCCAAAAAACACTTAATGCTTCAAAGCTAGCTAACCCCAAACTTTAATTAATTGTTATTTTCCTATGATATGATTGTAAGACAACGTTCCTGAAAGGGATAAAGTAGTCCAATTCTCAAGATTCAATTTCTCAGTTGTCTAGCAGCTAGCTAACTATAGAATTCTGATATAGCGAGAAACACGAATAATAATAACAATAAAATTGTTGTAGCGGAAGTTACAAGTATCAATAATAAGACCGTTGATTCCAACGAATCCCCCTACTCATCATAGATCATATGATTGTTTGATATGATGCATGGAAGAATCAAGAATGGCAGTTGATGAATAGGTAACAGGTTGGTTGACTTGATAATTGTATTTTGTACCCAATCCCACTAATAAGAGACTAGCAATGACTTGGTTGAATTTTCCTAGATTCCAAGACATAGTAAATGGAATTATGAATAAATAATTGAACTCAACAAGAATATAACTTCATTGTGGTCTACATTACATGTGGAGGCTTGTTATGAGGGTTGGTATATACATTATTTTTTTCATTGTCTTCTTAACATCTTTGGCATTTGGCAAGCCACAGGTTGGTTTTATTGTCCACAATCCAAAACATTATTAATCCCTTCAATCTACAATCACAAACATTATTACTATACCCTTCAGGAGGGCGAGCCATCAGTACGATATCACTCTGGAAGAGCTATAATTCGAACTTATGTCAGAATCTACGGGCCAAGGCTTCAGAGTGATAGAATGACGCGATTGCAGCAGCTTCGACGCACAACATATGCTTGTATTCAGCATCCCCAAAAGTAGTCACAGCCTTTGCCTTTTTGTACCAAGGATTTTAAACAACTGCATGCAGGTCTATGATTTTGCGTAGTTGCTAACTGAACATTTTGAATGATCAACAGAAACGTCAATGTAACACCTTTGGGGTTGAGATTCAACGTTTAAATGGAAAGGGTAAATTACGAGACAGCTACGCTTCAGGGGAAAATATACAGACATACAGTAACAGTAGTCTTCTTTATGTGCTTTGCATTAAGTCATGAAGGCAAATAGGCAATCAGTTGTTCATCACAATACATCAGATTTTCAGTACATAGTTTTGCTGTGCCCAAATAGCAATAAGATGCATATTACAAAGGAAAAATGAGAGAAAATTTAAGGTAACTTGAGACTTAAGCGAGGTGACTGTTTTACATGAAAATTAATGCCACTCCTTTGGGCAAACCAAGCAAAGCCATTTTAGGGACACTCTTACATACAAACAAAAAGCCAAGAAAGGGGGGGTGGGGATAGACTTCTGGATAGTTATGCTGTTCGCGTTGTCCAGAATCTTTTATCTAGTTAGGCCTTTCACAATGTGGATGGAACTAGTTGAGTTTCATGGCCAGATTTCTAATGTCAGGCTAATGAAGATTGTTTAGACAGTATAGTGTTGTTGGATGGTCTCTATGTCGAGTCCTTTCAGCTTGACCACGGACTCAACATGACCCTTGAGTGTGTGTAGCTCCCTGAGTCTGCAATGACATGATAAATCGATGAATTTTCATGGCATGACCGACACTGGTTTAAGCACAATGAAACGATATTCTGCAAGAGTAAAAAGTTCCTACCTTGCCATTTCTGCTCTCTTCTTGGCTTGTTCAGCGATTTCAGATAGTTCTCTGTAGCTATTCTTATCCTCAAAGATAGTAGTAGAGGCCGCTGGTGGCTGCAGGCCATGTAGAGTCCTCTGAGCAACAGCCCATTGTGCCTCTCTTTCTTCTTTTCCATAATCTTTCTTGGTGGTGAAAGCGGTCTGTTGCATTACAGGAATGTCAGGCCACTCAAAATAAAGGTCTGAAACATTAGGACTGAAACTGCATTATGAAGGTGATCATACCTTATTTTCAATCATGTTATCCCAAGCTTTTCCGCTCAAGATGTAACGGGTTGCAAACTTCAAAACGTCGAGTGGAAAGTAGAAGACGATACTGTAAAGCCAGATAACTCCAGCCCATCCCCAGCCACATCCATCAATTCTAGCAAATCCCCAACTGGCATACACTGCTATAAGAGTAGCAACCTGAAACATCAAAAAGCGGGCATGATTAAAAGAGCCAACAATAATAATGAATTCACTGCAGTAGAAATTAGAAGACTTACCAACTGAGCAATGAAGAAAGCACCGAGTAGCAGTAGTCCAGGGCGTTCTAAGAAGGACCAGCTGCGGGAACGTGTGACGAAAATAAGAGCCTGGCTTACTATGCTCACTTGCAGGTATAAAGCAGCCATCATTTGATCGTCACGGTCATGCAGAGATCTAACTCCAAATTTGTCCTGTATCAGAAGATCATGGTCAGATCAAACTATGTCTGATCAACAACCCTAGGTTGTTAAGTAAGAACAAGAGACACTGGTTTCTTACAGAGAAAAAGGAAGTTTCCTTCATTAGCCAGAAGAAAATAACTGTCATCAATGCGAGGTAGCCACCAAGGACAACACCAGTGGCGAAAATTTCGTTCAATTTCCAGCTGTCTGGTAAAGGAGATGGCTTCACTCTATCCTTTGAGATTGTCATAATTGTCCCTGAACATTGACAGCTCCATTAGTAATAATAATATGCATTATTATAGTTGATAAATAAGCTACAAAAGTTATGCAGAATAGTACCATCGTTCAGAATTGCAATGATCAACACCATGAAGGGTGAAAAGTCAAATTTCCATATCAATGCGATGAACAGGAAACCAAACTGCACACCAGGAATTTCCAGAGTAAGAATGTAAGTCAACTGGACACCTTTTTAACGAATGATTGCTTACAAAATTGACAATTTCAACTTACCACTATACGGATGGTGATGGACACTGCATATATCTGCCAAAATAATTTTCACAAGGAGAAACCAATAAGCCACAATTAAATTAAATAAACAGGACAATGAAAAAATGATAGTAAAACCAACAAACCGTGTAGTTCTTCATCCTCTGAAAGATAGCTCTACTAGTAAGGACAGCACTAATGATAACACTAAGTCCTGGTTCAGTAAGAACAATGTCAGAAGCACTCCTTGCAGCGTCAGTGGCATCAGCAACTGCAATTCCAATATCTGCCTTCTTCAAGGCGGGGGCATCATTCACACCATCTCCTGTCATTCCAACAATGTGTTTGCTCTGCTGCAATTTCTTGACGATCTCATATTTGTGTTCTGTTGAGTAAATGTGAAGATATTCAGAATCCTTTTCAATAGGCTACAGTTGATTAATGGTGGCAGGTTATTAAGGAATCTCACCTGGAAACACTCCAGCAAAACCATCAGCCTTCTCAATCAATTCCTCTACAGGAAGACCAGCTATAGACTCATCCTTATGTTGACCTAGTAAAGAGGCAGAAGGATACATGTTTGTTCCCATTCCAAGTCTGCGACCAGTCTCCTTAGCAATAGCAAGTTGATCACCTGGAGGTATTCATAATGTACGGATTGATCAGTAACGTATCAGTGAATACAAGAAATGTGAATCGTGGTAATTGCAGGTGAAAGAAGCAGACAATTACCAGTAATCATCTTTACATTTACACCAAGATGCAGAGCCCTGCGGATAGTTTCTGCACTATCATGCCTTGGGGGATCAAACAAGGGTAGCAAGCCAACAAACTGCCAAGGACCTCCTGAGCTCTCTTTCGTTTTCTCAGGGACTTCCTGTGGGTCATAGATTATTAACAGCGTTATGTTTGGAATTCAAAATAAACTAGAAAGGAAGCTCTTAGAATAAGAGCGTTTATTATATTTAGGTACCTGTCTTGAAACAGCCAACGACCGCAGACCACGGTCAGCATATTTGTCAATGATGGCAAAAACTTTTCTCTTGAAGTCCTCTCTGCAGTTGCAAAGATCTAAAATCTGAAAACATGTAAGAAAACCAAAGTTAGCAACTAAATTTGAGTTAACTATCATAAATATTGGAAATATATGTAACTGCACCTGTTCAGGGGCTCCCTTGCTCGCACGGTGCCAGTTGCCATCATTATCGATATACGTTAACGCGGTCCTCTTGTCTACCGGATTGAATGGGAGGAAATGCACTTCTTTAGCTCCAGCTCTTGCCTATATATCGAAGCATGTTCAGAGCAGTCTACTATTTACTATAATGATATAACTAAACAAAGCAAAAGAAAAGGTTATTACCTCCTTTGGATCAGCAAGCATTCCTACAATAGCTGTGTCTATGGCATCCTGATTTTCAGTTCTTGAAGCCCTTGCAGCCAAGAGGATGACATGATCCTTATCTACTCCCTTAGCAAAAACTTCAACCAAGTTCTTATCAACACTCAACTTGTTCAAGGTCAAGGTTCCAGTCTTATCACTGCAAAGAACATCCATGCCAGCCATTTCCTCAATAGCAGTCATTCTCTTAGTGATGGCACCTTGCTGAGATAATCTATGTGACCCAATAGCCATCGTGACTGACAACACCGTGGGCATAGCAATAGGGATACCTCCGATCAAGAGAACAAGAAGGTTGTCAATTCCATCCCTGTACTTCCTGTGCTGAATTGGGTACATAACAATGATCTCAACAGCCATGCCAACTGCAATAGAGCATATGCAAAAGTTCCCAATAGCTGTGAGCACTTTCTGGAAGTGCCCTACTTGGTTTGTGCTGTCAACAAGATGTGCTGCCTTCCCAAAGAAAGTGTGCACTCCAGTAGCTATAACAACAGCTTCAATCTCTCCTTGTTTACATGTGGAACCCGAGAAAACTTCATCATAAGGGTTTTTTGTAACAGGGAGTGATTCTCCAGTAAGCGCAGATTGATCAACCTTTAATGCATCTCCTTCAAGAAGACGGGCATCAGCAGGAATAATATCTCCAAGTTTGATGCTTACGATGTCTCCAGGGACCAGAATAGAAGCTTCCTGCTCACTCCATCGTCCATCTCTGAGTACCTAAAAGTAACAAAAACAACATAACAAAGACATTAAACGCTGAGAAGGTAGAACATAAACAAATTGCATACAGTTAAACAACTGCTCCATCAAACGGAACACATACTTTGGTCTTAGGAGCAAGACCAGCCATAAGAGCCGCAGCAGCATTTCCAGCATTGTTTTCTTCGATGAAACTAATGGTGGAGTTGATCACAAGCAAGCACATGATACCAACGAAATCTTGCCAATCTGGAGGCTTGTTATCTCCATTTGCCAACACGATAGCCATCAAAGCGGCCATCTCCATGACCCACGAGAGTGGATTCCACATGAACCCCAAAAATTTCAGGAATTTGCTCTCCTGAATATCAGAACATACAGCAATATTAGTACTCAACATTGAGGACCATATACATGACTATAAAATGAAAGTTTGCTAATGCAGTATGAACCTTCTTCTCTTCCAACTTGTTGGGGCCAAAGATTTCTAGTCTGCTGGCGCCTTCTTCCACGCTTAACCCTTCGCGGGTGCATTTCAGTTGCTCAAATACTTCCTCAATTGGGATTTTTTCCTGAAATTTGTTCAGAAAATTAGTAAGTATTGTACTCTATTGATCATCCGTTTACTATGTTAGCATAAAGCTACATTGAGTAGTTAGCTTTTAGCTTTTAGCTTTAGTACTTCATTACAAATTATTTAATTGTCTAATTTAGTATTTTATCTCTCAGCACAAACTAGATTTAGCATACTATATTTCATGTAACTCATGCATAACTACATCATTTCTATTATCTCCATCCCTAACGACATATTTGCTTTCCTTTTTATGATCAACACTAACAAAATTTTAATGAATTATGAATAAATTGATGTGCAAAACTTTATTGGAAGAAATATTAAACAATTTATTATGCAAATGATGAATTATATTAGAGCAACGAGAAGACAAGTAAAAAAAAAACTAGATTGACTTTTCATGGGTCAGGTAAAAGTTACTAACCCAAAAGCCATAAGGAAAAAGTCAACTTAAATTTCACCATCACTGGTCTAAATCACTTAGGTAATAGTAGTATCTATTTTTATGAACTAAGGTCACATCTAATGTTCATATTCAACTCTTTTTATCTCGGCGTGATCCAATAATTTTAAAGAGTCTTTAGTGTGTGGGATACTGATCGGATAGCATAATATCTTATACTATTATGAATTTATAATAACATAAAATCCGTTTTCAAATGATCCAATAGTGAAGTGCAAAGTCTACTTTCTACATCACAATATTCAAAAGTCATAATTTATTTTAGTTTTTCTTGTATTTAATAATAAAGTAACGGACATATTTTTTAGCCCCAATTTGTGACTAGATAATTATAAATGTATTTGATTCATAATGGCAGAATTCATATGATGAGAAGCAAGTTGACTTTGAATAATTGAATTCTATAAGTGAGCCCCACAATAATGGCGTGAATTTTGCAACCAATTAGAAGGGCAGTGAGAAGTGAACAGTACAAAATCTCGTGAAAGAAGCAGCTTTAACGGCCAACCCAATATTCCGTTCCGTCCA
Organism: Echium plantagineum; assembly: GCA_003412495.2. Lineage (NCBI taxonomy): Eukaryota > Viridiplantae > Streptophyta > Magnoliopsida > Boraginales > Boraginaceae > Echium > Echium plantagineum. Next base: position 6,458,065 of record CM016566.1, on the reverse strand, counting down.
CGAGCCTCCAGCTCAATAAACAATTCATTCAATTTTTTTAGCTGACGTTTTGATAATGATACGTAAAAATCATTGATTATTTTTAATCCAAATAAATTAGGGAGTACAAGCAGCAACTAATTTCCGTAACAAAAATTTAGTTATAAGTGTTTGTCACATATCCAGAGGTAAATTTTTGAGATTCAATTGCTCTTTAAATATATTATAATTTTTTAATTAATATTATGAAAGTACTTTAACATATGAACTCGGCTACATAAATTATATATATTTTGGAAAAACTAATAACTAGAAATTGATGGTTATAATTAAATTTCAAACAAGTTAAATGATAATTATTTTAAATTGAAGGTAATGTTTCATGAAGTAATGAGATAGTGCTCTTGATTTTTATTTATAAGTGTTTATACTTCTTTTTAGTGATATGAGGTATATGAAATTCAAGATATTGTAGATGATTATTATTGCTTGAATTTTGAGGTCAACAAAACTATTAAAACTTCTAGCCAAATGTCAACATATAAAATCTTTTTCTTTGTGTAATTATTTGGAAAGGAAACAAATCTGAAACGTATTTCCAACAAATATGATGATGATTCTATACAATCGGTAATTAGTCCTTATGGGCAAAAGCACGTTCAACTTTAATTGAGTGCACGATGACTATTGTTTAATATAATGGATTTTAGGGGTCAAAAGAAGATAAACTCCAAAAAAAGAGGGCCCATATGGAATTAAGAAATGAAAGTGGTGAGAGGTGCAAACAGAAGGTAACGGAAAATTCCAAACACAAACGTGAAGGAGTACGTACCACGGAAAACAAGTACAAGAACAAAAAATTCCAAAATAAACTAGACATAAAAGAAGACAAGAGACTTGGTTAACCCTTGTTGTGACTTTATTACAAGCTCCCACATGCACAAATAGAGAGGACATGTGCTTCGACTCCGAGCTCACCTAGGGGTACAATATACTAAATACTAGGACTACTCATTAAAGTCTATAAGGTGCATGTGCATACACTATAATATAAATATCGTAGAGTGTTGCTTAACAATAAAATTGATTATCGATAACTTGATAGTATGGTGGCATCTGTTCAAAGTATAATAATATATCATGGTTTAAATTTTATTAGAGAAAATTCGTTCATATTTACTGTAATTGTATATATTAGTTAGTAATTTATGTGTTCGTTATTACACTGTATATTCATACTCTCATTGCTAATTTACAAAAAAAAAAAATTATTAAAAAATATACAATTGATCGGTTAGTGAGATCTCGAGGCTCCACCCCATTTTCTTTTCTAATTTTCTATTTTATGAGTCAAACTTTGACTATCAATTCTAATTAGTCAACAAAAAATAATATAATCAAGTGAGATATTATGAGATTCGTTTGAATGTATATTTTTAAATATTAAGTTACTATAATTTTTACGCTTGCTGAATAAGAGATATTTACATTCTAAATGTATATGAGTAGAGTAAAAAAAAAAGTCAAAAGACATCATAAAATGGGATGAAGGGAATAAATTGGTTAAACAAATAAATTTATTAAACAATTAATAAATTGGTTCAAACTTCGATAACCCATTGACAAACATATAGTCGGAATTTTAGGAGTAGTAAATAACAAATTTATTATTAACTGAATTACATCCAAAATCTAATTCAACTTGATGACTTGGAATATTTAAATTGACACTTGGTAGTTTTGAGTAGTGATTTAGACGCAAGTTCCATTTGAATTCTAAGGTGATCTCATTTATTAAATTATACCAGTGATTTTTTATATAAGAATTTGATGTGTAAATGATGAACAAGATTATAAAATCTTAAGGAGAATTATTAAATCCTTTTCACAATTTCTATAATACTTATAATGAAGATGGTCTAGTACTAATTTTTAATAAATTTAATAGAATATTTTATTACTCTTTTTGGTGAGTCGACGTGATGCAAACGGAGTGAGTATTGATATGAACGATAAATATGTCTCTCATTTACAGCAAAGATATACAGAAACATTAAAATTCATGAATATAATGTTTACACATTAAAAAAAAGTAATTCACAGAAAGATGAGAAGTATTAACAGTAGTAAGTAGATCTAATTTTGGTATAATTAAATTTTCCTAAAATAAAAGAGTGAAAATTGAAAGAAGTTGTACCAGATCGACAGTCTCATTCTTAATCTCTTCGAGGCTGATATTGCCCTTGCCGCTAGCCATGGTTGTTGCTTAGTGAACAAAATATATTAATAATATTAAAAAAAGCTTATGAGAAATGAGTAAAAGTTATTATAAGAGACTCATTGAATGACTCTGTTTCAGTATCTGAGAGAGGCAGAGGGAAGGGAAGAGGGGAGGGAGAGTAAAGAGAAAGGTTTTCTCTTGTCAAAGAATGGCTGAGCGGAGACTCCCTTTTTATATTTCGCCCCCTCCCCTTTTAACTCATCAATCAACTCCCTCGCTTTCATATCCAATATTGTAATGTAAATGTATTGTTAATTACTTATTAGTATAGAGTCATTTTTATTAGTAAGGAAAATTGATATTTTTAGTCCGTATCTACTTTAACAAAGTTAGAAAAATTGTTTAATCAATATCTGCTTTTTTATTCAGATTTTCTTATAAAATGTACATCCCACATCGGAAGTCGGTGTCCTCCCAGTTAATATATAAAATTTTGGGATACTTTCTCAATTTTGTTATTCTATTTACTCCCTTCGTCCCTAAAAGATCGTCACATTTTGACTTTTGGTGGTCAACAAAACACGATTTAAAACATAAATATCTATTATTCTACATGCGAAAAAATTATAAAAGTTAATATTTTAAAAATATATATTGAGACGAGTCTAACAAGGTCCCACAAGACTATATTATTTCTTATCGTTTAATGGAATTCATGATCAAATTTTGTAATGTTTGACTAATAAAAGTCAAAATATAACAACTTTTTTGGAATAGAGGAGTATATTCTATTGAATAATGAGTAAAGATTGAGGCTTCTTCTCTTGTATGTAGTCCCTCAATGATTTGTAACTTTCTAAATGAGGAATTCAACTTTGAAGATGTTCTAAATTACACCTTAGAATCATAAACATTTAAAATCATTTCTTAATAATTTAAATATTGAAGTGCTATGTGCTCATGAAATATATTTCAATGGAGGAGGCCCGTTTCACGTACTTCCAGATGGATTTTTAAGCAGGTCATAAACTATTCTCTTGCTGATGGATTTTATTAGGTTTAGGCGTTTAGCATCATTCATTATTAACATTAGTCATGGCGACGCCTGTAAGAAGAATAATATTTTCTTCATTTTTTAAATGATGTTTTAGACTTTTTATTTTATATGATATTTTACAATCTCAGTATGCTTTTTACAATTTCAATTTTTTTTCCTACTAAAAATAGTTCGATTTTTAGGTTTCGTACTTTTTTGATAAAAAATGTTCAGTTTTCATAATTATTTTGGGAAAAAAAATGTTCGATTTTGGTAGTTGTTTCGCAAAAAATTTTAATTTTGGTAGTTGTTTAGATTTTTCAGATTTCTTTTCTATTGTTTTCTCGATTGCTTTTGGATTTTCTTTTTGAATTCCTTTCCTTTTTTATCTCTTTTGGATTGTTTCCAGTAAAAATGGTTCAATTTTTCGGTTTCGTACTTTTTTTAAACAAAAAAAATCGGTTTTGATAATTGTTTTGGCAAAAAATGTTCGATTTTGGTAGTTGTTTTAAAAAAAGTCAAAAATCGAAAAAAAATTCTAACAAAGTCGAAAACCCAAAAATCGAACCATTTTTACTAGGAAAAAAATCGAAAAGAAATAAAAATAAATAAAATGAATCGAAAAAAAAAATCCAAAACAATCGAAAACAAATTGGAAAAAAATTGAAACAACTACCAAAATCGAACATTTTCGCCAAAAAATTATCAAAACCAAACATTTTTGTCAAAAAAGTACGAAATCGAAAAATCTAACCATTTTTCTAGGGAAAAAATTGAAAAGAAACCAAAAAGATGAAGAAAAGGAATCGAAAAAAAAATCAAAAGAAATTGAAAAAAAAATACAAAAAAATCAAAAAAAAATCCAAAGGAAATCGAAAGAGAATTTGAAAAAATTAATTACGGGGATTAAAGTGCACCAAACAAAATTATATAAGACTATACATTGTATTCGATTTGCGTTTTTAACCTTGAAATAATGCTAAAACTTTGATTTTTGCCC